>SJYX01018395.1:11903-154631 GCA_006410675.1 Oreotragus oreotragus
AGGGGGAGTGCGTTTTTCCTAAAGCTGGAAACATGGAAGCTTTCTGATCCTACCATGAGAAAACAAATTCTCTGAGAGATCAGGGCTCACCTTTTGGAGGTGGATAACACTTTTCAGGACACAGGAGGACTATAGAGCAAATTACTTCTTCCCGAGTGCTAAATGATTCCCTGGTGCCCTGGGAAGAGCCCGTTTACCTCCAAAAGGTGAATTGTTTATTGCTGGCAAGTAGAATATTGGCTGTAATGCTGGCTCATCCATCCTCTTGCCTCCCTGTGAGGTATTCAGGGTGGAGGTGATGCTATCCACCTGTCACCGCAGGAAGAGGGCTGACAGATGTCTTTCTGACTCCTGTTCCTGGGTTTGAATTGTCAGGGAAGGAGAGGAAGTGACTTTTCCAAGGTCTTAGAATGAGTGAGCCACTGACTGAGGTGGAATTAGATTTCTGTCCCTGTTACAGTGCACTTGTTTCTCGGAGAAACAAGTTAAGCATCTTAATTTTGATGTGGAGCCTCATGGAGAAAGGCTGGTAGGAGAAATACCTCGGCCAACTCTCACTGGGAAGGGAGAGGCCAAAAGGAGGATGCTTCTGTGCTTGTCTCAGCCTCATTAGATTTTTTTTTTTTTTTTTTGTGCTTTGAGTCTCTGGGCTGTCTGCTCATTTGTACTTTGTTTCATGCACTCCTACCCGTGGTTCCCAATGGTCACCATCTCCCATGCCTCCAAGGTCTGGTATATGGCTGAGTTCAGGTGAACAAGCATGGGGTGTGTGTGTGTGTGTGTGTGTGTGTGTGTCCTAAGTTGGTGAGGAGGATGTGTGTGTATGTGTGAGTTCAGGTGAACAAGCATGGTGTGTGTGTGTGTGTGTGTGTGTGTGTTCTAAGTTGGTGAGGAGGATGTGTGTGTGTGTGTGTGTCCCAAGTTGGTGAGGAGGATGTGTGTGTGTCCCAAATTGGTGAGGAGGGTGGGTGTGTGTGTGTGTGTGTGTTTGTCCTAAGTTGGTGAGGAGGATGTGTGTGTGTGTGTGTGTGTGTGTGTGTGTGTGTGTGTGTGTCCTAAGTTGGTGAGGAGGAAATTAAATTGTGAGATGCCATTTTTGGTGAGCCTTAATGCAGAGGACAGCAGTGTGAAATCTTGCTTGATATTATGGCCAGAGATCTATTGCTTCTTTTTTCTTTTCTTTTTGATCTATTGCTTTTTGCTCCCCTAAATCTTCAAAATCATAGTGAACTCTGTGACTCCTGAAAGCAGATGCTGTCACCTAGCCCTTCACAGTTTGGATGATGGAGGGAATTGGGAATTCCTTCTGTTGGGGTGAATAGGGAATGGATCTCAGGCGTCAGGACACTTGGGTTCTGTTTGTCCTTCTGACTGTGGATTTATTATAATAAACTAATGCCTTCCAGGTGGTGTAGTGGTAAAGAATCTGCCTGCCAGGGCAGGAGACACAAGAGATGCGGGTTTGATTCCTGGGTCTGAAAGATCCCCTGGAGTAGGAAATGGCAACCCACTCCAGTGTTCTTGCCTGGAAAAATTCCATGGACAGGGGAACCTGGTGGGCTGCATGACTGAGGTCACAGTGAGTCACACACAACCAAGCACAAAGGGGAGAGAGAAGCCAAATAAAGTATAAAAAAGATTCTTTGTGGTGATGTTGAGGTTTGGTGATATTAAAAACTTCGAATACATGATTATTATTTAGGTTTTATGTGCCACAAATTATGCATAGTATTTCTGTTAATACGTTATTTCATTTTAAAGTATATTAACAAGTAAGGAAATTGAGGCACAGGGTGATGAAAAATAACTTGCCTAATATTAGTAAATAGTTATTTGCGTTATCACAGAAATACAGTGCATATCAGTGATTTTTTTTTTCTTTTTTTTTTTTAAATAGAATAGCTGTGTTCACAGAGTTTTAGAATCAAAGGACTATGTTATTCATTAGAGTTCTGGATAACTTGGATACTGATTCACTTCAGGCTAAGTTGAGTGAAAGCTTACCTTTTCAGAGATTAACAAAGTTGGGGGGGGGGCGCTTTCTAACTATATTAATCACATAATAGTGTTCATGGGAATATTTATCGCGCTTAGCAGAATAGACTTTCCAAAGATTCAGCAGTGGCATCTGCATCCAGTAAATGTTTTGGTTACTAATGATTCTTCCCAATTAGTTAAAAAGTCTGTCTATCATGGTGCTGCTTTCTTGGCAGCACTTTTATTGACAATGAGTCTGTGTGCATATTTAAGTCATGCAAGGACACTTCTTTTCTCCGTTTCCTAACCTAGGTTTTCTGTGGCAGAACATCCTTTTAGCATACAGGTGTGGATTTCCCTGGGCCAGAGAGGAACTTGGTGACAGGGTCTGCATTCCAACCTGGCGCTCCCGCATATTCCTGGCTTCTTGTTTCTTGTGAGCTTGTCAAGGCCATTTGCAAAGTTGGGGCCCTCCGTGAACAGGGGTGCTTGCTGCTGCAGTCAGATGAAGTCTAGACTTTCCACCTCCCCTGTGGCATTCTTGGCAAGTTGACAGGTATAATTGATGAGTTATTCTAAGAATGCGATTCCTGAGTAACTCTAGAGTGGAGTGACTGTGTTTCTGAGTAGTTAAGGTGGCTGGAGGGAAAGGCAGATGAAGCGGGTGGGGGCTGGGGAGCCGGCGGGGATGGGAGGGAATGTCTTTGTTCCAGCCCAGGTGTGTTCCAAGACTGTGGTTCCGAGTGAGGGCAGCGGGAAGTCCTAGCACCCAGGGTCCTCTTAGGGCTCATGGTTTCAGAAAGTCCACGTGGCTTTCTGGTTTGCCCACATGTGCGTCCTAGGAAGGGGACAGAAACACTTGCCCACATGTGCATCCTAGGAAGGGGAACAGAAACACTTCCCTTTAACTTGTATACTTCCACACCACCCTTCTCAGCTGAGTTGATGGGAACTCCCAGAGCTGCTTTCATTGCTTCCAGTGTGCGTCGTTGCTGACTATCCAAAGTTCTGATCGTCCCTGGCTGGCCATTTAATTCTTCAGGGTTTGCAAAGCTTATGGTCTGTTGAGAAAGGAAGGAAGTCAAGGCTATGGCTGTGATCATGGTTTCGCGTTGCCCTTGAGGGTGAGCGGTGTCTGAGGGTGTTGGGACTGGGCCCAGGAGCCCTCGGGGTTGGGGAAATGAAAGAGATCGACTTTGCTGGGATTGGCATGGCACCTCCGCACGGTAAGTTGGAAAGCAGTCCAGGGTCTAAAGCCGCAGGTGGTTGGCCTGGTGTCAGGGCTTCGAGTTCTGTCCCTGGGGGATCGCCCTCCTTCCCACCATGCCCTCACCTCTCCTGAGTGGAATCTGCTGCTTCCTGTGACACACCTGTCCCCTCACCCTCTTCCTGCCCCACTGGCCTGGCAGCTGATGAAGACGCCTCCTGGGTTTTCTTGTGAAGACTCAGTTATGATAGGTTCCTTTTTCCCTCTCCTCACACTGGGAACTAGTACCTTTCTGGCATTCATAGCACACCGCCTTTCTGTTCTTTTAAAACCCAAACCACCTATTTATAGACCCAGACGCAGTTATCTTGTTAGCGTTTGACTGTGGGTGAGTTCCTATGATGGTAGCACTTCTTATTCTCTAAATGATAGGTGGACCTCAGATTCTGGAACTGCTTGAGAATTAATCTGCTTCTTTAAAGGTTAGAAATACTAAGTCTACCCCATACTTACTCCCTATTTCTCCTGATGGGAAGAATTAATCAGGTAGGGAGACATGGATGTGAATTTCAACTTCTGTGGTGGCCAGCTGCCTGACATGGGGTAAGTTACTTAATTTCTTTTTTTGGGGTTTTTGTTTTTGTTTTTTTAATCTGTAAAAATGTGGGTATTTGGCTTACCTCTAGAAGCTTTTGGGAGGGTTAAAAAGTAATGAAATAATAGCCACTAGTTTGTAAAAATATTGCTTATTTTCTTTTTTTGCTTTCTAGCTTTCATTCGGTCAGAAACACTGTCTTTTCTAATGTGACCAAGGTACTTTTCACACCCAAAGCAGGCACTGACTAGGTTTTTTTCCTAGCTCTGAGTGATAGTTCTGGGTCTCTCAGCTTGTGAGAAGGTTATCTCCAGTTCTCTCAGGGTTCATCTGTGCCTAGAAGCTTGGTAACATCTAGGTTAGGCTGATGTTCTCCTCCTTTGAAAAATCTAGCTTTTCCCGCTTTATCCTTCCTTTACGTCTGTCATTCCACGTTGCTGGAAGTAATAAGTATAGTGCGATAAATGTAACAACTTAATTTGGATAGCACTGTCTTAATTTCAGATCATTTTTAATTTCTTCTCACATCATATGTGGCATTATCCCCATTTTAGAGTTAAGGAAATCAAGTCTCTGTGAGGAAAAAGATTTACATTCTCTTCTGCTGTAACTTGCTGTGAGGAAGTCACTCAGAAGCACAAAATAAAACACAGATTGTTAAAGCTGCCAGAGGCTTTAGAGATCATCTAGGCCAGCTCTGAGGAATAGAAAGTTTAATGGAAAATTTGGGATTTGCAATTAGCATGTTAAAAAGGTCGAAAGGAACAGGTGAGATGAATTTTTAAAAAGTATGTCTCAGGGACTTCCCCGGTGGTTCAGTGGCTAAGACTCTGCACTCCCAGCAGGGGGCCTGGGCTCAATCCCTGTTGGGGAACTAGAGGCCACATGCTGCAACTAAAGATCTCACATGCCACAGCTGAGACCTGGTGCAGCCAAATAAAGAGCCGTGTATCACAATATATCTAAAATGTTATTGCAACATATGAGCAATATAAAATCAGTAATGAGATACTTTATATTCTTTTTGGTGCCGTTTGCAACATTGTGTGTGTTTTACTCCTCCAGCACTGTTCAGATCAGACAGATTTCAAGTGTTCTGGCCGCATATGGCTAGTGGTTTACCTTATTGGTTAGTATACAGCTAGCCTAACCATTTAATTTTGCAGATTAGGACACCCAGGCTCAGAATTCTGATTAACTCAGAAGTGGCGAGAATAAAACAAGTCTGCATCCTGAACTCGTTTCAACTCTACTGTCTGTACACAGCTGTTATGAAGACCTGGCTTCTGCTGTAACTTTACATCTTGCCTCTTCTACTCTAGTTTGGTTTTGGAGAAGGCTCCCACCATTAACACCCCACTTCAGTACTCTTGCCTGGAAAATCCCATGGATGGAGGAGCCTGGTAGGCTGCCATGGGGTCGCGAAGAGTCGGACACGACTGAGCGACTTCCCTTTCACTTTTCAGTTTCATGCACTGGAGAAGGAAATAAGACAGTGCGTGCTTGTCCGCAAAGTAATACTGTAGTCTAGCGCATAGCAGGGGGATCTTTGTGATGTCTGAGCATGCCGTCGCTCTTGGGGAAGTGGGAGCCTTGTAGGTTTCTTCTCAGTGGAATGGGGTCAGTGCTGCTCAGAACTTCCCTCACTTAACCCTGTAAACTTGGACTGGATTCTTCTGAAAATAAACAAATAAATAAATAAATCCCTGGAAACCTAAGCAGCGCCCTTTGGCAAATGGCACTGGTGAGCCAAGTAGGCAGTGCCAATAGGGCAATTTTCAGTCAAGTCCCACGGTGGCAAGCTGGCTGTAAAGCAGTTGAGGATGACATGAATGATGTCTCTTGAAGCTAAGACTGAGCATCCTTAATGGAAAACAAGGTCAGTTACCTGCCTGGATGATGACTCGGGGAGCCTTTTTTTTTAAAGGAGAAGAGCCCTTTATTAATCACCGCTTTCGGCATGCTACATGTGATTCGTTTCCTCTTTGTCACAACCCAGCTCGGCTCCACTTTCAGCAGCTGATCTCCAAACGGAGACGATCTTTGCATATCCACCAGCTTCCAGAAAACACCAGTGGGAAATCTTGTTTACAGTGATGATGGTTATGTTATGATTATTGACAACCGTTATTATAAACATCATTATTATTTAGTATTAATCAACAACAGCATGAAAGGTGCTCTAAAGAACGCAGAATTAGACCCTGTCCTTGCAAATGGGCTCATAAGAAAAAAATGACAGGAAGAGACATGCAGCCTGGGCTAGCTAGGAAAAATACATTCTAGGGAAATACAGCTGACAGAATAGCTCCAAAGGTTATAATTTTTAGGGCTTTGGTGGAGTTCTGTATGGCACCTTGAACACAGATTAGAGAAAGAGAAAGTAGAATTTCCCAGTAAAAGAAAGTCAGTTTCAGCCTAGTTTTACTGTTAGACCAAGTTGTAAAGAACAAATACAAGGGAAAAGTTGTATGTGTTTTGTTTCATTGGCATGCAGGTTTATTTTTATGATTCATTTCTATTATATACTGTTTGCATTTTTTAATGACTTTGAATATCATCAGAGTCATTATAGACCCACCCATGATATGGGAGAGAAATGGGATCTAGTGGAAAGAGAATTTGTTTCTGGGACAGAAGCTTCTGTTTCGTTTATCTTGATTTCAGATACAACATTTAACTCTTCAGCTTCAGACTCCTTATGTATAAAATAGGATACTAGTAACTACATGATGGGCATCCCCAGTGACTCAGCGGTAAAAAAATCTGCCTGCAGTGCAGGAGGCGCAGGAAACAAGGGTTTGATCCCTGTGTCGGGAAGATCCCCTAGAGTAGGGCATGGCAACCATTCTGGTATTTTGCTTGGAGAATCCCATGGACAGAAGAGTCTGGTGGGCTACAGCCCATGGGCTCTCAGAGTCGGACACGACTGAAGCAACTTAGCATGTATGCATAGCATTTTGAGAATTCAGATGTTATTATTTCTATCTCTATTATTCTCCCTTGATTTTGGTTATCTACTAATTCTGATTTTAGTTCTTCTGTTGGTCAACTTCTCTTAAAAAATTATTATTATTATCTAGGAGGAAACTAGGCTTCCCTGATGGCTCAGTGGGTAGATACTCCGCCTGAAATGCAGGAGACACAGGAGATGCAGGTTTGATCCTTGGGTTAGGAAGATCCCCTGGAGGAGGAAATGGTAACCCACTTCAGTATTCTTGTCTGAAAAGGCCCGTGGACAGAGGAGCTTGGTAGGCTAGAGTCCAGAGGGTTGCAAAGAGCTGGACCACGACTGAGCCACCAAATATGCAGGAGGAACCTTCGGCTCAGAGAATTTAGTAGCTTGGTTAAGGTCACACAGGTAACGAGTGGCATAGCTGGGGTGTAAGCCTGGGCCTCCGGTCTTGAATAAATGACTTATGTTCAGTTGTGTTCATTGCAGTCCGTGGCATTCAAGGAAAAAGCATGCTCAGGACACAGTTTTTGAGATAGGAGTTCTCAGTGATCTTTGTTTTGTTTCATAAATTGCTCAACGCTAGTAATATTTCTTTGGAGTGATGGTTATTACACTTAAAAACTGTTTTGATTTTTTTTTTTCTTTCTTTCTTTTGTCTTTGTTGCAGTGAAAACCTTTGGAAACATGATTTTAAGTCATGTCAACTCTCTGTATTACCAGTTATCTCACTTCTTAATCTAGGGTGGGTTTACATGGCCCCTGAGGGCATACTGGGAAGAACCCCCTCTGCCCCTGTTTTGTTGAAAGAGTTGATGGTTATCTGAAAGGCTGTTCATCTTCTGAGAAAGTAGATAAAGGTTGATGGTTGGAAAATACAACATAGTTCTTTATGGCCTGGAACTATCATAATGGAGCTTTTGGCATGGCACAGAGATAATTGTCTACCATACTTTCCAAATTTGTTGGCCCGAAAACAAGAATTTCCCAATTCTTAAGAGGACCATCATGGCTTTCCTGAAGGCTCTATGTTAAAGAATCTGTCTGCCATGCAGGTTCTATCCCTGGGTCAGGAAGATCCCCTGGAGTGGGAAATGACAACCCACTCTCTTGCCTGAAGAATCCCATGGACAGAGGAGCCTGGTGGGCTGCCGTCCATGGGGTCGCAAAGAGTCAGACCCGATTGAGAGAATGGGCACACCACAGTAAAGAGAACTGTGACATCCGTTTGGATGCCCCCCTGCTAGGATCCTTCTAAAGTTGTGATCTTGCTATGGACTTTTCCTCTACGAATTCCTTAAGTTTCTATATTTTAGGACTTTACTGTTAAGAATGGATTTTTTTATGGCCTTTCTGGGGAGTCTAGTGGCCATGTGGTACCTCAGAAGAGTTTGTAGCTTATAACTCTGGGCCCTCAAGAAGCCTTGGCCTTTAAAGAAATTGATCTGAATTGTTGCCAGATTTTTCTGTAGAGTTCCCAGCTCCTGGGCTTCTGGTTTTTGTTTGTCTGAGCTGACTACTGAAATAAGAATATGTTTCCCTTTTTCTCTCTTTTCCTTTTTTTTCTTTTTTCCTCCCTCTTCCTACAGGGTGGTAGAGTCTCCAGCGGGTGAATTTCAGACTAGAGTTGGATGGGGACAAAGGCATGTGGTAGAAAGCCCAAGTCCTTGTCTTCACTGTGGCTTCTTCAGATATTCCTCCACTTGAGCCTACCCAGATGCCTACCATACCCTCTTAGTGCTAAAAGAGACTACTGTTGGAGGTGAACTAGTTTAATTCCTAGAGTTTTCTGATAACCAAACTAATGTCAAAGTGGAAGCGGAGTCTTTAGCATATGGGAAACACCTTGAAGAACCAGGCCGCAGTTGGTTTCGTCATCAGTTCTTATCCTTTCTGCGCAATAGGTTCTGCCCTTCCCAGTTCTGCTTCTGCCTCTTTTATTCTTCTTGACTTTTCGAAGGGCTTCCTGGGCAGCCGCATTTTTCATAAAGAGTCTAAAATAGCTTGACATTTGTATAGTACCTTGGAGTTTACAGCACATTTCATTTATATGATCAGATTTGACCTTTAAAACCACCTGGAGGAAGGAAGGAGAGGTATCATTATCCTCCTTTCACCTAAAAAGAAATGGAGGCTCAAAAAGGTAAAGTGACTTGCCCTACATTATGCAACAGGTATGGGGCAGGGCTTGAATTTGAATCCCGGTCTGTGTCATTATCAGTTTCTCCCTGCTGATAGACCAAACCATGTTTCTTTACACCAGACTCAATTTTCATCTCTTTTTCCTCCTGATTTTTCATCAGAGTCAGCCATCCTAATCAATAGGGTTTCTTTTTAGCCCTCCCCATGTCTTCCTACAGATCTCGTATCCAATCCCACTCTTTTACCCGCTCCTTGCTCACTTCTGCTGGGATTGCCATTTCCTTCTCCAACATGAACTCTAGTTTTCCCTAAATTGTGTGATTCTTTCCTGATAGATTCTGAATTTGATCCCAGTCTCTCCTGCTTGATCACGTCTCCCTTTTTTCTCTTTTGTCTTTCTTGAGGCAAGTCTGGAACTCCTGGCAAAAATTTAGCTCATTATTATTATTTTGTACAGTAATCTCTTGTGAATATTTTGGCAGTGGCCTCTTCTTAATTGCAGTCCTCTCTGGGGAAGGGTTAATAGTTCAAACCCATCATTTTTCTTGCAAGGGTTGAGACTTACACAAGTTGCCTAGAGTGAGACTGTCCCTCAGCGTGGGGGGAGGGGCTCAGGCCTGGGGTGGGGATGACTGGGAATCCAGTTGGGATGCTGGTGATCATCACGACATGTGTTTTTTCTTGCCCCGCTGTAGAAAAATAGCATGGGGAAGCATAGACTCAGTGGGTTGCACCCTTCTAAAAGCCTACTGCGGAAGTTAAGAGTGGAAATAGCCTGATGTGGGTCCTTTTTCATTTTTTTTTCCTATTGGTTTGTTAAGAGCAGGCTTTGTACAAACTCCTTCCCCGCGAATTCACCGCCCCCCACCCCCACCGCTCCCAGCTTTTCTTAAAAGGCTTCTGTGTTCTTTTGAAACAAGCCAACAAAAGTTGAAGCCAGTGTGTGTTTGTGACTGAGACCTCAGGAGCAATGCTTCTCCAAAGCAAATTTGAATTCAGGACTTCCAGTTTGGGGCACTCAAATCATCCCGGCAATCTGAAGCACTTCTCCCAATATTGAGTACTTGCAATATGATGTTCCTACTTCTCAATTTAGTCTGTTGGACCTGACAGTTATGGGAAATTTTAGATAGAATATTTGAGTCAAGACTGTCCTAAAAAATCCAAAATACATGGTCACTGTTATGTCCTACTGCTTTTTAAAGCTGCCTCTCTTGACACAAGAAGCAAAAGGAGTTTGATACTCTCCTGTTGACCTGGACAACATCATGCCTGTTGAAAGTAGTAGGACTTAGCTAGTTAAAGCACTGGGCTGGTACACTTACCCACTGTGGGCTAGTTCATTTACTGTATCCCTTGGCCACAGATTCCATCCTTAAAGTTGTCTCGCCTTTTCACAAATGTTCGCTTCTAGTGACACAGTGAACTTGGGGGATCAGTGTCCACGTGAGACTGGAGGAATTCAAACAGATTACTTTTGGTGAGTTAACACTTAAGATCATTACACCTGTGGAGTTGTTTATATTCCATGCAGATCAGAGAGCCCCCCTGCCCTCAGAAAGCAGATGCAGAGGTGAATTTAAGCTTCAATAGCAACCACTTCGAGGGCCCCTGGGCTAAGAAAACCTCTGCAGTTACAGTAGAATAAAGAAGAGAGAGGAGGAAGGTGACTTTGTGTGTAGTTCTTTCTAAGACCTTTGACTGCGTGATTACGGGGGTTTTCCCTGGAAGCTGCATTTAATTTCAGGTGGGCCAGTTGTAAGGAAGACAGGAAGTTTACATTTGATGGAAGTGGGAAAAAGGACTTCAGTTTTGGAGTTTGTATCTCACTAGGAGAAGGCAGTGGCAGCCCACTCCAGTATTCTTGCCTGGAAAATCCCAGGGACAGTGGAGCCTGGTGGGCTGCCGTCTATGGGGTCGCACAGAGTCAGACACGGCTGAAGCGACTTGGAAAAGCACAGAAATACTGTTTCTAGAGGAGGTGAGAATGAGGGAGTCTTTGGACTTTTAAGTTGTGGTAGGAGAAGGTGGAGCTCAAATCATCTGGAACAGGGCTAGATGTGGCTCCACCTGACCCCTCCAGCCCCATTTCTGCCACCTGCCTCACTTGGAGCTTTCGCTTTTTTTCCTCTCAGGGTCACATGGCTTGAAATGTTTCAGCTGGATATTTTGAAGATGAGACCCCTTGGCCTGTGGGATCCATTTTCCGCAGAGCTCATTCTGGGGAGAGCAACTTGGCAAGGGAAGCTAGTCCGGACCAGACACTGCCCTTTGTTCTGTCCCGGGTCCTGGCTGAGCGCTGTGCCAACCTCCTTCCAGCCTTGCACCCTAGGTGGTGGGGATCTAGCTCCCCGGCCCTGTGAAAGTGAAACCTCAGTGTTAATCCATTTAGGTAAAGCTGTTGGTTCGAAGATAATCTGTTGAGCCTCCCTTTCCCCATTCTCCTCCTTCTGGAGCAGGAGAGGGTATTCAGGTCTAATTCCAGGACTCTTGGGCTTTGGCTGATTGATGGTTCATGGTGGCCTTGGGAGAGAAGTCGCCTAACCAGTTCCCAGGCCCTGGTTAGTTACAGCCACGCACAGGGGTATGGGCTGAAGAGAAACAGAGCTTAGGGAAAGGCTTGCTGAAGGACCGCTGGAGGGTGCCATCCTTCAGGCCACCCTTCCCCCTGAATAGGTTTCAGTGTGTGCAGCTTGGGCTAACCTTTAGTGTTATGCTGCTGCATTCTCTAAATTTGTAAAACAAATGCTCTCTATTGGAGCACTCTAGGAAACTACCCAGCAATGATTGTTTTAGTGAGATTATTTTACTTTATTCTCTTCTATTTTATTCTTTTGATGTTCTTGTTTATTTAATTGCTTGAACAAGGATCCAGCTGCTTGGGAAGAGTCCCCATCTTTAGCTCTTGTTCATAAAAGTGAAAAGTATTAGTCACTCAGTCATGTCTGACTCTTTGCGACCCCATGAACTGTAGCCCCCTAGGTTCCTCTGTCCTTGGAATTTTCTAGGCAAGAATATTGGAGTGGGTTGCCATTCAATCCCTTCTCCAGGAAATCTTCCCCACCCAGGTATTGAACCTGGGTCTCCTGCATTCCAGGTGGATTCTTTATCATTTGAGGCACCAGGGGAGCCACACACCCCACCGACACCCCCGACACAAAACCTGTATTTTCCGCCACAAACACCTGGGCACCCCAACCGTTTCCACTCCCCTCACCTGCTGACTGGCTGTGTGTATTTCTCACTCCACCCTCACCCCACACCCCATCCCCGAGAGCCCCAACAGACAAAAACAAATGAGCTAAATTGCTTGCCTACACGAAAGGGCTGTAGCCTTGGAGGGGAGCTCTCTAGGCACCTAATTTCTCTTAGATTTCCTTTTGTCCTCAGAGGTCCCCAAAGGTACTTGTAGAATGTTTGCCCTTAAACGGTTGTAAATTAGGGACTGAGAGTATGAAGCAGTGATGAAGGCTTCGACTGGAACTAGTCTGCCTCCCCAGGCTGGCACATGTTTAGTCCTGAGAAGTTGTTTCTTTGCAGGCCCTGCGTTCCTTAGTGTCAGGTTTCAGCTCCCCTTTCTTCTCTTTCTTCTTGTCTTCCACAACTTGTTTCCCTCCCTTCCCTTCCTTATCTTCCATCTTTTCCCTTTCTTCCTCCAAATCCACTCCTCCCCCTACTAAGTTTTCTAAAAGGAACCACTAAGGATCCCAGTGAAACTAATGAGACCAGAAAAGCAGCATTTATTAAGGCAGGGGCAAAGAGTTCATTCTTTTTTTTTTTTTTTTTTTTTTTTTTCCTTTTTTTTTTTTGTGTTTGCTTTCTTTCTTTTTTTTTTAGTTTGGCTTCCTGGAAGGCAGCCTGGACTCGTGTGTCCGCAGCGCCCCAAGTGGGAGTTGCCGTTTCCGGTGCCGTGGAATCCACTTCTGCACGTTGANTTTTTTTTTTTTTTTTTCTATTTTTCCTTTTTTCTTTTTGTGTTTGCTTTCTTTCTTTATCTTGAAGCCAGCTTCAGAATGGATACTTGCAGAAGCGTGGAATTTTGAATAGCTGCCTAAGGTAAACAGAATGTGGAGAAAGTTCAGCTTTGTCCCATGCTTAAAAAATTAAAACTAGAGAGGAATAATGCAGCTCAACTCAGACCTCAAGGGACTGGCTGGAGGCAGCTAGGGGACCATCACGGCGCTAATATAGTTATACCTGGGTAAGGGAGAGTCACATTTTAAGCAGCTTCATTATGTGAAACTATGGATCATCAGAAATATATCCAAAGATGCATCAAGAGGTCTTTGTGTAATTCAACGCAATAAATGCTTTTAAGCAGCCGTATACAAGTTGTGCAAGGTAACAAAGTCTTTTTAGATAACAAACTCCTGAATTTGCTTAAGGTGTGATTTCCTTGCCCTAAATCCATCTCTTCTCCAGTAGGGTACTTTTGACAGACTGTGTGGAGAATATGTGCTTGTTCCTCTTTCTGGGCTCAGTGTTTCCTGTCCTGTCTACTCAAAGTTCACTTTGAGGTGCTTTTTAATTTAGTAAATATGAACTGTTCCCATGAGAGAATAACATGGTAACTGTAAAAAATATTTCTGTTTTGTTTATTTATTGGACTGGATTTTCATCTTCATTGCAGCCTGTGGGACCTTTAGTTGTGGCTTGCTGTCTCTTCCTTGCAGCATATGGGATCTAGTTCCTTGACTAGGGTTGAACCTGGGCTCCTTGCATTGAGAGTGTGGAGTCTTAGCCACTGGACCACCAGGGAAGTCCCCAGTAATATAGTAATTTTAAGCACACACTGTTTGCCATAGTGTAAAGCCCTTTCTTCATTATCTCACTTAACCCTATGATCATTTCCATTTTAGAAATGAAGAAACTGAGGGTTCCAGAAGCTATATGAATGGCATTAGACTGCTCTGAATAAAGCTGCTTGATTTCTTATCCACCAGTATTTGACCCTGATTGCACTGTGATCCTACCAGTCTTAGGGTTACAGTCTGACTTCGGAGGCCATTTCCACCCTGATACTTGTTCATTCGTTCACTCTTTGGTTATATGTATTGAGCACCTACTTTGTACTAGGATGCTCTGTTATTCAGACCAGCACTTGCTGATAACTGTTTATCACAGGATCTAATGATTTAGCCTTGACAGATCAGGAGTGGATGCGGCCTTTGCATTCTATCCCCCGAGTCCTTCCTGATGCTATCTGCTTATTACTGTGGCATCCATATGTAATAAATAACTTATCAGAATAGTCATAAAGGGCTTGGCAGACAAAATAAACTGCTGGAAAAGACTGCATTAAATTTTAATAGGAAGAATCCTAAGTAATAAGCTGAAAATGCGTCCTGGTATAGAGCTGAGCTGTTGCTCTGAGGCTTTCCCTATGACCTTGTTATGTCTAGGACTGAATTTTTTTTTTTTTTTTCATTTATGAAATATTTCAGTTTTAGATAAACGGCCTTTGAAATTTCTTACTCTGTTTCCCAAACAAGTAAAACAAAAATAAAGAGGGAATGAAGGCAAGACAAACACCTTCCTTCATTCTTTAGAGGTTGAGTGCCTTCCATATATCAAGCAGTGTGTTCATTGCTAGGAAGACATCAGTGATTACATTATAGATCCCAATCCTTAGGAACTTGTACTCTGAGGGGAAAGACAAGGAAATTGTTCTAGTTCAGGGTGTGAAATGCTGTGATGGGGTTACAGGTGGAGTATTATGGGAGTGTTTAGGTAGGTACTGCAACATCTTGATGGTGGTGAGGGCCACAGAATTTTCTTTGGATAGATGACATGTGAGTAGGGTGCTAAGAATGAAGGGGAGTGAGCCAGGTGGGGTGGATATAGGGGTGGAGAGGAGCAGAGTAGAGGAAGGACATTTTTGTGAAAATGCTTTTGTTGTTTTGGAGAAAGATGACTTTTGGTCCTCTGAATTTCTACAGCAGAGCTTCCAAGACTGTAACAGAGTTGAGTTGTCCTAAAGCAGATGAACCAGTCTTTTGGAATGTGAGTTTAAGCCCCAAGGAACTCAAGTCTCATTGACTCTCGAATTTGGTTTTTCCTCTTCTTTCATGTTAGGCATAACAGTCTTCTCAATTCCAACTCCGGTGTTTAAAATATTGGTGATTTGTGAAAGCCTTCCCATTAAAAAAAAATAAAAACAGTTGATCAAGCCTATAAATAATATAATTAAATTAATAAATATGTGCTTAGACGCTCAGTAATGTCCGACTCCTTGTGACTCCATGGACCACCAGGCACCTCTGTCCATGGGGATTCTCCAAGCAAGAATACTAGGGTGGATTGCCTTGCTCTTGTCCAGGGAATCCTCCCAACCCAGGGATCGAACCCAGGTCTCCCGTATTGCAGGCAGATCCTTTATCGTCTGAGCCACCAGGGAAGCCCAATAAATATATGTTGAGCATTTAAAGTTTAGGGTGCTGAGTGTAGATACTCAGATTGCTCAAGGGACTATATACCCAGTTCAAAGTAATAAACTTTTAAAGCTTACATGAAGGGAATGATATGTATTTACATACCAATTCCAATAAGTACTCTATTCAAAAAAAGTATGTCTGATGGTACCTTTTTGTGGAAACAGTTTATTAACAATTAGTAATCATGTCTTATAAAGTTAAAAAATTTTATTTTTCACTAAAATTCTTTAAATTCAGATACTTGTAGTAATTCATGCCTTCCCTGTAATCCCCCTGGACTGGGAAGATTAACTGTCATTGCACTGTGCTCTTTTAATAACAATAAGCATGTGGATGATGGTGACTATGAAGAAGGGCATGGGCAGGGTAACAGTAATTCCTTTCAGCTTTAAGGGATTTAAATTATTTTTCATTATTCAAGAGTTATAATTTTTGTGTATATCTAAAACAAGTCTCATCTTCCATCTTCTCTAATAGGTAAGTTCTGTAATAAATTTATGATGTATGGTAATCGGATATTGTATTTGCTTACCGTCTGTGTTTCTCACTGGAATATAAAATCCTTGATAGCAGAGACTGTGTCTTATTGCTCTATTCTTAGCACCTAGAACATGCCTTGACACATGGCAAAGACTTCCTATCTATTAAATAAACGAAACAGTTAATACTTTATTTGTACAAGGAAACAGATGATACTTGCAAAATTTGCATAAACTTGATTGCATAAACATCCTGCCTTATAAGTTTTTTGATGAGAGAGAAATTTCAGAATCTTATAAGCTCATTCCTTAGTTAGGATGACATAACTAACTCTGCCATGAGTTAGTTTCCCAATAGGGAAAGTATTCCCAGTGACTGGAGTTGGGTTTCTGAATGTTGAAGAATGCACAGGTGTAGCGGGGGTCTGGGGTATATACCAGGCTGAATGCACATCATGGGCAGGGGCTTAGAGCCATATGACCTTTATTGCCAGAGACTTGGTGCATCACAGTGTCAGATTAGCCAAGCTAAGAATTTATAGTTTGGAAGACTTGAGACCTATTAAAGGTCTCAAGACCAGCGGAGAAGGCAATGGCACTCCACTCCAGTACTCTTGCCTGGAAAATCCCATGCGCGGAGGAGCCTGGAAGGCTGCAGTCCATGGGATCGCCGAGGGTTGGACACGACCGAGCGACTTCACTTTCACTTTTCACTTTCATGCATTGGAGAAGGAAATGGCAACCCACTCCAGTATTCTTGCCTGAAGAATCCCAGGGACGGTGGAGCCTGGTGGGCTGCCGTCTATGGGGTCACACAGAGTCGGACATGACTGAAGTGACTTAGCAGCAGCTGCAGCAAAGGATACCAGGAATACCAGAGGTGGAACAGAGATGCTAAGGATGGGTAGGGGAAAGAGAGTTCATGAGTTAGGAGTTGAGTAACCTGTTGGTATTCAAGTGGATATGTAGGAGGCTTTTGGAAATACATGTCTGAAGCGTTGGAGAAGCCTGGGCTAGGGACATAAATTGGGGTGTAATCAGCACGTATATGGCAATTGAAGTTAAGAGAGGGAACGTGATGATCCCAGAGAGTCTATACAGAATCAGAGAGGACCAGAGCAGGAGCAGAACCCCGAGAATGCCAAAGTATGGAAATTGAGTAGGAAAGGGAGTGAGGAAAGGACTATCAGAGATACAGAAGAAAAACCTGGAGGGAGTGACATCTTAAAAAGCAAGGCAAGATTGAGAACTCTTAAGTTTATCCGTATCTTTGGGTGCCATGACCTTCTTTTGGGCTTTTAATATTTCTCTCTTAACATATACTGTGTTACATTTGTCTGTTTACTGCCTTCTCCCTGTTCAGGAGCTCCGTGAAAGCAGGGTTAAAATGTGCTTTGTCTTTGTGCCTAGGTCAGGAATGGCAAAGAGGTTTCATTTCCTATGCCAAAGCTGAGAATTCTGTGCCAAGTCCAGGATCTTCAGAGAACCGCGCCTTAATCCATTAATGATTTCAGATATGGGTTCAGGATCAGAGAGCAGTGGCAGCTTGCCATGTCTTCTTCATCTCTGCATTAGGCACTCATTCATTCATTATTCAGCAACCATTTACTGAGCCTCCAGCATGTGCCAAGTACTGTGCCAGGCGCTCAATAAATGTTTATTGAATAAATGTAGAATGGTTAAAGGCTTGCAACGCAACAGCCTTTACCAGCAGTGATAAAGAGACGCGACTGGGGTTGGGTAGCCTTTTGAGAATTGTGTGCCTGTTAATCCTACTTACTGGTGCAGAAGTGTACTAGTTAACCCAAAGTCCTTGTAAACGCAGTGCCAGATGTCAGTGATTTTAATATAAATACTGTTTGCTTTATAAGGACTTAACTTATTAGAGCACACTTGCATCTCACTTCATCTTTGCACGATTCCAACAAGACTGAGAGGTCAAATGTTGTTACCTCTCTTGGACAGGTGAGGTATAGAGCTGCATATTTCTGGAATGGTTAACAAAGCCAAGAGTGAAGCAAGAGTGGGAAACAGGTCTGACTTCCACTTCCAGCTCTTGGGATTATGGCAGAGGGGTTGACTTCTGTGATCAGACATCCAGGGCTGCTCTTAGGGCAGATGCCTCATTTTTCAGAGGGGTTTTCCCATGAAACCCCATGGGTGATAGGCAGCATTTGGGGTGGTGGAAAGTGGGTAGGAGGAGGGAAGACACTATGGGTTCCCTGAGACTTTGTGGACTCCCAAGTCATGATTCATGATTCTTTCTCTGTAGCTAATTTTTGTTAAGTATAAGAATTCCAGGAATCTTTCAGGACTTGGGGGAGACTGCTCTCTCCTGAAATATAAAACATCTGCTCTGGGTCTCATTGGAGCTCCACTGTCTGGGGGGAAAAACAAGGGAAAAGAGTTGATATGAAACAGACATTGTTTCAAACAATAAACCCCCCTTTTACTCATTAATGAGGAAATAAATTAGGGGACAGAGGTGTCAGACTTTTCAGTAGGCCTTTCTTAGCGCTGAATTTTTTTTTTTTTTTTTCCTGAGAAAGTGTGACGTTCAGAGCCAGAGACCAAAGTCTCTTAAGAACACAAAATTGAGGGGTTGATGGGATATGGCCTTTCCTTATAACCCTGCCATAGTTTAGCATGTTAGGCAGACTTTTTTTTTTTTTCTCCGATCAGTGCTTTCTTCCTGATAATCAGAGACATTATCCCTGAGGGGATAGAAGCTTGGCAGGACATGTATAAGGATCTACAAAAATGTGGAGGTGGATTCCACCTGCATCCTTCCTTTCCTTTTCTGTGCCCCTACCAAATTCCCTTTCTCTGCCTCTGTTCCTTGAGATCTTCCCATCTACCACTTTGCTGGGTACTCTGAGACTCTCAGTATCTGCTAGAAGGTGCTAGAATCTCAGTATCTGCTCAGGATTAACCTGAAGAGCAACACCACATGGCTTACATGAAACCGCTTTTCTGCTGAGTTTGCCAAGAACCTTAGACTTGGGGGAGAGAAAAGGAAGGCAAGCAAGTTTCAAGGGTGAAGACCGCTCTGATTTTGCCGATCGCTGTATTCCCATCACCTAAGCCAGTGACTGGTGCCTAGTCGGCTGTCCGTTTCTACTCAGTGAAATGTGTCAAATAATTGAACTGGGGAACATGGCAAAAGAAGCAGAGGAAGTTAGTGTATGGGCATCTTTCAGCAGAGAAGGAAACCTCATGGGGGCGCCTGCTCCACCAAAGGGCTGGTGCAAGTTCACGGACGCCCTCTGTCCAGAGCCCCCACCTTCTGTGTCTCTGTGGTTCTTTTGTCCCGTCGGGTTCTGTGCTGAGGCCAGTGGTGGCTGCCACTTCAGCTGCCTCCCTGCCCCCATGTGTCTCCGCTTGCCGTCAGCCAGCAAGCCTTAATGCATCACACTCTGGCGCCAATAACAGTCTCCCCGCTGAAAAAAGAAAGAGACTTGAGGGACTGGAATTGTGAGGGAAATGCAAGCTCTGTGCTTGGAGGGTGGTCTGGGGGCCCCTCCCCCTTCTCCTCTTTGAACCAGAGAGGGGGCTGGTTCCAGGCTCAGTGGGAAAGCTCTTTCGAAGGGCCACGGGGCACCATTTCACTTTAGTTGAGGGGGTGCCTGTTGTGTTCCAAAGAAAATGGGGTGGGGTTAACATAAAAGCAGAGTTTAGCAATCGGGGACCCAGTGGTCCCAGTGGCCTGATTTTTTAATTGAGGATGAATTAAGCCCACAAGGCACTGGGGGGTGGGTGGGGAGAACTTTTGTAAGAGGTGAAATTCCTGGTAGAGTGATGATAGGATTAGAAACAATTTGGTGGAAGCAAGCAGAAAACCAGCAGAAATACAAGTGATCCGTTGGGCGCCTGTCCTCGCGTTCTCTGGTTCACCGGTGGCCCGTAGGCCTGTTGTCCTGGACGACCACAGCCTTCTGCCACGGGCAGCACATTTGCATGCTCCCCTGTGCTTCCAGGCTGAGCTGGGAAGAAAGGAAAGAGAAAATCAAATGAAATGTTCAACCAGCAGAATTCTGTCTCCACTCAGGCTGGCTTACATTTGTCTCGCTTTCTATTTTCTATTTTCTGAGCTTTCTCTCACCATAAATCCTTTGCTTCTTTTATCCATTAAAATGTTTTTAATCTTTGTGCCAACACTTTGTCTTTTGGCTGGTTCTGTGTCTGTCTCAGCTCTATTATCCTCCCCACATTCTTTTTTTTTTTTTGTCTCTTTATTGTCTCCTGATCTGAACCCCAGTCCTTCACTTTGAAATGCCTTTTTTTTCCTTTTTCACATTTCAGGATTTCTTGCTTTATGATTGGATCTTCCCTTGTCCCTTCTTGGGGTCAATATTTTTTCTCTAACTTCTGGCCATATCCACATTTCTGTGTTACTTTTGTAGACACACACTCCCTGGGACTCTGTTTCCCCTGGGTTGTCTGTTAGAGATGTGAGTCCCGTATGCCCCTCTCCCCACCAAAAAAAAAAAAAAAGCGGCCCCTGGACTTCACTATCTCACCTAAATGCTTCTTTGCTTTGGGACATAGAAATAAAACTTACTAAGCTCATCCACCATCAGAAAGGAGGGTGACACACCTCATAGGAAGTGGGGGCAGCCCCATTTTGGAGGGAGTCTGCCTGATTTCTTAGGAGATAGGGAACGGGGCTATGCATGGCCTCCCACTTACATTTCTTGCATCTCACTTTACCTCCAGCGAGAGGAGGGCTGACAGCCTACAACAATGGCCTTCTTTCTTCTCCCAGGGCCTGTGTTTTGATAGTGTCAGGTTACACCCCAGCCTCCCCTTGGCCCATTTATAAACTTGACACGGGCAACATGATGTAATGTTATTTTTCAGGATCTCAATGAGGGAATTTTTTGCCCCAGGTCAGAAGAGTGCTGGTTGCTTTTTGCTGAAATGATCTGTGGCATGCTCTAATATATGGGCTCCTAGATCAAGAAGGTGGAGGTAGGAGAGTGAGCGGGGTCTGCACTGGAGTTGGTAGGGAGGAGCACGACCTTTTGTGTGTGTGGATCTTTCACTTCCGGGTGCCTGAGCCAACCGCTTGCTCTTGGGCAGTGCTCCTGCGGCAAGAAGCCTGGCAGCTGCCCCTTTCAGAGCCGTCCTGCTGAGAGCTATCCTAGTCTTATCTCCAGTGCCTTGCCCTTGGGTGGCTGCAGTGGCCGAGCCTGCGCTAGAAAATGACAGTAGGGAGGAAAGCGGGACCTTGGGGGACTTCCATGTACCTGAGTTTGTCTTGAGTTCAGCTGCCTCTCGCAGCCTTGGTTCCTCTGCTGGGCTTGGGCTGGTGCTGTTCGGCGTAGCTGGGAGCTTGGAAAGGGAGGCTGACAGAGAGCTGATGGGCCTCTGGGCCCCTTGTACTCCTTCCCCTTAAGCCTTGACTGTGGTCTTTTTGTGGACACTACCTGTATCTTAACATTTTCAGAATTGTCCCATTTCTATATTTATATTTACTTGCTGGGAGCACTGCCCTAGGCCGTGCTCCCAGTGCTGACCACCTGTGTCCGCCTCTACCCTTTCCCTCTCACCTTCTGGACATGAACATGTTACCAGTGCCTCATGAGAGGTGGTCAAGCACTGCAGTTAAGGGCAATGGAGTTACACTCCAATGGAGTTACACTCCAACTCTACTTTCCAATCCTGGCCGTGTTATTAATTGGCGTATTAACCTTGAACAAGTTAGTTGATCTCTGCCTCCGAGTGCTCGATCTGTTAAATGGGAGGAATGACAGATCTATGGTTACTGAGCAGATTAAATGAGTGACTATACTGCTTAGAACTGTCCTCAGTCCTGTGTAAGTTCAGCGGCTCTATGGTGGGCTTCCTGGCGATGCCCTCCAAGAGGGCTTATGCCATTCCCAGGTCTGCTGCCCCCACTGCGGACCCGTACCTCCACAGGAGACACTCACTCACTCAAAGGCAGGTCTGGCTCAGTCTCTGTGGGGTCTGCTGGTGTGCACACGTTTTTGTTTGAGCCCTTCGAGCATCTCTGGTGGGTATGGGGTTTGATTCTAAACGCTATTTAACCTCTCCTACCATCTTGCTGGGGTTTCTGCTGTGCCTTTGGATGTGGGGTATCTCTTTTTGGTGGGATCCAACATTCTCCTGTCAAAGGTTGTTCAGCAACGAGTTGTAATTTTGGAGTTCTCACAGGAGAAGGGGAGTGCACGTCCTACTCTGCCATCTTGGGTATTATCTAACTTATATGCAGAGTACATGTATAAGTTAAATAAGCAGAGTGCATCATGCAGAATGCTGAGCAGGATGAAGCACAAGCTGGAATCAAGATTGCTGCAAGAAATATCAATCATCTCAGATATGCAGATGACACCACCCTTATGGAAGAAAGTGAAGAAGAACTAAAGGGCCTCTTGTTGAAAGTGAAAGAGGAGAGTGAAAAAGTTGGCTTAAAACTCAGCATTCAGAAAACTAAGATCATGGCACCTGGTCCCATCACTTCATGGCAAATAGATGTGGAAAAAATGAAAACAGTGACAGACTTTATTTTGGGGGGCTCCAAAATCACTGCAGATGTTGACTGCAGCCATGAAATCAAGATACTTGTTCCTTGGAAGAAAAGCTAAGACCAACCTAGACAGCATATTAAAAAGCAGAGACATTACTTTGCCAAGAAAGGTCCGTCTAGTCAAAGCTAGGTTTTTTCCAGGAGTTCTGTATGGATGTGAGAGTTGGACTTATATAAAGAAAGCTGAGCACCAAAGAATTGATGCTTTTGAACTGTGGTGTTGGAGAGGACTCTTGAGAAGCCCTTGGACTGTGAGGAGATCAAACCAGCCCATCCTGAAGGAAATCAGTCCTGAATATTCATTGGAAGGACTGATGCTGAAGCTGAAACCAATACTCCGGCCACCTGCTGCAAAGAACCGACTCATGAGAAAAGACCCTGATGCTGGGCAGGATTGAAGGCAGGAAGAGAAGGGGACAACAGAGTATGAGATGGTTGGATGGCATCACCGATTCGATGGACATGAGTTTGAGCAAGCTGTGGAAGTTGATGACGGACAGGGAAGCCTGGCATTCTGCAGCCCATGGGGTCGCAAAGAATCAGACATGACTGAGCCACTGAACTGAACGGAGAACTGTCCTTGGCATGTAGGGACTACTGTAGGAGAATTTTCTTTAAAAATTCCTTCTAGAAATATTTTGACAGATTACAACTATATTAGTACTTTCTGTACCTAAGTTTCTCTTTCTGTGTGAGTCTTAAAGGTTGAAGTGGCTCATGTTCAGGCCTTGTGTTCCACTGTTTGACCCCGGATGCCTTGTCACCATCCCTATAGACAAGCCATCCCAGGCTGTCGCCTAGACATTTATGCTGAGAGCCACATTGGACTGCCAAGAAATGCATCTTATCCCAGCGGCACTGAGCTGTCACTGTTCTCAGAACAGGTCCCACTCCTTGTGACTCTCAGCGGTTGTACTGTGTCCTCTGCCTTGTATGCCTTCCCTGCATTCCACACCACCTGGCAAACTTTTCTCCCTTCTTCAAGGGCTTGCACCATTATCAGAAGTGCTGAAAAGCACTTCTTACCTTCCCCAGCCTTCTCCTGGAAGTCCTTGGAGCCAGTGCGGGGGTTGAGGGGGGTGGTCACTATGCCACTGTCCTGCTCTGTGTGTGTGTGTGTAGGTGGGAGCCCCTGACGTCTCCCAGACCAGCTCCAGCAGTCATCTCAATGTCTGCTAGATAGTTAATGCTCCATAGCTTAATAAAACTACTTTGTGGTAATAACATTATACAGTCCTTTGTCTCACCTGCATCTTTGGTGAGGGCAGAAGCAAAGAAATCAAAGTGCATGTTAGGGTCAGTCTGAGGTGGGATGTCTCCAGAGCATGGGCTGTTTACTGGGGGGCTGCAGCTAGAGTGCCCCTTGGAGTTTTTTCTCTTCTCCTGGAGCCTAGTGTGGTGCTCCCATGGAATACCCAGAACCTGGGAAGACCTGGCATGGCCTCATGGCCTAGCTAGAGGTAAACTCCATCATCAACTCCCAGGGATGCCCTTCCTAGAATATTTCCGTGGGGTATCTAATGGCACGGGGAGAGGCAGAGCATAGGATTGAAGAAACCAAACATAATTCTTTGCCCACACTAGGAAGCAAGATGTAATTCTGTTCTTCTGTACGTGCTGCTGCTGCTGCTAAGTCACTTCAGTCATGTCCAACTCTGTGCGACCCCATAGACGGCAGCCCACCAGGCTCCCCCCGGCCCCTTCCCTGGGATTCTCCAGGCAAGAACACTGGAGTGGGTTGCCATTTCCTTCTCTAATGCATGAAAGTGAAAAGTGAAAGTGACATCGCTCAGTTGTGTCAGACTCTCAGCGACCCCATGGACTGCAGCCCACCAGGCTCCTCCGTCCATGGGATCTTCCAGGCAAGAGTACTGGAGTGGGGTGCCACTGCCTTCTCCGTCTTCTGTACATAGGGGCCTCCAAAAATTGGGCCTTCCCTATGTGTACAAGGACAGGAAAAGAGAATGGAGAGAAGTTTAGAGAATGCATGAGTAAAGTGATGCAGAGAGTGATGAAGCGACTTGACCGCAGACACCGACATATCTTATGATGAAGGCCTGGTCTCCAGATCCAGCGCCTACCCATGCTGCCTTCTAAATGCTAGTCGGGTCAGCCCCTCAAAGCCTGTCTCGTCTTCTGTTGCTCGTTTCTTGTCTGACTTTTTTCTCTGGACCCCCCTCTCACTCCCTCCTTCCTCAGCCCAGATCTCTGTGTCTGTTGCCTTGTGATTCTTACAGCATTCCTGTCTAGCCCATTGATTTTTGCCGATGGAGTGACGAAGGGTCACTTCTTCCACTTGGCTCTGTCTTCATTGTTACCCTCTAAAATATAGCCCCCTCATAAAGATAGGGGCTTCCCACACAACTTGCAGGTCTAAACTGGGCCTTAATATAATGCGTATGGTAACGATAAACAGGTTCGGTAGGGCATGACCCGTTGGCGGCTTAGGCTGACGCTCCTGGGCATGTCGGATGAACTCTGTAAGCCTGTTCAACTTTTCCCTTCATTGTAGGAGAGTGAGGACTCCTCACAACTATGTATTTCCCAGGTAGTCAAAGGAAGTTTATACACACAATTTCTGCATGTAGTAACTGTGTATGAAAATGAAAGAGTTGAGTTGAAACTCACTTATTTTCTTATTAACTATCTTTGAGTTATCCTGGGACTACTTTGCTTCTATTTCTATTTCTGGTTGGAATAATCTTCTAAATAATCACAAGGCATTAAAAAAGAAAACTTATTTTTTTCTCCATATCATATTTTCTCTGCACTGATATACAGAGCATTTATTTTTCTGGAGTAATTTTTCCTTCTTTCAGGCAAATGACTCTGTAAAGGTGGCGTATTGCTTATTTTATATGGTGTTGATTCCCCACGGATGACAAGTACTCAAATGCCAGCCTTCGAAATGTTAGGTACCAGATTGACCTTTCGTGATCAATTTGTTTTTATCCAGCTTTATTAACAGTCGACCACCACCCCATTGATTGGATCGACAAGGTGGTGGTGTGGGGCAGTCGCTAGACGTACCCAGGGTCACCAGACTGACTTTTGTTTGGTTTTTGTTTTCTGGACAAGGACTCTGTTAGTTGGAACAGCATTTAATTGTGCCCACCGCAACTGCATAAAACCCGCGAGACAGTTACAAATGACCTGTCAGAAGAGGGGAGAAGCGAAGTGGAGAATGAGCAGGAGGGAGGGCCTGCAGGCCTTGTGGGAACAACCACAGCACCCTCCGGACTTTGAGATTTGGCTTCCCTGGGCTGGAAATGCCTGGAAAGGTCTCGGGGCTTAAGAGCCAGGAGGCTGGGGAGGCCGAGGGTTATTGTATTTGGTGACTGAGTTGACTTCCAGGTGGGCACCATGGAAACCTTTCTCACTGGAGTCTTCTGAGATGATGTGTCGTGTGGAATACGGTTTTGTGAACTGTGGGATGCGGCTGGAAAGGCTGTCTTACTCTCTTTCTATATTTGGCCTCCGGAGCGGCTGCCCTGTCACTCCCAGTAAACTTTCCAGTGGCTCCTCTCCAAACGTGGGGTGATTCAGTGTGTGAACACGTCCAGGCTGGTCCTTGGCGGTGTCGCCAGGGCTGAATTCGGGAGGCTTGCTGCTGTGGGCCTTGCCCCTGGAGTCCACGTGTTCATGCTCTGAGCCTCCTGCTGTCCCTCTGCCCTCCAGGACTCCCTCCCAACATTTTCCTTCCGCTGACTCCTCTGCTCTGTGGTAGGGAACTCCATTTACACATCTATGTTGGTGGGAAAGTCTAGGCTAGGGCAAATAATAATACCTTGCAATTACTTAGCATTCTATTGGGTGGATCTCCCTTGAGAAATATATTCCTGGGAGTATACCTGGAGAATGAGTTTCAGTTAGCTGAATCATATTTTATGGCTTCTTAAGTTATTAATTTAAAAATCTGTTCTCAAGGACAAAACCCTGACCAAGGCCATCTCAACCACACACTGAAATTCTCAGCGAAGGTTTAAGAGGCATGTTTGCTGATAAATTACAAGGTAAAAACACTTTATGTAGTGGAGAAACAGAAATCCCAAATTGCATTTTCTTGCTGCTTACTTGAGAGAGAGCTGCATTTTCTGAGATTATTTAGTGCTTTTGAGAGTAGTAAGAGTAACTAATATTTAATGATATTTCTCGTGTGCTAGATACAGTGGTAAATCCATCGACAGATCATTTTACATAATCCTCGTAATAATCATTTGAGGAATGGCATATATTTATCGTAATTTACAGATTGTGAGACCAGATTCAAATAAGTGAAGTAATTTGCTGAAGGTCATACAGCTGTTAAATGGTAGAACTGGAATTTGAACCCACCTGGAGTCCAGTTCCAGAGGTCAGATCATATTACCCCTTGACTGTTTCTTTCCTGTTACGAGTGAAATAGCATACCTTCATTTCAAAAAAAATATTATTTAAGAATTCCTTAAGTTTATATGCTAAGGCCCATAGGCCATATGTTGGTACCTTTAAACTTTCATTTCCCTGAGAGATTATAAGCAAGGCTAATGATGGGCTGGTCAGCTTAGTTGGTTAGAGCTAATTGGGCCGAGGTGACAAGATTCAACCCCCATATGAGTCTGTTAGCTGGTCTAAGTTTCATGGCCATGAATTAACCTTTCACCTGGGCCAGCTGCCTCACAAATGAATGTTGTTCATCTAAGAGAATAAGAAGGAAATTGGGGATGAAAGAGTAGAAAGCACTTGACTAGCCGCCTGACTATGACTGGTCATTCAAGAATCTTGTCTTTCCAGTTTGGAACTAGGTATTATTACCATCTTTTTTTTTTTTTTTTTAATCAATTCAAACAGCGTTTCTCACTGTGCCCCATGGAGCTAATACTTGTTGTAATGTGTGTTGGAAGTCATCCAGAGGGGTGTGTATGGTATAGTGAGGTTGCTTTTCAGAATTTATTTGAGCTGGGGACATTCTTCCTGGATTGGGATTCTTAGAAATACCCTTTAGAAAACATTGTCTTAAAGTGGGTTTACTCTGTTGTTCTGTTTATTTTAAATCCCTGTGGCAGTGATGTCTCTCCACATCAGAGGAGAGCCAATTACAGTTGAAAAGATCAGTTTCCGCCTTCCCCAAGCTTCTGGGTCCATGTGGATCTCCTTTTAGCAGGTTACAGCTTTGCCCCGGAAGTGCATCTGCATCTCTTGCTTGCCCTCATCGACTACCTGGAATTCTGCTGCTGGCCACACCACATTCACCACAGCAGCGATAGAGCAGGGACTAGAACCCTGATCTCCAACTCTGGCCCATTTCTCTTTCCAACAGCCTATGCTGCCTCCCAGTGGACAGAGCATTTGCAGGGAGCAGAAATGTTCATACTTGATTCTTTCCTTGAAAAAGAATTGCTTAGTAACCTAGCATTTCTTGGACCGCTCTTGCTTCACTTTGTAACTCTCTGTGCTAGACTGAAAAACCCCCTTTATCACTTCCCCCACTCCCAAATTAGCAGTATTGTTAATAAACACTAGAAAGCATTCCTTAAAAGTTCTAAGAACAGATTCGAAATTGACTTTCTGTTGGGAGAATAACCGTCACATTAGAGGAACTCACGAGGTGGTCAGCACCAGCTCCTAACCTTCTCCTGGGGATGCTGAAGTGCAGTGAATCTTGTCAAAGATGCCCTGATATTCAGTGCTCACTTTCATTTCTCTCTGTTTAACTTTGTTCAGCTCCAGTGGCAATTTTGGTGGGCTGATAATTTGGAAAATTTGAGAAAGATAAGTTTTATTTTACTTAAAAAGTTAAGTCTGAATGAATAATTGCTAGGCTCTATCCCTCCGTCATATTTATATGCTATTTCTGAAGAATAGTAGGGCTGCCAAAATTAGTAGGGTTTTTACCAAGCTCTGCTTCGGTAATCCTATCACTTGCCTGAAGAATTCATTATGCTGAAATAAACACATTAGGAACTCTGTGGTCTTTTACATCTCTAATATTTATGAAGTACTGAGGCTCCCAGCCAGCAATAGGGATGCAGGTAATTCCCAGCAATCAGTTAAATAGACATTGGTTGATTTGGATTGCAAAATATAGGTACTTGATTAGTCCCATATATGGACATGCATCGTTCTTCCATCATTCAAAAGCTACCTAATTATGAATATCGAAGCATAGTGTTCTGGCTTTTAACATGAGGCACTTACCTTTTAATTGGCCACAGCTTTGGTTTTAGCTGGGCTGTATCTCCACTGAGAGTCAAATGAAATGGGGAGATAATCAGCCAGTGAGCAGAGAAAGGGGTAAAATGATCATGGGTTTATAAGTCCAGCAGGGAAAGTTAGGGTTAGGCTAGAGGGAGAGGTCCCTTTGCTGCCACACTGCCAGGCACACCTCTTTTGCAAGCACCTTTTAATTTCCCTCTTTGGCTTTCAGGTGGGACATATGGACACTTTTGAGCTGACATCTACCAGCTTGATCACAAGCTTGACTCTTCCCTACCCTTAAACTCTGAGCCAAGCAGAGGGTGGGGCCTTGGATCCTCACTGCACAAACTTGGCAGGGAAAAAAAGACCGTTAAGTGAAGGCTAATTGGAAGCTGCCCCAAACTGCACTCTGTTGGAGCTATTTACAATATCTTTCAAGCAGCGACTTAGTAGATTATTCAGTTAAGGGGCTGTGGGTTTAGGAGGGTCCTCAAGGGGAGGAAATTGACCTGAAGGACCAGCTGGCTTGGACATAGCAGGGGATGCTTTCTCAAACTCTTGAAATATTAACTCCTCCATGATCTTAATCCTTGGCATATAGCCTTAAATGATTCCCCTTACAGCAAGAGCAGGATACATCTGGGTCATGTGTCTCTTTATAGTCCAATGAAAGCAATGGCCCTCCTCCCAGAAAATCAACTTACATACACATATATTTTTTTTTCCCCCATGTGATTTGAAGAAGCTAAGAAACCCTTGAAAGACCATCCGTGGATCTTCTAATTTTGTCAGTTTAAGAAAATCCTGCTTTAGATGGAGAGATAAGACCAGGAAGTTTGCTAGACTCTGCGGAAGTAATAGTGTGGTTACCAAGCACACCTCAGTGAAAGCTCTGCTGAAATGTGGCTTTTTGGAGTATTCTGTTAGCCATTTCTCCCCTCTGGCTGCATGATGATCATAGTAAGTTGTATTTGTGTGATTTTGTAGTTTACAGAGTGCTTTTTAACAGCCCATTTAGCTCTCACCACAGTCCTGCCAGGTATGTGGATATTGTTTTCCCTATCACTAATTGCTTTCTCTGATTCAAGTCCCAGTTCATCCCAGTTCTCCCTGAGGCTCCCTCCCACCCAAGTATGTGTTTGGTTGATGGAAAGCAAGAGGGGGTGGGTGGAGGGAGGGGCATCTACCATGAGCACCAGGCAGAGAAGTAAAGGTGGAACTGTTGACTTGGCTCAGAGGTGAGGTGCCTTCTCTCCATGAACTTCTGGTATGAAGATGAGGACAGGGGAACTATTTTTTCTTTATCATGGCCACATGTCACCAAGGCTGATTTTATTGATTTTGAATTTGTGATAACTATTGCAGAGACGTGGCTGAAGTTCACTTTTGAATCAGTGATCAAGCTGGCCCATCAAATACATATTGTAAAGATCTAGGCAAACTTTTACAGAAAATCATAGACTGCCTTAAAAAAAAATTTGTATTCAAGTAATTAAAAAACACCTGTTTGTATTTAAACATCTGAGAAGCAGATCTATTTATTTTCATTTTATTGACACAAGTCTCATAAGTCACTATTTAGAGGCTCTGTTATGTTAGTAGAATTCTAGCTAATTCTAATTATTGTAGGCATGCAGAAATGATAGCATTTTTCTTTTTAAAAAATAGTCCTTATCATTTTATGCTCTGTTACCAGTTTACATGCTTGCCTGTATTTGTGCATATGTTTTCTGTTTATTTATTTTTTTCCTTCCATACAATTCCCCTGAGAAGAAGTAAGGACTTGTCCACAACTGTATCCCCATAGCCTAAAACCAGGGGTGGTGCAGACTGTTGAATGCATGATTGGATTTGTAATTACCAACTTCAGATTTTGGGAGGAAATCCTAGGAAATTTTTTTCTTTCAATTCATCTTTTCCGATTTTTCAAGTGCCCTCTTTTTGTGTTTTGCTTTCTTTTCTCTTATAGCCACAGAGGGAGAATTTGGTTTTCAAAACCTGTTACGGACATTTGCCTGGCTGCTAAAGATGTGGGAGAACATTGCAGAGGACAGCCTTGGAGGCACGAGTGGGCTCTGGGCCTTGGGGTGCTGACTGGCCTAATACCCGTTCTCTAGAGTCAGTTTTAGGTCAGAGGCGCTGCCTGAGTTAGCCATTCCACAAGCAACAAAGGACTTTTGAATAGAAGTAATCATGAATTTGGAATTCCTTTCTGTTGTCCATTCCATCTATTTGGCCATAATTAAGAATCTTTTACACCCAAAGTGCATATTTGGCCAGTGGAGGTTTTTAACAGTTCCGTTGAGAAAAGGATGGATGGACATACCTAATCAGAAAGGCTTTTGTGGCTCTGGAATGCAAGAATTATGGAGCTCGCAGAAGATTACTCTTGTAGAATGTTTGAATAGGCATTTGGCTAAATGTTTTCTACCATTTTATTTCTGTCTTCTTTAAGAATGGAATAAATTAAAGCAAAGGCTTCCCTGGTGGCTCAGATGGTAAAAAATCTGCCTGCAGTGCAGGAGACCTGGGTTCAATCCCTGGGTTGGAAGATGCCCTAGAGAAGGGAATGGCTACCCACTCCAGTATTCTTGCCTGGAGAATTCCATGGACAGAGGAGCCTTGGCAGGCTATAGTCTGTGGGGTTGCAAAGAATCAGACATGATTGAGCAACTAACACACACACACACACACACACACACACACACACACACACACAGATTAAAGCAAAAGGCCCCCATCATTCGTATCAAATGTAGTCTATAAGATCAACTAACTTTTATTATCCCTTCCCAGCTCAGATGGTAAAGAATCCTCCTGTGATGTGGGAGGCGCAGGTTTGCTCCCTGGGTCAGGAAGCTCCCCTGGAGAAGGGAGTGACAGCCCATTCCAGTGTTCGTGCCTGGAGGATTGCATGGGCGGAGGAGCCTGGTGGGCTACAGTCTGTGGTGTTGCAAAGACACAGACGTGACTGAGTGACATGGTTACTACACGAAGTGGGTCCTGGTTGTTTAGACATACCAAGTCATGGAATCATTGAGACCCGATTAAGGCCACTCATTCACACGTCAGTTAGTCTGTCTTCTGTTTAGGTATCTTCTGAGCTTGCCCAGTCTCTTTTCTCCTGTGCAGTGACTTTAATATTTGTAAATGCTGAGTAGGTGCTTCTTTAAGTGGCATTAGAAGGCAGGGTTGCGATGGAAATGATCCCTTTGCAGGAAAAGGCATCCTACTGGGAAGAGGTGGTTTAAAACAGTGGGTTGTCAGACGTCTTGATTTCTGTTCCTGTTGTTGCTTCTGTTGAATTCATTCCAGAAAAGCCATTGTGACCACCCCCCCCTCTCTTTGCTGAACTGCCAGTGCTTTGGAGAGTTTCAGTTTATCTGTATGAAATCTCAGACTTGGAGATACTAGCCCAGAGAGTCTTCTGTATTGGACATGGATGGGACTTCAACTTCCCAAGATCCTGACTGGTTTTTTCATATAGTCGTGAGCAGAGGAGTGAGAGTCGCTCGGTTGTTTCTGAGGTTGCCCTCCTCTCCCCTCCGCCTGCGACCACAGTGTACTCATGTGGACCAAGCGTTTCCTTGTTCAGGACGAATTAGGCACTAGGTTTGCACATGCTCTTAGCTCATCTCTCCAAATTCCTTCTGATTCTCTACCCAGCATATGCTTATCGCTTTCCTAAACCAAGTTCTTGATTCTGTCTTTGTCCTGTGAGTCCTAACATTCAGAAACGTTTTCATCATCTCAAACTGTTTGAGATGACTGTCCACGTCTGGCACGTGGCCGGCATGGGCTCACACACATGCTGACACACCCTCCTCTTACAGACACACAGTTACCATGCTTTAAATACTCTGCTTCTTCTCTCTTTTGCACGTAGCATGCCTATCATCTGCGGAGGTCAGACCTGCCCCATTACACACAAGATGATTGTCACTAACGCAGTGGGTACGGATAGATAGAGACATCTAGCAGGGTGTTAATAAAGGGCCTGGTGAGGAATAGAGACATGTCGCCCCCAGGTCATTCTTATAGGCTGCCTGCAGTTTGCAGTAACCAGGACTGGTGAGGAGGTGGCAGAGGACTGGGGGAAGCAGGTGCACCCCTGTGTTAAGTCAGAGGAAAGGCGATTTCTGTAGTTGGTTTCCTTTCTGTCTAGGAAATTTTAAAAGCTTCTTCTGCTCGGGCAGATTAAGAGCCTTGCCAGCTTTCAATTCCCTCCAAGCTGGGAAGGGTGCATTAGACCTCATCTTCTTGCCAAACAGCCATCTAAATGCCAAACCCGTCGAGTTTCTGAGGCTTTCTTTAGGGTGTGCTTCGCTGCCTCCCGCGCTTTGCCTTTGTCCGTGTCTCCGTCCTCGTCTTGGTGGCTTGGCATCGGTGCCTGGACAGTCCCCGCTTCTGTGTGTCTCGGTTCCTGCCGAGGCTGCCTTGTGCCTTTCATTACCATGCTAACAAACTCGAGTCGTGCCTAACAAGGACGCCTCATACGTTATGCTAATGATCAAGAGACATGTTAATGATATTTTAGAAGCCTAATTAGTGGAATATATAACTATATGCAATTTGGTAATGGACTGTGACAACAAGTTGTTAAAAGGGGGCTTGACAAATCCAGTTGCATGTGGCCTCAGACAAACAGGAGCTGAGAATGGATGAGTGGGAATTGGAAAGGGAGGTGGAGGGAAGGAGGTGTGTCCTAGGGGTGAGAATGCCTATGACCACTTATGGGGAGGTCAGTCTTCTTATGCATTATTGCTTTCCTATCATCCTTCCACGATTTCCTAAAACCTTAGGGCTAACTGGATAGAAAGAATTCTTTGTTGATGTTTCTTAAGCCGTTGCTACTCTGGTTATTGATCATACACATAATCTTTGTTAGAAATGTTATTTTGATTATGTTATTCTTTGCAATACTCTTACTTAGCATTTGTAATAGGAAATGTATATACAGTAGATAGAAGATCAGATCTTGTATCAGAGAGAAATTTTATTGTATTGTAAACCAGCAATCAAGACTAGATAAACTGGGAAATTATCTGTATTGTGTCTGTCAACATTTTGATGGTGTTGGTAGGAGTAAAACGAGGAAGTGTGTCTAAAATCGTTCAGCTGTTTGAATGTCATTTTCTCTCAATGAAAGAATTGGTTCGAGGCATATATTTCTTCAATTGGAATCTTCTCTCCTCTAGTACAGTGATTCCCATTTTGTGGGCCTTGGACCCTGGGGGAGCCATGAAGTTTTTGAAAAGGTTTGGAAAATCCTTACGTATACCAGGCATTGCCTATAAACAGAACAATGTCATGTGCTTACACGCAGATACACATATAGATATACCTACTGAAATTCTTTAAATGTATGAGATGCTATTGGAGTTACTAAAATACATGTTCATGTAAGAAAGCGCTTTTCAGTCCCTATTCGCTTTTCGTCATGTGCATCTCTTCTCCAGTTTTTGAAGCTAAAATTAGGATGACTGGCTTGTAGTTGTCCTTACAATTTTGGGGATGAAAAAGTCACAAAGGTTGGGAACTGTTGCCTAGCCTGTTGTCATCGAGTGTTAGTAGCTCGGTTGTGTCTGACTCTTTGTGACCCCATGGACTAGCCCACCAGTCTCCTCTGTCCATGGGATTCTCCAGACAAGAATACTGGAGTAGGTCACCATTCCCTTCTCCAGGGGAGCTTCCCAACCCAGGGATCAAATCGGGTTCGCCTGCATTGCAGGCAGATTCTTTATCATCTGAGCCATCAGGAAAGCAAAGCTGCTTATAAAAATTTCAGCAAATAGCTTTCACTTTTGGCAACTATTTTAATTCTAGAAAGTGTATTTGTGCAAATTACCTAAGTGTTGTCTGTTTCTCCAGTGACTCTTATTATAAATTTGGAAGTAGAAGCCGGGCGGGCTGCAGTCCATGGAGTGGTGAAGAGTTGGGCATGACTGAGCATGCGTGCAGTGAGTGGTTCCATAGGATAGAAAGTTCCCCACAGTCAGAACTGAGTGATTTTCCTGCAGAGCATGTTACGCCACAACTTGCAACATAGATTTTTTTCCCCCTGTATGAATATTTATTTATTTTTGAAGTGTAGTTGATTTACAATATGAGTTTCAGATGTGTGTGTGCCCAGTTGTGCCCCATTCTTTGTGACCCCATGGACGGTAGCCCACCAGGCTTCTCTGTCCGTGGAGTTTTCCAGGCAAGAGTACTGGAGTTGTTTCCCATTTCCTCCTCCAGAGGATCTTCCTGACCCACGTGTCAAACCGCATCTCTTGGGTCTCCTGCTTTGGCAGCCACTCGTGCCGCTGTAGCACAGCAGTTCAGTTCATACATGGTAACCCGCTTCAGATGCTCTTCCCTTCCCTTAGAGGTTATTGCAAAACATTGAGTATATTATATGATAAGTCCTTAATGGTTATCTAGCTTATGTATAGTAATGTGTGTATGTTAATCTGAACCTCCTAATTTATCACTCCCTCACCCTTTTTCCCTTTTGGTAACACACACACACACACACACACACACATACACAGCCACACACACACACACACACACACACACACTGCTTTCACTTTTGGCAACTATTTTAATTCTAGAAAGTGTATTTGTGCAAATTACCTAAGTGTTGTCTGTTTCTCCAGTGACTCTTATTATAAATTTGGAAGTAGAAGCCGGGCGGGCTGCAGTCCATGGAGTGGTGAAGAGTTGGGCATGACTGAGCATGCGTGCAGTGAGTGGTTCCATAGGATAGAAAGTTCCCCACAGTCAGAACTGAGTGATTTTCCTGCAGAGCATGTTACGCCACAACTTGCAACATAGATTTTTTTCCCCCTGTATGAATATTTATTTATTTTTGAAGTGTAGTTGATTTACAATATGAGTTTCAGATGTGTGTGTGCCCAGTTGTGCCCCATTCTTTGTGACCCCATGGACGGTAGCCCACCAGGCTTCTCTGTCCGTGGAGTTTTCCAGGCAAGAGTACTGGAGTTGTTTCCCATTTCCTCCTCCAGAGGATCTTCCTGACCCACGTGTCAAACCGCATCTCTTGGGTCTCCTGCTTTGGCAGCCACTCGTGCCGCTGTAGCACAGCAGTTCAGTTCATACATGGTAACCCGCTTCAGATGCTCTTCCCTTCCCTTAGAGGTTATTGCAAAACATTGAGTATATTATATGATAAGTCCTTAATGGTTATCTAGCTTATGTATAGTAATGTGTGTATGTTAATCTGAACCTCCTAATTTATCACTCCCTCACCCTTTTTCCCTTTTGGTAACACACACACACACACACACACACACATACACAGCCACACACACACACACACACACACACACACATTTCATTGTATGTATACCAACAATGGAATATTACTCAGTCATAAAAAAGAAATATTGCCGTGTACAACAACATGGATGGATCTAGAGATTATTATACTAAGGGAAGAAAGTCAGACAGATAAATAGCATATGATATCACTTATATGTAGAATCTGAAAAGAAAAAAAAAGATACTGTCTACAGAAGAATCCAAACAAACTTCTTGGCCAACCCAGTATTTCCAGAACAGAGACTCACATAGACGCTTGAGCACAGCAGGGTACACTTGGCACTAGCTTATGGGAACTTTAGTTCTAAAAACTTGTTCTCTTTTGTTTTTTGGTCTAGAACGAAAATGCCTAGGAGAGCTAGGTTTGCAGTATCCCACTTCATCACCAGGGAAGGCTTTTAGAAGCATGTGAACTTGTCTCATGTTTGTAACTTCTTGATGGAAAAAGACAGTTATAGAGGCAAAGAAACTTAGTGTTTTGGGCACCAAGTCTATACTCTGGAACGTGTTTTCTCACGTTATTGGCCATGAGGTGGCTTTGTAGTTTTTCATTGGCTGTTCTTCCAAAGGCAATATGCCCTATTACTGTTGATGAATCTGGAAGGGGATAGATTTCTTTGATTGGGTTTTATTATTTACTGAGCACTACCTCTGTTAGATGTTACTCACTGGCTCAAGCTTCATCGTATAACCTTCCTCTTTGTTGGTTCTCGGACATGGGCCCGGGGACAGAATGGCTTCTCGTTAGTGATGCTTATATTAAAATTTGAGGCTATCTTCCTTTGGCTTATCCTTTGTTACCTAAAGGATTGATTGTGAAAGGAAAGAAGGAAAAATGCATCGCTGCACTTACTAGATTGTGCCCTTTTGGTGTGGAGACATTTAGTCTTCTAAATTTAGGCACTGCCCATCCCTGTGCTTGTGATCAATGCTTGCTGGTGAGAGAACGTGTCTTTTAAGGGACTTTGTGGTTAGTGGTTGTCCTTTGAGAATTGTGCTGAGAAGGCCTCCCTGGAATTCCCTTTTGAATTCAGTGAGTCAAAAAGACTGTGGTTATCAGACCAAGTGAAGTAAGCCAGACAAAGACAGATATCATGTGGTGTCATTTATAGGCTGCATCTAAAAAAAAATATGATACAGATGAACTTTTTTACAAAACAGAAAAAGACCCACAGACATAGAAAAGAAATTTATGGTTACCAAAGGGGAAAGGGGAAGGGGGAAACTAGGAGTCTGGACTTTACGCATACATGTTACTATGTATAAAACAGATAATCAACAAGGACCCACTGTATAGAACAAGGAACTATGCTCAACATTTTGTAATAACCTCTAAGGGAAAAGAATCTGAAAACAGTATATGTAATTGAATTACTGTGCTATACATCTGAAACTAATACAAGATGGTAAATCAACTAAAATTTTTTTCAATTAAATCAAATTTTTGTGGGAAAAAAAAATCTAAAAATGCTGTGTGGTTTTGGTGCTCTGAGAAACTTGTGTTCTTTTTTCTCTCATGTGCCGTCTTCTCTCCCTCTTTGACTGTAGCCAGCATTGAGACGTCAGAGATACGGATTCCCAGCTTTGAGGCCTTGAGTATAGTCCCTGCTTCCTGTATGTAAGGTTCAGCCTTGTGCATTCCACCACTTCAGCATCCCTGCGTTTCAGCTGAGCATCACTCTGTTCTTTCTCTTTTTCTATTTCCTCTATATTTTTATTGATAAAGCACTAGAGGAAGATTATGCATGAACTCAGAATTCTGTTATTACATCTGATGTTTGTTTCCAGTTAAAATGAGGACGAATTTTGAGGAGGGAGGCAGAAAGGGAAAAAAAGTTTATAAGTGAGCCGGTGGCAAAAGCACATTCATTGTCACTGTCTTTCTCACGGAGTCGTTTGAAGCTGGGGAAATTAGCAGCAGCTTTGAAGCTCAGAAGATCTTTCATCTTTGTGTGTGTGAGTGTATGTGTGTGTGTGTGTTAATATTAAGCTGCGATTCTCTTTCTTGCCACTTATTTGGTTTTTCTGCTAATAATGAAATTATAATGAGATCCCTGATGGGATTAAAAAAAAGAAAGAAAAAACACCTCACATGAATTATCCTGTTTCCCCCTCACCCGCCTTCTGCCTTTCTGTAAAAATCTATTCTGCATAATAGGCCTTTGTCTCTGGATTTGAAACAGAATTGAAGAAGGCCAGGAGTCGGAAGTGCCCCCATTGTTCCTTTGGGGGCTAGGATGCAAAGTTCTGTTGAGCAGGGAATGCTCTCTTTTCTTCCATCTCCCAGTCCTCTTCCTCCCTGGACCCTGTCACCCCTGTCCTCCAACTGCCCCCTCCCACCTGCTGACTTTGAGTAGGGAAGAGCTGAGGGCAAGTATTGGGTGTCTTTGCAGGCCAAATATTTGGTTTATTTGAGGGGCACATACTCCCTCTCCCCTTCATAGCTTTAAGCATTCCTAACTTGGTCTTTTATAAAGGCGCCAAATATCTGTCTTGGTTGGCAGAAACTGGGTGTTTTGAAATCCTGGGAAAACTTGCTCAGGATGGTTTTGTGGTAGCAGATTTCCCTTCCATCACCTCGCATTCCTGTCCCCTTGTCCTTTTATCAGTAGGGCTTTGATAAATGCCCCCGATGAAAGAGGCCTCATTGCTCTGGCTGACAGTTCCTTGTCCAGGCCTGGGTTTCTCCACGTGGGTAAGTAGATGGAATCCTTGGTGGAATAAATCTCTATACAGGCTGTTCAAGACGGATGCACAGTTTTCTAATTTCAGAATTTCTCTCTGTAGAAAAGGCAATGTTGTGGTTGATTCCAATGAACAGTTTAAGCCTTGGCAACTCTCAATTTCAGAAAATTCTTCCCTAATTCTGCTTCAGTGTTTTGTCTGAAGTCAGGGATAGCCAGCTGCTGTGTTGGTCTTAGTACTCTAGAAAAATGAGGTGTGAAAAATGGGGGGGGATGAGTATGCCTTGTCTCCCTCTGTGGCTTGGTCAAAGGCTATTTCCTGAATATATTCCATGTCTAGGTTTCTTTCTGATCAACGCTAATAACCAGTTTCAGGACCTCACTCCCATTCATGTCTGTAGATTCCCCCTCTCTTTCTTCCTTCTCACCATTAAACAGGTATAATAAAGCGGGGGAATCTTTACAGTTGGTGATTTTATATCATAGATCAAAGATCAAAGCAGAGGAATACACAGCAACCGTAAAATTAACTGCTTTTTCAATTTTACAATGCTTTCAGTGATAGAGAATCTTATAAATTTAATATTAATTAAACACTTAGCTTTTAACCTCCTCCTGCATCTACTTTTGGCTGGTGGCTGGGAAAAATTAATTGGGCATCTTAAATCTTGTGTTACTCACGCTTTGACAGGAGGGGTTTCAAAAGCACTTATAACTTTAGCAGAATGCACTTTGGAGCATTTGTCCTTCCACTCACCTAATTGAAAATGCCTTTCCCCCCCACTTAACGTAAAATGAACCATTTGCTAATTTTCTTTTTTTCAAAGAGATATAACTTATAGTCTCCTTTCATAGCCTGAGCTTTAACTCAGCCTCTTGGCACATTTAACACTTCACAAAATGGAAGCCGTTGAACTTCCATTATTATAAGCGTCTTTTTGATTTTGGATTGTGTTGGGACACACGTGTGGCTGGTAGTTGCTTGGCCTGGTCATCATGTCACCTGCAGCCTCTGGGTATTCAGTTTGGCGAGAGTTGCCTCCTGCTTCAGAGAGCATGGCTCACCTTGGCAGTGCTGAGCCCACATGGTAACCCAGTTGGAACTCAAGAACGGACCCTTAGTAACAGTACAGGAGAGTCAGCATGGCAGAGAAAGGAAATACTATTCGACTTGAAGGACGGCCCCGTGTGTTGGACAAGATATTTTGAGAGTGCTCCACTTGATTGTTCATGTTCCCTGAACTACTGAAGGGACTGAACTTGGCCTTTAGTTAGGGGATGGGTGTTAGTCTGTCTTTAGTAGCCAGGTGAATATCCGCGTCTGTGCTTCAGAAGTGGCTCAGTAGAAGTAATAATAGGGCTTCCCAGGTGGTGCAATGGTAAAGAGTCCGCCTGCCAATGCAGGAGATGCAAGAAATATGAGTTTGGTCGCTGGGTCAGGAAGATCCCTGGAGTAGGAAATGGCAACCCACTTCAGTATTCTTGCCTGGAAAATTCCATGGAGAGAGGATCCTGATGGGCTGCAGTCTGTGGGGCCACAAAGAGTTGGACACAACTGAGCATAACACAGAGATAATAAGACCAATCCATTGCATCTTTCTCGTATTTTTTCTCCAGTGAGCATGGCGTACTTTCATCCATATTATCTTGTTTTTTAATCACATATCACTGCAAAATACTTAGAGGTAGGTGGCCTCTGCGTCTGAGCAAGCTGGTTTCCTGCTGGGGCCGTGCATTTGAAACTGGTGGCCTGGAGTTACAGCAAATGGAGCAAAGGCTCTAAGAAGGCATCTTTCTGTCCTTGTTTTAGTTTCAGGTCACTGAGAAGTAGTACCTTAGTTGCTTTGGGGGATGTCTGTTCTTAACACAGTGTGCAGTGGAATGCCCCAGGGTTTTATGTGCACCTCGCCTTGAAAAAAAAAAAAATCATAGAAAACTAAATTTGGGAGAAAAGAAATGAAAGAAGTCATTTACTTTACAGAAATATTTTTTGAAGCCCTCTCTAAAATCGTTTACTACAGGTTTGCTTTCAGTGGTTAAGTCTTCTGGCCCTATGGGCTTCTGATAAGACTCTAAGTCAATTTATGGCCGGTGCTTCAGGAGCATATTTCTGGGGGTAAGGCAAGGGACATAGACTCAGAGCATAGTGCTCTCTTATCTTCTGCACTGAGCTGCCATGGTCCTTGCTCTTCAAGTCCCGAACAGCCACTTCGACCATCCCTGATGGCAGTAGGAAAGTGGTTAATCCAACTGTGAAATCATAAATTAGTGTGGAGTCACCACTAGCGCTGAAATTCCTAGCTTTATGCACCTGGTTGGTCTTACTCCCTGTGAAACCATCACTGTTCCTTCTCATTGCAGCTGAGCTTTCTGAACCTTTTAAGAACTGAGTTGGTGGGATGTGGAATTTGATAGCCGATAAATTAAGGATATTGGTAAATTTAACGACTCTAGTAGAAGACGGTGTTTCCAGAATCAGAGCAGCATTTGCTTGGGTGTTTGTGAGTGTGTCTGCAGAAATCCTTTGTATATGTATCACTGTGCTTTTCTATCTATCTAAAGCTATATGATATGTGGGGTGCTATAAAATTTTTATAGCCTTAGTTTGGGTTGACCGCCTTATTACTCACGAGTGAGCTATACAGGTCTTCCTTAACAAGTGGCAATAAAGGCTTTACAGCACCCCTTACACCGTCACACATTTTTGTTTAGGCCACATATTGTCTTTTGCTTTTTAAGTCTCCCTTTGCTCAGGTCCCTCGCCAGTACCTTTGTTGCCATGGCAACAGTTCCATCATGGCTGAGGGTGGAGCAGGCTGACAATCCTCCTGTAAGCTTCTTGAAGTCACTGCTTGGGTTGACCTCCAACATACTGCCGGGGCCAGGGCTGGGGCCCTTAGCCTGGTCATCGGTGCCCTTTTTTTTCTCTTTGGTATCTGTAGGTTTGCTTATTTGACTGCTGTGGCTGTTCCTACATTAATCATTCTCCATGCCTTCATGGACTTGTCCTCTAAGGAATGTGAAGAAGCTGGCACTCATTTTCCAAAAGTCGAAAGTTAACACTGAACATTTTGAGTTAAACTTGGAGCTGTGTAGGTGGCTGGCTACTTAGGAAATACTGAGGCCAGACGGAAGGAGGAAAGGAGCCCTCTGGTTTTCAAAGTTGTCTTCTGAGCTCCTCCCAGCCACCGTTTCTGCAAGTTGCCACATGTAGTTTTAGGTCCTCCATCTTCCTCTCTAAGGTGGTCCGCTTCCATCAGATGTTCCCATTCCTTGACTCATGGACCGTTAGTGTTGGATAGGAGTTATGGAACTCAGTCCAGCCCACTCATTGCATTTATAGGAAACTGAGGTGCAAAGGGCCCTGTGGCTTGTTGAGGTCACTCAGCATGTAGGAAACTTGCCCAGCTGGGATGAACACCTCTGTCTCCTGGTCCACAGCTGGACTTCGTCTTTGCCACGATTACGTGATTCTTTAAAATAGAAATTATTCAGAAGGGTTTACTGTCAGGCCAAGTTTCCCATCAAGTCACCTCAGCATTTCTGTTAAACGTGGTGGTAGCTGCAGTAGCGAGCTCATTTGGCAGCAGTAGACAGGTGGTGCGGCTGCGCCTCCAAATCTCTCAGTTCCTTTCCCAGTGAGAAGGTTGGCTTGCCAACTCCTTGATAGAAGGTAGTAGTTCCTGTAATCTGTTATCTCAGCCACATTTGGGATGCTTGTATGTATGACTCCATCTATTTATATATTTTATATGGGCAATATTTTGACTGTTTCTTTTTTGAAAGACAGTGTGAATGAGTATGCCAAAAATCACAGATGATATGAAAAACGCTATCAAAAAAAACCCCNCTGTTATCTCAGCCACATTTGGGATGCTTGTATGTATGACTCCATCTATTTATATATTTTATATGGGCAATATTTTGACTGTTTCTTTTTTGAAAGACAGTGTGAATGAGTATGCCAAAAATCACAGATGATATGAAAAACGCTATCAAAAAAAACCCCCCACTTTTTCAGGAAGGTGAATAAAACAACCCTAGAACAAAGTGAAATTTGTTCTGATGTCCTTTTGTGAAGTCACTAGGAAAGCCTAGGGCTTGTGATCAGTGTGGGGTGATTCTGGACATCAGTGACTCTGCTTAGGGAAAAGATTTCAGATCGGAGAGTCTTGGCAAAGAAAGCAGGATTTGTTGAATCCATTCTTGGACGACGTGAAGAAGGATCCTGAATATATTTTTCTTTTCTGAGTTTCTTAAGTTTGAGATATTTGATAGGCCTGGGGTAAGGGGCATTTTAGGAGAAAGGTCTCTTTTAGATCTTCTGGGTTTTCTGACCTATAGGCACATGTATGTGTGTGTTAGTCACTCAGCTGTGTCAGTCTTTACTACCCCATGGACTTATAGCCCAGGCTCCTCTGACCATGGAGTTCTCCAGGCAAGAATACTGGAGTGGGTTGCCATTCCCTTCTCCAGGGGATCTTCCTGACCCNACCTATAGGCACATGTATGTGTGTGTTAGTCACTCAGCTGTGTCAGTCTTTACTACCCCATGGACTTATAGCCCAGGCTCCTCTGACCATGGAGTTCTCCAGGCAAGAATACTGGAGTGGGTTGCCATTCCCTTCTCCAGGGGATCTTCCTGACCCAGGAATCGAACCCATGTCTCCTGCATTGCAGACAGATTCTTTGCCCTCTGAGCTACCAGGGAAGCCCTGACCTGTGGGCATGGTGCTCATGTATTTGAATAGGCAGTTTTTATATACAGGTCTCCCATGATAATTAGTGATTTTCCACTGATCCATCTGTCAATCAAGTGACACTGTGATGTTCCATGTGATACGTTTTTCTGTTTCCCAAAAACCAGGGAAAAGAGAAAGCAGATGAAATGAAATTATCTGTATAAAGCACATTGAATAATCCTGAAAGGGTTATTGTTTCTATTTAACAGATGAGGAAACTGAGCCCCAGAGAGAATAAATAAAGTGTCTAATCTCCTAAGACTACTGAGTGACAAAACTTAGATTTCCCGGATACAAACCTACAAAACTGTTCCTCTTGGTCACACTGTCCCCATTAGATTCTTGGCAGTCACTCTGTTGCAGTCTTTGGATCTTTTCCTTCTATCATGTGCTGAATTCCTTCCTCCACAACTCATAGTAAAACAAGAATGGCAAGCATTCAGCATCATCACACAAAAGCCTGGGAGTCTCACCTTCCTATAAAGACACCTTGTCTGCTCTAGCAGATTTCCAGGTAGTTTGATGTCACTGACAGAGTGGATTATGAAATAGCAGCACGCGGGCTCCATCCGGGAGATGTAGCAATCTGACAGAAACTGAGGGGTGGGGAGGGAAAGAAGGAGGAAGCAAATATATTAAACCCAGCGTGGCTTATTCTTTTTCTTTCAGATTAATGTATATAGCTGTTACCACACTTTTTAAAAAGTATAACTCTTAAAAGCCTCCCTCTGACTTAAGTGCTAGATGAAAGTTCTGGTTAAAATAAAGCAAGTAGTTTTATAAACCTAGTGGCAGAGAGAATTTTTTTTTCTGCAATTTTCAGAGTACTTTATGAACAAACTTAAATGTCTTTAGATGTAAACAATGTAGAGAAGCTAGAAACTAGCTCTCAGATTCATGGAATAAAAGCATGGGGGCAGAGGAGGGGAACAAAAAAATTAAATAAAAGGGGAGAGTCAATGCTATCACTCTGTGCCGACCCTTTTACTGAGATAAGGGGCAAGGCATAAATATTCTACGCAGAGAGTGACAAGTCCACTTACTTAATTCATTATTTATTTTACTTATTGGAGAAGCTGCTTAGCCTCTGGGCATATTTACAAGTGTGATAGAGAAAAGACAGACTCTGCCATTACTGTTTACAGTCCACAATAGATAATATATAAACAGGACATATTGTCTTTGTAGACAGACACTTGCATCAGATACACTTTGAACACACAAGAGAAAAGCGATTAAGATGCATATGAAATCACTGAGATAAATCAGTATTCAAAGCCAATGAAGGGAAATAATACAAATCAAGGAATTGGAAATAGATTTGATTCCACATTTGACTGTTTTTGCAGTTCAAAACAGGATTTTGGAAGCCAGCGTGACTGCAGCAGAGTCAGGAACCAGGAGATCAGTGTGGTGACTTGCTTGTTCCATAAGCAGAGCCTGGGCAACGCTCCGTAACCCCCTCACCTTCATGGACCATCAGCCGGAGAGAGGCAAATTAGGGAAGTGGCATAAGCCACAAATCACAGGCTGTTGTGAGATTCAGTCTGACCCTTAGCATCATTTTATCTGGGTCCTCTTGAATTTAATGGGATTCCCTTCACACTACCCTTCTCTCTGGACAAATACTAATATGGTTATCACCATNCACCTTCATGGACCATCAGCCGGAGAGAGGCAAATTAGGGAAGTGGCATAAGCCACAAATCACAGGCTGTTGTGAGATTCAGTCTGACCCTTAGCATCATTTTATCTGGGTCCTCTTGAATTTAATGGGATTCCCTTCACACTACCCTTCTCTCTGGACAAATACTAATATGGTTATCACCATGATCACTTGGGGCTGACCTAATACCCTTCTGCCCTGAAACCATAGGACCTTGCCGTGGCCTCGGCCTCAGTGGCCCGGGCAGCACCTCATTGACTCGGCAGAACCAGAGTTGAAGTTACAAAGAGGGGAGGTGTCCTTCAGTGCCCCCCACTGCCCTCACCCCCGTCATTATGCTCTTTTTTTTCAGTATGCTCTTTCTTCCCTCCGGGATGCTACCCATTACTCCCGAGGAATTAAAAGCTCAGATATCCTGATTGCAGAGGGAGGTAGGGAAGAAGTCAGACTCGGCCGTGAGAACAGTGAGACCTGGTGTACCTGTCCTCACGTTCTTAGCACAGCTTTTCTCATGCTGAGCATGGGAGGGAGAGCAAAGCCAAACTCTATGACCTTGAGTGTAGAGGTTTTCCTAATCCACAAATAATTTCGGGAATTAGAGATATCCTGGTAGTGTTGAATAGGCAGAATGCCCACGAGGTATTCGACGCTGCTCAAGACCTGTGTTTCAGCTTTTTTCTCCATTTCTTGCTTTATATCGACCACCCCAGCCCACTCACAGCAAGGCCTTTCTAATGATGAAGAGACTGGGGAGAATGATCCGTATGGTGTGTATGGGGTGGAGAACAAGCAAGCTGGGCTCACCGCTGCTCTCCACAAGCACGGCGGTTCTGGAAAGGGAGCAACGGAAGCATAGGACGATGTTATGGGGGTGACTGAGAATGACCTAAAAAGTGGGATGTTGATTTCATGGTGTTTGGACCTTCCACCTGCTCATATAGATCTAGAAGAAACCTTAGAAATGCCCAACCACTTTGTTTTACAGAGAAGAAAGCCCAGGGTGGGTATTAACCCGCTTGAGTTCATACACTCAGCGGTGTAGCTAGACTCCGAACCAGTTGTCATGAGTGCACATCCACTGTACCACACCCTCTCTGTGGAATGTCCTCAAACGGATGGTGTTGAATGACTTTTTATGGTTTTCTCAGTCATCTCCTTTTCTCTTTTTGTGTTATTAATTATCACATCATCTTCTATTATTAACATTTTCATTGCCAGGTCCGTTCTGCTCTTAGTCAAGGGTCCCAACGTGGACTGTGTCTTATATCTGGTAGAATTTGAATGGAATTGGTGGAGGACGTGATCGTGTAGTAGGTAAAAGCCTGGCTCTGGACTCTTGACGGCCAGGGTTTGAATCCCAGCTCTGCCATTTATGTGCTAGGTGACTTGGACATATTACTTAACCTCTCTTTGCTTCAATATCTATTTGACAGGAAGGATAACAGTGTGATATCTGTTTCATAGATATCGTTCTCATAGTTAATATTCCTAAAGCCATTGAAACGGGGCCTGGTTCGTGTTAAGCCTCGTAGGATTGTATTTATTTTCATCATCTGCAGCACTGGCCTCGAGCTACCTAGAAGGTTGTATCATTTAATCTCCCATTTAACCGAGGAAGGAACACGTTTGTAACCGTCCTGGATAACAGTTACCCAGCTCTCTGTAGCTTTTGAGAGCCAGCTCACCACGACCTGTGCCAGCTTTGTCTTCTGGACCCGTACACAATACGTCTGTTCTTTCTTCTGCTTTGGAGACAGCTTCTGAGTTGCTCACTGAATATTCCTTCTGCTTTCTTAGAACCTATAGTTGTAGGTTTCAGGGCGATTCGACCAGAGGCTCCTTCAGGGATGTTGTGGCCACGGGTCACCCAAGAGGCTGAGGTCAGTGCAGTTGGTTTGCAGCTAAACCTGGCCTGCTTCCACACCTGCTGAGGTATACCTTGGACTGATGATTAGACTAAGGCACTGGTGCAGGTGAGAGCTGTGAAGAAATAAAATGTACCATTTCCGCTCTTCCTTCGTGATGCCTTAAACACAATGGCATTTCATAACGGATTCGAAAAGAGAATGCTTTTTGAACTTGACAGTGCTTCGCGTCTGTTTGTTCTTCCTTTCCTCTCACAATGCCCATCGGGTTCTGTTTCTGGAACACAAATTGCCCACATTTGTTGTAGTTTCTGTTGGATGACTGTCCACTTAAAAAGGGAAGTGTCAGCTTCCTACTAACGTAACTACCACCATCCTAGGGGCATAGACTTTCTTTTCATGCACTACTAAAGTGGAAGATCAGAACTCTGTTGGGTATTGTTTAGGGTCCTTTTTCCAGGTATGTGTTTTTGGGGAGAACAAAACCTCCTAGTTGTTTCCTAGCCGGTCAGGTCTTGGAAAGGCCCAAACACTGAGTGTGTTCCATGCACCTTGTTGAACGTTGTTCTGCCTGGGTCTGTTGCCTGGCCCCCCAGCCTCCTCACGGCCTCATAAGTGACAAGACGCTGCAGTATCTGTCTTTAGAGATGGCAACTCTGAACAGGAGTTGGCTCAGGGGCTGCAAATATGCTGAGCCTCCTTTCTTTTCCCTTCTAGGAGGCAGAGATTCATCTTAGAGAAGGTGGAAGTGTGTCTGTGGGGGAAGGCAGGGGGGTGAGAGCGAGGGTGGGGGTGGGGAGGAAAGGAGGAACAACTGTAAAAAATGTTAATTTATTAATCACTGAATATATAGCAGTTCATCTGAAATGCTGTTGCTATGCCAACACCCTGGGAGTTTATTTTCTTAATCCAAGAGAGGAGCTCTCAGTCCCCTGCTGTGTCATTTGAATTTGCTGCTGCCACCGCTGCCACCGCGGTATCTGTTTTAAAAAGTGCTTGGAGGTGGGGGGAGATGTGGGGGAAGGGGGGGTAGTGTGTGGAGGGGAACTGGGCTGAACCACCAAAGCAGTCATATGCAAAGCAGCAAGAGGCCTTTCTCCGTACGACTTAGTAAAAATGACACAAATTAATATACTCTACTTAAACCAGACCAAGATTAATGGTTCTCTTTCAGTGCAGCTTAGCCCAACTGTCACTCGACAGGCGTTTGTCGGACAAAATCAACACTAATCAACATTTATTCGTCTCTTGCCCTTGGGTCTGAGGCGCGCGAGCGGGCTGCACCGTCCTCCCGCGCGGCTCGCCACGCTTTTCACCCTCCATCCAGCTGCTCCATACATCACCCTTCCTCCTGGTGCCGCTCCTCGGACGGATCCACACACTCAGCTATCAGGGTACATTAGGGGCATGATAGATTTTCTGTTTTAATTTACATCTATTATATTACAACGTAACAGATTTTGATTCAGGAGAGACCAGTGTCTCCTATAGCCAGACTCCTTGGGAGGATTTCTGCATTAACTTATTAAGGTTCGTTAGGATGCTGCTTCACATAGGCTCCTTCTCTCTCTCCACCGCCCCCCCTTTCTCTCTCACATGCTCAGTAAAGATGTCTGGGTGCACCTTATTCACAAGCACAGCTTATTCTTTTCAGACTTGGCTTCCTGCGCTGGGTCACATGAGGCTGGCTGGGTTCCTCCCTTACTTTCTGATTGGACTTTGATCAGCCAACAGTGGGAGCTGTGAGCTCCCTACCCTGCTCCGGTTAATGGGCCCTGACAAATCCGGTGGCCTGGAGTCACTGGGCACCCCCTCTCAGGCTTCAGTCTTAGCCCCTAGCATCTTTTTTTTTTTAATCTCTTTTTCCTTTTGATCTCAGTTACAGTTATATTTTATTTTTACTGAAACACAGGCCTATAGAGACGGGGGAAAAAAGAGCAAACAAAATTGGTTGAGCTAAGAAAAGGTAGTTGAAAGGGTGACTGAGGGAGTGGATCTGAGTGGCTGCTTGCCTTTCTTTGTGATCATCTTGAAAACATCTCATTTCAGCTTGGAACACCAGGGATGAGGCCAGCTTGTTTCGAGCTGGTGTGTGGGATCTTATATTTATAGTTCCCTTGTAGAATTCCTTTCCACCTCATTTATGAAATCGGATTTTTATTTTCATCCTCTCTCCCCTTCCTTTCACGAGTGCTGTAGCACTGAGGACCTCTTTTATTTAGTGATCCAGTGTTCCCCCATGATTTTGTGGTCAGACTAGAATGTTTTATGGCTGTTGACTAAGGTCGCATTCAGCTCTAGCTATTGAGTCACCTGTTTGCTGGCTGTAGAGAAGAGAACAGAAATCCTCCCATCTGGTCGGGTCCTTTTACCCTGGTTACTTTGTGTGTGGACACCATGGCTTTGTCAGACGTCCAGGAAGGACTGTGGCTTTCTTCTCACATTGGCTGTAACACTAGATCCTGGGCCACTTAGAAGGCACAAGTTTTCTCTGCCAAGCCATTGATTCTAAACTGTGGTAAGGTTCCTTTTGTGGTCACAAATGCAGAGAAACCAGGGGCTGAGTTGGAAATGTGTGGCTTGTGTGTATTGAGTGTGGCTGCCGAAGTGTAGGATGTTTAAGGAGGAGAGCTTAGCACTTTCATTTTTGTTTCTTATTACGTAGCAATAAAGTAAATGATGCTTAGTGTAACTTCGCACATAGAGAACTGTAGCTCAATCTGAGAAACAAAACTCCACCCACAGGAGTACTCAGTAACTTGAACTTGGGAAATGGACCTTGTTAATTTTAATGATGGGAAAAATTCTCTAGCAGGGACTGAGATGATGATGAAATACCAATAGGGTTATCCCTTTGGATGATCTCACTGAATTCGGAGTAGAATCAGAATGATGCTTGGAGAATTTTCTAAAATCCTGGAAAGAGATCTAGAAGGGAATACATATGCCCCCGATGGTATTAAGAGATGGATTGCCTGGTGGGCATAGCAGAACTTGTTTTCGTTCTTCTCAAAGGGGCTGTTAGAAAAGTCAACACGTTTAAAAGTTGAGTGGAAATAAAACTGAAAGAAAAATATACACGAGCATGATTCTTATGTGGGTCTAGCTTGAAAACAATGAAGCTGGAACTATAGTGGCTGAGACAGTTGGCTGGAGCTGAGGGCTGCTGAGTTCAAGTGCATGCTGGGACACTAACTTCCAGTGGGATTTGGGCATCTGTTTCTTTATCACCCAAAGACAGGAAGTGGGCTAAGGGCGTCCTGTTATACGGTAGGCAGCTATTTGACTTGAACAAGAAGTTCATGATTTTGGCTTCGCTGTTGGGGAGCTGACAGATTGTGACCAATGAGGTTAGGATGACTTTCGGACAATTTTGCCCTCAGTTAGCACAGGCTTGCCAAGTTCCCCTGGCATTGGGCAGGGATCACAGAAAGAAGCATCGCCATTTAAGGTATTTGGCTCTTTTACTTTATCCCGGTCCTCTACACAGGCGATCCTGGGAAAAGATCTTTATTCTACCAGTGAGTTTTTGGAGGTATGGAGCATACAGCTCAGCCTTTTCTTCTCCAAAAGTGTGAGCCTGCTGACGCAAGCTCCTTTCCCATCTCTCTGGCATGTCACTGCATTCAGTATAAGATCTGTGCCATCAGGCACAAATTCATGAGTCACTAAAGGGACGCATTTTGATTGAATGGGGCCATCTTGCTCTAAGGGTATCTTGTAGATACCTGGATATCTGTGGAATGTTGCAGGGGACCCGTTCAGAATTCTAAGGTCCTCGAATTTCAGTCCTTTTCTCTGAAAGCTGTAAGACAACAGTTCAAGGCACTTGTGCCACTGCAGTGACTGTGTGTGTATGTCGTGGGAAATGCTGGTTGCCAAGCAGCAGGGAATGGACATAACCGTGCTGCCTAGCAACAGCGGCAACAGCGTGGTCACTTGCGCAGATTTCTGCGCCTGGAAATTAGAGATGGCTTCCACGGGTCGCACTTTGCCCTGGCCACAGTCAGATGTAGGAAAACATAGTGGATGAGGGTGGATAAATATACAGATAGTGCTTTAAAATGGTTACTTTCCAAACTATCTCAGGCCAAGCACTGATTTTTGTGCAGTATTCCTCAGTTTCCCCTTTGAAGGTACTGTTTTCAGCTGGACCTAAGGGTTGATGGCTGAGCCAGAAGAGGGGTTTCAGGAAGGTACCAGACTTCTCTGGTGCTGCCTGTTCTGAGTCTGGTGGGGCCTTTACTCTGGAGAGCATGTGTGAATATAATATAAAACAGTCAATTTTCTGATAAAGACATACACCCACAGTCAGAGCCCATGTGAAAGAAAGACAAGAGGAGCAGAGCGTGACCACCTATTGTTCTTTGGGGTCCGAGGAACAAAGCGGTCGGGAGAGAGAAAGGCAGGCGCGCTCTGGCCCTGCTGACTTGCCCTTTCTCCCAGCTCTGACCGGCACCTCGCGCACGGCGCTCCTCAGTGAGGCCACCTGCTCAGGGTCGCTGCTGAAGGGGCTTCTTGCCTGAGGCCTCCCGGGTCAGAGTTGTGTGTATGGAGCACTGGGAGTGTTTGGAGCTGAATTCGGAAGGAACGTATTACCTGGCAGCAAGAGAAAGAGTGTGAGCATACCCTCCCCTGCCCCTCCTGGTGTGAGTCAGTCCTGCCAGTCCAGCTCCTGCCACGGGAGCTGCGTGGCAGCCAAGCACAGGCTTGGCATCAGAGGACCCTGGTTCAGTTCTTAATGTCACTACCTCCCAGCGGTGTGTCTTTATGCAGCCACTTGTCCCGCCTGAATCTTTGTGTTTCTGTCCGGAAAGGATAATGTCGATATCTGCCTCTTAGGGTGACTTTGAAGGTTCAAAAAGGCACAAATGTGTTGGCACATCTGACCTGTGGCACGAATAAAGGGCTTCGTGCTGTAAAGCTCCTCCTTGTGGCTCCAGAGCAGGAAGTGTGAAGGTCAAGGGAAGCCCTGTAACCTGCCTGCTTAGCACAAACTTGTTGATTTTTTTCCCCAGTCTTAGCCTTGTGAATGAAGAGCTGCTATTTCCCTCCGTTGAGGTTAGAGAGGATGAGAGACCCCTCCTCTTTTGAGGCTTGACTTGGTTCCTAGGGAGCCTGGAAGGTCCTTAGGAATTTTTGGTAATTTCTTAGATAATCCTTACAGGGTTAGTGAGGATGGTTGGCTCCCATTTCAGCGATGATGAGACAGCCATACAGAACACTGAGATTATCTGTTTGGGATTCTAGAGACCACTGATTCCAAGATGGGATCAAAATCCCAGGGCCTGATGGAATAAATGAAGCCCCTGGCAAAGTCAGAGGGGATAGGGTAGTGTAGGAAGTCCCGTAAGTCAGAAGGGGCTAGGAGCTGCCAACACTTGGATTTTAGATTTCAGGATTGCCAGGTCAGCATGTCCTCTGGATGGACTACATAATGGCTTTTGAAAGCCTAAGCTGAGCTGGGTTGGAATCGGGCCTGTGTCTTCTTTGTTGTGTTTAGATTTGTGTGTCCACTAGTCTTCAGAGGGGGCAAAGGGGTTCCCGTGAGGAAGCTTCAGCTTCTCACCTTGCCTTTCATGGAAGTCCTGCTGAAGACTCTAGTTTTCAGTTTCCCAAGCAAGGATGGTGATCAGAGTCAGGTAAGTCTAGGGCTGATACTTACCAGCTGGGACTGCTCTGCAAGTGCTCCATTCGGGATGGTTCCATGTCCTCCACAGGTCCTTGGAAACACGGATCTCAGGGCTGCTTGGATGTCTGTGGAATGTTGTATCACACCACCAGGAAGGACAGTTTGTACTTCTTCTTCATTAGTTCCTTGTGTCTTAAAGCAGACACAGGCACAGGGTTCTGGATTGACCACTGGTTTTTTTTTTTTCCCAAGTGCTTATTTGTTTATTTGGTAGCATCAGGCCTAAGTTGTTTCTCTCTAGTGGCACGCAGGTTAGTTGCCCTGCAGCATATGGGATGTTAGTTTCCTGACCAGGGATTGACCCCCAATCCCGTGCGTTTCAAGGCAGATTTTTAAACACGGCCACCAGGAAAGTCCCTGACAACTGTTAATAGCTTCACTTCTTTGTCACAGGTGGGGCTTGGTCTCTCAGAACCCTTTTGGCTCTGGCATTTAGAACCTCTTCGTGAAACAGGCATCCTCAGCCATTTCTGTGCACAGAGAGATGGCCTCTCAAAACTTTTCCCTTGGAGCAGCCACTGGTGGGCTGTGAGCAGAAGGTGGATAGCAGTGTGGTTCTAGAATTCCATGCCACCTGCTCTTTGCGCTGCATCCTGAGCTGCCTCTGACAGTCACATTTCGTGGCCCTGGGCCACAGCTGACTCGTGATATTCATCTGAGTGATTTTTTGGGGGGTTGGGGGCAGGGAGGTAGGAGAGAGAATAGAGGAGAGGAGGGACGTGGGTGGGACCATTGCCCCTGCAGTTCACTGTTAAAGGGGTACAGCAGCTTCTGCTAGGTTACCCAGAAAACTTGCTCAGGCTATGGGGACACTCAGTGACCTGATCTAGACGAGTAAAGCAATTTAGGCCTTTTCTTGACCAGGCGTGCTTCCCTCCTATAGGGCTGCATCTGGAAATGACCTGTCTTCTTATGCCCTGGTTTCACGTGGTTCTCTGCGTGCAACTCCAGCAGAGTTCTTGGTTACCACCAAAGGCAGCTTCTGGGGCAGCCTTGGCCCCAGCCTGTCTCATGGCTGTTCCCTCAGCTGTTTTTCAAGGAGGTATGAAAAACTGCTTCCAGGTCTTGTGTCTTCTTTCTTTCTGTGCATTTTAATCATTTCAGCTCTTGTTCTGCCTCAGAGAAGAGGGTGAGGAAGGAGATTTTATTGTCTGCTGAGTTTCGGCCCTCTCTGGTGGTGCTGGCCTGTGTTTTGCATCCTTCCCATAACAAATGGCATGTATTGTGCTTGGTTTTGCGGCGTCATAGTGACTTCTGGTATTCAGCTAAGATCCTTCCTTTAAGGAAGTTAGAACCTGATGGATTTTAAGCCTTTGGTTTTCATGCATACTCCTAGGAACCTGAGGTCCAGTGAGATATGGTAACCCTGATTCGTTCTATAACACGGAGGCTGCCCTTTTGGATGTCTCTTGTCTCCCTGGCGTACCCTCCCCCATTTTCTCCCTCTCTTCCTCTGTCTCACTTTGTTAGAAAATTGAATGTTTAGGCTCACAGTGTTCCATGTTCTTACCGTAAGTCCTGTCTCTAATACTGTTTATTGCTCTCATGCCTATTTTTCAGAACTCAGGTGTGTTTCTGCATTTCTGTCATCATCTCCCTGCAAAAGTATACATGAGAAGTTGGTAGTAACCCCATTTCAGAACCGAAGGAGCTTAGTACAGGCTTATCCTATCCTGTGGACACTGTTCCTCAGTGCATGGAAGTGTCTTGCCAAGGGGAAAGGGAAAGTGAAAGACACTCTCTCATGTCCGACTCTGTGCGACTCTGCACAGTCCATGGGATTCTCCAGGCCAGAATACTGCAGTGGGTAGCCGTTCCCTTCTCCAGTGAATCTTCCCAACCCAGGCATCGAACCCAGGTCTCCCACATTGCAGGCAGATTCTTTACCTCCAGGGAAGCCCTGCCAAGGGGATGTGACTCTTAATAAGAAAGGGAACTAAAAATAGACTTCAGATGTTTCACCTGGCTCTCATCTGTATCATTCCTCAGCTTGGTCCTGGTTAGGACATGCGGGGCATCGATCTGTTTTCATCTGGAGAATTACCACCCAAGTGTGTCCCAGTGGTTGATTAGGGGGTGAAATCCCGTGGAAGTGATGTTGAAACTCTAAACATGGGGGAGTCGCTACAGTCCTGAGGATTAACATTGAGTATAACCTTGTCTTGTGAAGTCTTTATAGATAGGAGGTATTCAAATTTATCAGTTTGAGTAGGTATTTTTATCACACAGTTCTTTATCACACAGCTAACACAGTTCTTCATTCTCAACAAGGACGCAGTGAACATGAGCTGCTTGCCTTAGAAAGCAGTACACATCATGAGATGTTGAAGGGAAGCAATATAACAAAAACCATCTGCCCTCAAGGAGCTCATAGTCTAGTCGTGGAGAAAGGACAGAATACTGGATGTCTGTCCTTTGCTCTGACAGGTGTCACTGTGATGATTTGAAGGCAACCAGCTACCTTTTACCCAGCCCAGCTGTTTCAGATGAAAGAAAAGGATAGAGAGGCGGGCTTCTGCAGTGACGGAGGTGATGTTCTATTTTAAGATAAAGTATGGAAGCAACTGATTGATGGATTATAAACTGGGAGGTCCAGGCTAAAGCTTCATTCTAGGGGCATCAGTATATTTCACTGGGAGCCTCCTGGGCATTAATTCTGCCGTTAATTTTGTTATTAGAGACTTAGCCAAACAAAGGGAGGTGGCGAAGCTTGAGCCTGGTTTAACCTTGATGAAACAGTGATTTCACCAAGGATGATGTTCCCCCATCTATCTTCATCCATCAAGGCACTGCTGAAATATGCTAATGAAGCCCAGAGATAGAAGCCCAGAGCAGTTAAATGGGGCGTTGCAGACGCTCTCCCTACCCTTGTGACAGGGCGATGCCACTTACTGTCCAGATTTAGTGCATGGAGACGGAGCCCCGCTGGCGTGGTCTCGAGGTTGAAGACAGCGTATTGGTGGAGGGGCCGCTTAGCAGAAAAGAAGAGCACACTCCGGAATCGATGGAAAAGTGCGGGTTGTGGCGAAGGGGGCGTTTTCTTTTTTCTATGTGTCACACCTTCTAGCTAATCCATAGTGCAGATGAGGAAGCATTTTTGTTTGAAGTTCTGGCATGCGACCTCCCACCCTGTGCCACAGCAATGTATCCGTCACCATGTTAGCTCATATCACTGGGCTTCTTTCCAGTGATTAAAAATGAGCTAATACCTTTTTTCTACCAAATTAGTTTAAGTACCTTAATCTAATTCATTGCTTATAAACACCCTTGAAGAAGTGAAATTACAGCATTTATTTTACAGAGGAGGTTTGAGAGATTAAATTCATGTCCAAATCGCATAGCTAGTAAGTGGGATGCTTGGGATTCGAACACATGTTCATCCAACTCCGAAGCCCTTGCATGAAACCTCTGTGATCTGATGGCTCTTATGCAGGGTGTATCTGGGAATCCTTGCTAACTCTTGGGGGTAGCTTGGCTTACTTATGTATTTACATATTCTTTGAGTTCACTGTATCTTTATTATTCCCTTTATAGTTCTTTCTTTCCTAAATAGACCGTAAGCTCTCTGAGGCCAGGGCCAGGATCCTCACTCTAGTGCCCCAAACACTGGACATTTTGATTAGTAATGCACCTGTCTACTGTTGATACCCCTAGCTTTCATGTAGCGGGCTTAATTTGTCACTGTGCTTTTAGCTGACGGTGGAATAAAGCTGGCCAGCTGCTATCTGGTTTTCATACTTTGGATAAACGCCATGGAGGTTTGTATCTATCTTTACAAACTTGACAAGAATCACAGTAAAATTTCTTGGTAAATCCACTTCTGTCTCCTCCTGGCTTTATCCTGTCCAGCCCATATCAGACCACACAGAGGAAAAAAGGAAGTAACTGTAAAGTTTCATTATTACTCAGTAAATGGCCTCCTCAGGCCAGTCTATTCTAGGAGCTATGTACAAAATGGTGCTGATCCTAGACAGTTAAGGTAGCAGCCCATCTTCCTTCCCAAGATGCCCAAATCTAACAATGAATTATCAGCTACCGCGCCACCTTTATACACACACACACACACACAGATGGAGGAAAGCAGAAGCAAAAAAAAAAAAAGAGAAAAGAAAGATAGATTTTTGGAAAAAAAAAAAAAAACTTTAAAATAAGATGCTTAGTAACATTATTCCCTGAAATAAATTGTGCTAGAATAAAAGCTCCATCTTGGCTTTGAGATTTGCTCTGCTATTTATCAAGCCAGCTCTGAATTTAGGGGACTCTCAGCTGTTATTAAAGAGTTAAAAACCAAAGGCCTGGAGCTTCCAGGATGTCGTGTGGGTCAGTGGATGTTGCCAAAAGGTAACATCAGCCAGTGGAGTCAGCTGGGCTCCCTGTCTGGCAGATCTGTCTTTCTCAGCTCCTCCTCCTCCACTTTCTAGGCTTGGAGTTCACATACAGTAAATCTTTCTCTTAATAAAGCCGTTTTTCAAATCTGACTTTGGACTAGGGACTGCTTTTTCTCCAAATGCAACAGCTGTTAAACATGGTGCATTGGGCACAGTGTCTATCTCTTTGTTTAGTTTGGGGTTTTCATATGAGCAGAACCATAACGGAGTGGGAGGATGCTATCGATTTCTTTCTACCCCTGAGTCAGGCACTGGGGTTGGAAAGAAGGCCTCCAGCCTCGAAAGGCCTCCGGGCTCTGTGGACTACTCGTCCTTGAAGCCTATTGTCCCCTAATAACCAGTACAGAGTGCCCCCTCCTCTGGGCAAGATAGAATTGTGAAACTCAAGGTGCCAGCCAGCAGAAGCCAGACCTCTTGGCCCCTATCTGTCCCGGTTATATGGGGAAAGGCATTTTTGCCCCCTTGCTTTCTTGTCCTTCTGTCACTGTCTCTGTTCCCAGTGCACTGGGGAGCGTTAACTCCCTGCAGGGGAAAAAAGTTCACAAAAGAAATGAATTATGCATATGGAATTCATTTCCTTGATGAATAGGGAATCTGAACAAACTCCATGGCTGCTTGATTTTTAAGGCAGAGGAGAAGGGCGGGGGAGGGTTAAAACAGTTTGAAGGGGGCAATTGAAAAGAATTTGGAGCAAGAGGTGGAAGAAAAACCATGGCAGAAGGACTTGGGTTTGAAATATTAAGGACAAAATAAGTGGCCCTTTGAAAACTGTTCATGGCCCATTCATTATTCTTGCCAACACATATACACCAGTACCTTCCTCACTCCCAGTGACTGTGCGGATTTGTCAGCAGAGAAATTGAAGGTGCTGGTAAGATACTACTGGGGAGACGTGACACCACCATCATGACCAGACTTGCTGAATTAAATGTTTTACAGTGGTTTCTGGCACATTTCAGTACAGTTTAACAATTGGCACCTGGAATTTTGAGGCAGAAGTTTTGTAATGGGTAAAGCACTCCGTTTAGAAGTAGAATTCCTGGATCCAAGGTCAAGGACAAACAGACTGTATGACCTTGGGCAAGTCAGAGCCTTTCTCAGCCTCAGATGTCTCATCTGTAAGTGGGGAACATGGCATCTGCCTAGTGGAGAGCAGAGGATGAAATGAAGGAAAGATGGAATGAGGAAGATTTCCCTGCTTGTGTTTTGACAAGTAACCCCAAATACAGATCTGAAGAGATTTTATTTTTCTATCTCTGCCTCCTTTCCTTGACCGCCTTAAAAATGTTTAGATCTAGTCCTTAAGCAAGCCAGGCTTCCTTTGGAGCAGAATAAAGGAGACATTGATTTGGAAGCATATAGTGGGTAAAGAATTAATTAAGCAGACAAGCAAAGAAACAAAAATTCTTTGTAATCTTGACTTCCTCTGTGTTATGGAAATCACTTAAAATAATCAATGTTTATTTCTGGCAAATTTAGCCACCGAACCAGTAGTTGTAACTGCATAGCTAGTTTGATAGGGACGCTTGTCATTGACAGCCACATAAATGAAGGAATCTACCTGAGGGTGGTTTGTAGTTTTTTTTGGTTTCTTTTGGGTAGAAATGACTACCGGGAAGAGGCAGTCTCTCTTGATTGACAAAAACCTGTGGATGCTTCCAGGTAGGAAGTGTGACCATACTGGCTTCCTTAATTTGAATTGTTCTCCATTATGGCTTTCCCTGTGGCTCAGCTGGTAAAGAATCCGGCTGCAGTGTGGGACACCTGGATTCAATCCCTGGGTTGGGAAGATCCCCTAGAGAAGGGAAAGGCTACCCGCTCCAATACTCTGGCCTGGGTTCACAAAGAGTCGGATAAGACTGAACGACTTTCGCTTTCACATGCCTTCCTCCTGAATGGAAAGAGTGTGCGGGGCTCCTGAGTCTTCAGGGGAGATAACAGACTCCCAGACATGTATGCATGTATGAAGACGATTTCCCTGCTTGCTGGGAGGAAAGAGATTTGTTTTCTCGCTTTGGCCATACCATGTAGAATGCGGGGTCCTGGTTCCCTCACCAAGGATCGGATCTGTGCCCCCTGTGCTGGGCGCACGGAGTCCTAACTGTTGGACTGTCAGGGAAGTCTGAGAGATTGTTTTTGATAATCTTGGGAGACTTGAGTGCCTTCTCAGGATTGAGTGGATTGAGTAGGTCTCACCTGCCACATTTCTTTATTTTTCTTAACAACCTAATTGCGATGCATACTCTTTTCACAGTGGTGTGCTTGTTTTACAACAAACGCCTTCTCTTGTTTTTGGGGGTCCTGAGGATGTGTAGGCTAGTGAAATTGTATCCTTTGTGCTGCCCATCACAAACAGGCAAGACAACCTCATGTCCTGTGGCGAGGAAAGTTTCCGTCTACCCCTCATAGGATCCTGACAGTGGGTGAAGGTGCCCTAGGCAGCCCCTCTGGCAGCAGCAGAGAGTGGGTGAGCCTCTGGGACTCTGGACCAAACCCCAGCTTCAACTCTTGCACGTCTGTATCATGGATTTCATTTAGTCTGTTTCTAAGAAATGTTTGAAACCCAGTGGTGCAGAGAACAGACCAATACCTAGTATGAATTATTTATTTGTTTATTAAGATTTTCATGGTAACTTTTCAAGCTCCAGGCACTATATGGAACCCTTCTAACGGGAAGCATTTAGCACTAAAGACTGAAAACAAGGCCAGCAGGGGAGGAAACTCTGGGAAGGATGGGACAAGCAAGGAGAACAGAAGAGAGAGTGGGGGCAGGCAGTTCAGGCCTCAGAACTTGAGCCGAAGGAAGTAGGTTCTAGAGACCCAGGGATCTGTGGGGAGGAAGCCAGCTTTGCCCGTAGACGTCACTGTGTTATTAGCGGAAGTCGCTTCACCTTCCCAAGCTCCTCCCCAAGGTGGGGGTGACCTAGTTGACCTCCCATGTCCCTCCCAGGTATGGCTTTCACAGAGGCTGAGAAGCTTACCTTTTTTTTGGTGTTCAGGCCTAAGACTTCTGCCAAGTCATTATGGTCATAAAAAAAAAATGTGCTTTTAATGTTATGCATAAACCTTTTAATAACAAGTATATTTGGTACAGAGTGGCTTTCAATCCTGGTTGCCCGTTAAAATCACTTGGGGGAACTGTTAGAACTACCAGCAATACCTGGGCTTCACCCAGAAACCATGAAATCAGAAATTCTGGGCCCTAGTGCTGAGCATTAATTCTTATTTTTTTCAAACCATCCCAGCCTTTAGTATTATGTGCATAGAGGCTTCCCTAGGACATTAAAGAATCTGTCTGCAATGCAGGAGACCCAGAAATTCAATCACTGGGTCAGGAAGATCCTCTGGAGAAGGAAATGGTTACCCACTCCAATATTCTTGCCTGGAGAATTCCATGGACAGAGGAACCTTGTGGGCTACAGTCCATGGGGTTGTGAAGAGTCTAACAAGACAGAGTGATTAACACTTTCACCAAGACTGGAGAATATTGCTGTGGGGACTGGGGGGAAGAGTGGTGATTGGAGAAGTGAGGTTAAGAGGTTGAAGATGCCTAAAGGAAAATAAGGAAGGCCTTATAACTGATTTTAAGTGCTAACCGTGCGGGAAGGGAATTTCGCATGGTAGCTCACTCCAGTATTCTTACTGGGGAAGGCCCACAGACAGAGATATACTATGTAGGTATACTATATATAGGGTTTCCCAGGTGGCTCAGTGATAAAAGAACCCACCTGACAAGCAGGAGAATTGATCCCTGGGTCAGGAAGATCCCATGGAGAAGAAAATGACAACGCACTCAGTATTACTGCCTGGGAAATCACATGGACAGGGGAGCCTGGTGGGCTCCCCACACTGGGGCTTCCCTAGTGGCTCACCTGCTCAAGAATCTGCCTACAGTGCAAGAGATGTGAGTTCGATCCTTCAGTCAGGAGGATCCCTTGGAGGAAGGAATGGCTACCCACTCTAGTCTTCTTGCCTGGAGAATTCTGTGGACAGAGGAGCCTGGCAGACTACCGTCCGTGGGGTCACAAAGAGTCAGACATGACTAAGTGACTAACATTTTCACATTTTTCCCTTTTTTAATGTTTTTAAGCTATAGATTATTCTGGTAGTATGTGTAGTGTTTTGGGCTTGTGCAGCTCATTTTTCACATACTTCAAGGCAGGGAAACTTCAGAACTTTTGCAGTAGCTTCTTTGGACACTGTTGCAGCTACCTGGTTCACTTTGAAAGAGTTTCTGCCACATGCCAGGCACTGCTGGATGAGTAATACTTACCGTCTTTAAATTGAATGTAGCACAGATATTGGTGGAGATTATACTAAGTGGAGATTATACTAATCTCCATTTTACAGAAGGGGAAACGGAGGGCCACTGAGGCTAAATCCCAGACTTGTAACTAGTGGAGAAAGAGGATCAAACCTGTTTCTCTCTCTTTCTAAAGCCGTCCCCCTCTTTCCACTGTGCTCCCTGCCTCTCGGGACCACACAGGAGTTGTCAACGGCCCCGTCTTGCTGGGAAGGCTTTCAGATAAGTAAGAAAATGAGGGGAGTAATTAACTTCTGTAGGGGGATCTTTGAGATGGGGAGAGGCCATGTAGGGTCATGAAAAATGTACAGATGCAAAGGGCCTTCTGATCTCAGGGCAAGCTTGAAATTACAACTGGGCCAAAAGACATAAAACTGTGGGCCAGTCCAAATGTGAATCAGTCGTACGGGGAACATGCTTCTTGTTGAGCTGCTGTTCTGTGGTGTCCTTGATGTAACTTAAGATTACTGCTTCTCTTGATTCAGCACGGTGGCCTGTGTGCTGTTCCCTTTGTGTTCACGATGGATTCCGGGCTCCCCTTCAGGTGGTCCATGCTAGATGTGATAACGCTGGCCTTCAGGTCTCGCTCAGCCCTTTCCTTGAGCTTTACTCTTAATCGGCCCATTTACACCCTCCAGAAGAAATGAACCGTGTGTCTGCTTCCCTTAACAAAATGTTCTATGCTCATATTTTCTAGCATAAAGCAAAATTAGTCTCTTAAATGTAATATGCTTTTAAAGCACCGTTATTAATGGATTGCTTCCCTTCAGGGATGGTAATGCTTCATATAGGGTGCTAACTCATTTATTTCCACATCATCCAGGGGAAAAAGGCCTGAACCATTTCTGATGAGGAAACTAAGGCCTTGTCCTTGTTGAGTGTAGGTAAAACTTCTGTTGTGTCTCTCTAGACCTTAAACCCAGGACACATCTGACCAAATTGTCCCCCATTTTGTGACACTTCAAACCCATTCTTTTCTCCAATATTTGGAACAACTAGGCAGTTTTCTCGTATTGGTCATTCATGCCCTTGGTTGGAGCCATGGATGTTTAGCTCCCTGGTTCATGGGCACCACGTTAAAGTGTAGAGCTTGCACTCGTTTTCCTTGGCTTCCCACATCTTCCACATCCCTGCAGCAGAATCTGCAGCAAACTTGCATATTAATTGTTTTGGAGGCCCCTACCTGCCTGGCCTGGTGTGAGACAGGGTACACTTACATTCACGTAGCTTCAAATGACTGTGCTGGGTCTGTTCGAAATCTGAATTCTGTCATTGATCCAGCCTTCATAAACTTTCTTTTGAATGCTAATTAATAAAAGTAATGGCTTTCTTTTCCCTTCTCATAATAATATTGCCAGCTTTCCGAGTTCTCTGAAAACCTTGAGATGTCCATGGCCAAAGAAAATAGGGATGTTTGGCTTCCAAGTGTGGGCTTTGGCTTACATACATACTCACTCTGAGAAAGGCTGAAAAGACATAGTGGAAGGTTTCCCAGGGAAGGGTTTGCAAGAAGGGATCCAGTCTGGTTGTGTGGGTCTGCTGATGACACTGGGAAAAATGGAACCCTCCTGATATCAGCCCTGGGCTTCACGCATGGGCCAGTCATAGGAGTCTGGTCTTTTTGGAGATGAGGAACACCCTTCTCTTAGGCAAATCCAGGAAAGGGAGGCTCTCTCTTTGGTCCTGTGCATATAGGATTATTCTCTTGGAAGAGAAGGAGGCTGACTTTGACTACAGCCGGTTCATTCCTTCTGTGTTGTGTGCAGAAGGGAAGGTCATCATAGCCTCTAAGCCCTCCCTTGTCGGTTAACTCTCTTGACACTTGGTAACTGGGAGCAAGGCCCTCGCTGCTCTTCCTAAAAGTGTCCACATGGAGGGCTTTTCCCAGTCTGGCTGTGCTCCTGCTGCTGTGCTCCGTGGCTGAGTACACGCTGCCTGAATTTTCTTTGTCAACACCTCCCAGCCCTTCAAAAAAAACATACAGAGAAGGCAGCATTTCTTTTTCTTCTCCGTCACCAATGCTTCCTCTCTCTCTTCCTTTCCTCCTTCCATGCCCCTTTAGTAACAGCGAGTGATGGAGTTACAGTGGTAGAAGGGGTGGGGGGCGGATGCTAACTCAGAAGAATCAGCCAAGAGAGCTTGGGGTGGGGAGGAGGAAGGCAGGAAGGCTCCAAGCATCCTGCAGCCCGTGCCTGCCCCCAGCCTCCTTGTGCCTGCTGTCTCCAAGGGAGGGGGATAAATTTGGTTTGTGCCAACATTAAACTGATAAATGAAATTTGTATGTTAAAACAATGGTAATTTCATTGTGTTTTCTCTCCTTCTTTCCCATCCACACTTCCACGTCACCCCACCTCTTCCTCACTCTTCAGCTTTGGGTAGGGGGGGCAGCGGTGGGGAGGGGGGCTTTGCAAGCTGTCGGTTTGCATTGTGCGGACGGGGAAAGGTCTCTACCTGGCTCATTTTGTCCCCTTTGCTCGGGCTGTCACTGCTGACAGTCCTCATGTTTATTTCATCTCGCGTGGTGGCTGTCTCGTTTCCCTACCCTCCGATGTCATTAACGCACAGAGAGCGGGCCCTGTAGTGTTGAGCCTAATGAATTCCGCTGTGGCTGCTCTGCTCCCCACCTCGTTACCAAAGCTCAAGGTGTCAAATTAAACCCAGCCTGGAGAGAAAGAGAAAGTGTGGGCGAGAATGGAGAGCCAGGGAAGAGGGAGGGCATAAACAACTGTCCAGAAAAGAGCAGGTTGGGGAGTGGACACAGGGGAATGCCACCGATAGGTGACTTCCTGTGACCAAGTCCACTCTGAGCAAGGTGACAGCCAAGACTCTCTTAATGTCCTGTTCCTCCTGGTGTGGGGTTTTGCACCTTGGCCTTGGATTACAGTTGGTCGCCTTTTTCTCATTGCCCGGTTGATTGATCCTCCTAGTTTATGTAGATCAGGCACCTTGCAAAGCAGATGGAGTAGCTAGAGCAATGGAGAGCAGATAGAGCTTATGGAAGTGTGTGTGTGTATGTTCCCTTGTGTAAGGAAAAGCGGAGGCCATGTGCTGAGTGGCCTGAGTAGCTGCAGAATCCCATGCTTCAAAATGGGAGAAAGAGAAAATCGTCGCATAAATGAACATTATCCCAGTAGGGGATACCCTTTCCTGAAGTGAAGTGAAGTCGCTCAGTCATGTCCGACTCCTTGCAACCCCATGGGCTGTAGCCTACCAGGCTCCTCCCTCCGTGGGATTCTCCAGGCAAGAGTACTGGAGTGGGTTGCCATTGCCTTCTCCAGGGGATCTTCCTGACTCAGGGATTGAACCCAGGTCTCCCGCATTCCAGGCAGACGCTTTAACCTCTGAGCCACCAGGGAAGCCCCTTTCCTGACCCTTACCCTAATCTGGGGAATCATGATCTCTTCTGTTTATCAGATGATACTGTTTACAAAGCAGTTTTCTGTATGGTGTTGGCATTTATCTTTGGTGTATTTTGTTCGGAATGACCATGAATAAGATTTTCCCATTTTGCAGGTGGGGAAAATGTGGAGTAGAGGTATGTTAAGATGATAGAGCTAGAAGGTTAGAGGACTGGGGTTATATTTCAGGTCCTCTGTTTCCAGAATTCAGTGTTCTCTCCCTTGTACTTGCTAGATTGAGCCAGAAGTGGGAGGAGGTTGGTGATGAGTAATCTTGTGAATTTTAAAAACTGAGGCAAATTTACAAAGAGTAAAATGGACAGATCTTAAGTATACACATTGATGTGTTCGCACAGGTGAGTATACCCATGTAACCAGTGCCCCAGTTAAGGTCTAGACTGTTTTCATCACCCTGCAAGTTTCTTCTGATCCTTTCTGCCTCAAGTCATCACTTTCCCCTCCCTCCCTTCTCACCCCCAACAACCATTATTCTGATGGTTTTCATCCTATGCTAATTTTGCCAGTTCTTACACTTGAAATGAGTAGAATCATGCAGTATGTGTACTTTGGGGCCTGGCTATTGCTCATCATCATTTTGGTGTGAGATTTATACATGTGGCTGCTTGTATCAGTAGTCTGCTCCTTTTTATTGCCAAGTGGGTCGTCCATTATATAAATGTATCACAATATATTTATTCAGTCTCCCTTGTGATTTTTCTCTAAGGAAAAAAAATCTTTGAAATTAATTTGATACTCGCTGCTACTGCTGAGTTGCTTCAGTCGTGTCCGACTCTTAGCAACCCCATGGACTGCGGCCTACCATGCTCCTCCGTCCGTGGGATTTTCCAGGCAAGAGGACTATTTGATACTTACGATATTCAAAATCTTCAAAAATATTTTGGAGCACATGGTGGTCCAGTTGGCCTGAGTCTCCTGGATTCAATGAGAGGACCAGGGTGCCAGGCAAGAGGTATGGGAGAGCCGAAGCCAGGGTGAACAAAGGCTTTATGGACATACTTCTCAGACCTTGCCCCACAAATTGGTGCTTTAAATGGTTCGGGACTTACTTTTCTCTTTGCTAAGGGTTTGCTCTCTGGCTCATTGTCCTTCGCTATTCATGACAGTAAGTATGATGATGGAGCAGCATGTCCCTTCTTCCTTGAGGTTTTGTCATTCTGTGTTGATAATTCGACTTTAAAACTCTGCTCTTCTCCAGATTAACATGCAACTTTATTTTTGAGAAATTCCACCATTATTTTCTAAATAGTAGAGGATAATTCAAGGATATGGAAAGATTGAAACTAGAAATCTCTGGCAGATATTCTATAAACACAATGAATACTGAGGTGTCTAACTATATATACTAGCTTCATTTTGTAGATGGGGACAATGTGGAGAACTTTGCAAACAGGTTGTTTGCTAACTTATAATAGCAGGGACATTCAGGGTCCCTGACATACAGCCTATTGCTTTTACCTTGAACCAAGTAGGCAGGATGTGTGTGTGTTTCCAGGGTCCCTGAGAATTGACAGAAAAGAGGCCCAGGCTTTGGTGCTCTGGTTAAAGTTGACATCATGGCAAGACATTGGTTCTCGGGTCTCTTTGATTTAAAATTTGTTGTGTAATATGATTATGTCCTCAACGATGGTTTTTTTCATTAAATCCACAGCTTCGGTCAGGCTAAGTAGATGCAGGATCCAGAAGGGTTTGTAAAGATGGGGATGAGAAAGCAAGAAATACTGAATTTAAATTTTCCTCACCTTTAAACTTTCCCTAGTGATGTTTATACTTCCTCAAGGGTCCAGATGGGGAGAGAATGGTCTGAGAGTATTTCTGGGGCAGCACACCAGTGTCCTGTTTTCTTCTCCCCTCTGCTCTTAAAGTCACAAAAAGAGAATTATGTGGCACTATGAGGCCTATTTAGGAAAGACTCGGTTGTCATTGGTCAGTGGAAGAACCGAGGCAGTTAACTGAATCTGAAGCATTCATATATTCATTTAGCAGCATTTATTGAACTGGGGATGAGAAATAGTCAGTCCTTGCCTTCAAGGAGTTCACAGTTGGGAAACAGTGGGTGATGTGTATTATCACTGGGATGAGGGCAGAACATGATGGGAAATGGAAGAAGGGCCTCGGACATGGCTTGCTGTCCATGGGTCAGGGATGGCTTCCTGGAGAGGAAGCCCCAGTGGAAGAACTGACTTTAGGGGAATGAGCCAAAAGGAGTTACTCTTCAGTATGTCCCTCTCCTCATCTCCAGCAGCTTCCTTGAGTACTTATCTTTTTCAGGGCACCATGTTACAGGGTGTCCTGGCTTCTAAAGTACAAAAGTCCAGTGTTGAATAAATAGAGATGGATGAGGTACATGAGCATTGGAACTACTCTTAACCTACCCCCAAATGAGCCACTTCTGGTGATGTCCCAGTGGGATGGTCAGGACAATGCCAATATTTCTGATAACGATCGGTGAATTTTCTTTTGTAATCTGTCTGATCTAGTTTTTGTGTTTGCTGGTCTGGAGCTCCAGTTAACCTCCTTGACTGGGGTCATGCGTTTTTGTTTTGTTTGTAACAGGCTTTAGATTTACAAAACATTGTAGACAGTTGTGTGGCGTAGTTGCTCTAAACCTTACTGAATAGGCTTTTATATGGCATGGATATGCTAGTTCTCCGATAAAACTATGCATTGTTAATAAGGACTTGATGAAGATTCTGTAGGATAAATGAGGGTGTGACAGCCTTTGGAGTCAGTAGATTTGTGGAACAAGGAAGTGATGCAAATATTCACCATTATAGTGTACACCTCTTTGCCTGTTGTGGTAGAGAGTGGAGTTAATAAGGTATATGCTCTTAAAATTTTTAAACATTATATTTTAAGAGAGTGAAAATAAGACATTCTCATTATTTGATTAATGAGCAGAGTGGCCTTCTTAATATAATGAAAAACCCCTGGAATCTATTGGTTTAATTCCTCAGTGGTAAGAAATGTCATATATGTTTTGGTTTAGTATATAAATAATGTAACTCTGGTCATATGGCTGAACCAGTATGGAAGCTGAGGAATGGAGTAGTAAAAGTGAGTATGTCCTGATGAAATCTCAGTCACAGTTGATTCACTAATAGGATCAGGGATCTTTTTCAAATCAGTAATTCAGAAGGCAAATGCTTAGTGTGGCTCTTAGAAATTTTTTCCCCAGCCACCTTCTAATGGATCTAGTCCATATTTTACAGAGTCAGAAAATTTTAAATAATAATAGAAGTCACCTCATCTAAGTTCATTTAGATCTGCAAACTGGGAATGCTGTACATTTTCACTTCCTTGAAACTAAATTATGAGAAATACTTCTTCATAGCATTTCAACACTAAACAGATTCCCAGATCTGTGTAGGACCACAAGACATCTATCTATTCCCTTAATTTTAGGTAAATTATAAGGAGAAAGCTGTCTGGAATTTGATGGAAACATGGCATGCCATTTGATGCCACTGGAGGATTTGCTGTGTCAATTTGAGTGATGGATGCTGAGGAATGAAGGAAAAAACTCTTTACAATGTGAAATAGAAAATTAAAGGACAATAAAATGTTAAAAAGTGTGGGGAATTCTTATAACATGACTAATTGTGTCTGAGGTGGTGGATATCAGTTCTGCATCTTGACTCCTCAAGTTATATAAATGGTACATACTGTACTATTATATTAGCTTATATATGTTGCATATAATATATGATTATACTCTGTCAAAAATAGGTGATATGATTTTTCATCCCCTGGTGAGCTTGATGTCCAAATGAGTTTAGGAATGGGTTAACTGTGGATTATATATGTATGACACCAAGCCTGTGTTAAGAATGAAAAAAAATCTCATTTGTGGGATGTTGGACTAAAGCAATGATATTAAGACACCATATTCTAGTCCAAATAAGCAAATGATCTGTTGTTTGGTAAACAAAACAAATCAGTGGCGTGTATTGGTACTGTTTTCCATAGGGTGGAAAAGTAACAAGAACATACAGAGAAATGATAAAAGCTATTTGACTTCAGGAAACAATCTTCTGAAATACTTGGTGACTGGGGGACATAAGAACACTTACTTCAGTGACTGATATTTCTCCCTGCTCCAGTTAAGCATTTTTAGGATGTGGGAGATGTGTCAGCCTTTGGTATCTATTGGGAAGGTGGGGACATCTGCTGTCTTTCAGGGAATCAGGAGACGGTTATCTCAACAGGAGACAATAATAATATGGTAAACCAAACCTCATATTATCATGATGTACTAAAACTGGATTAATCGAAGCAATAAAATCAAAATAACAGTAAGTGCTTATGCAGTGTAAGTAAGATTTACTTCAAGGCAGAAATAAAGCAATGACTCACAGTCTTAGTATATTTGATGATACCTGTTCTCTGAGGGCAGAAACTAGACACAAAATCCATACAAGATGTTAACAACTTTAGTTGGTCCTGAACTGTGGAATGTGGGATGTAGGAACGTTTACATCACACCTCCCTGTTCAGCATGAGGAGTGTGCCCGGCATGTCTGTTTTGTACTGCTCAAGTAAAAAGGAGCCTTGTTTTACTTTGATGGGGTGGTTGAGGCAAGAGATACTCCTTTTCCTTCCCCCGTTAGATTTGTTGTCTTACTGTCTTTCATTGACTCACGCTGATCTGTGTGGCTTTATCGACTGCTGTGGTTAAGCTGATGCAACCTGCATGCTGTGCGGGAAAGAAAGGTGATGGACAGATAGTCCCAGGGTTACACAAACTCCGGGTGCCCCTCCCCTTCGTGACCTGCCATCCCACCCTTCTGGTGGCTTTGGAGATGCCCACCTGCTAAGGCACCCCTGCAGAGGCGCCCCCAGCAGCTTCAGTGGCGGTTGGCATTTGTGCCCTGCTGTCAGACACATTCTAGGGACGGGAGCAGGTGACAGGTGAGAGGTGGATTTGGAGACCTAAAAATTCAGAGGGTGGTCCCCTTTTCTCTTAAACACAGTGGCATTCCGAATTTGTGGTATTTCTCAAATAATAGATAAGAAAAAGGAAGAACAAAAGGAGATCTGGTGGGAACAATAAAAGAAAGACCAGTCAACCTTGTAACCCACTCTAATCCTGCAGCCATGATTTAGCTGATTTGTAAAGGTGACCCTGTGCCCAAAGGCCGGGAAAGTGAACGAGTCGTTTCAGAGGTTCTCGTCAGCCTGGTGTGTATAGAGCAACCAGTTGAAAACTGCTGTTTATCTGCTGTGGTTTTAAAGGTTTCTGGGAATTCCAGTCTTGCCTTTCTAAGAATGACCCAAACAAGTACAGATAATCGCTAGGGCTGAAATACTAGAGATCTATTAATATAGATAATTGCTGTGACAGTTGCTCAACATTCACAGCAGTGGAACTATGGTTTTGGCTCTGGACAGCAGCTTGCATGTGTTTGACATTCTCGGCGTGTGGATGCAGTATGGTGTCATGGAAATAACACTGGCTTTTAGAGTCAAATCTGAGTTTGACACTCCAGTTCTGCTACGTTTCTGCATATATGGACCCACTTTATGACCTTGGACAGAATACTTAGCCACTGCAACCTCAGATTATTGATCAGTCAAATGGGGATTTTAAAAGCTACCTGATACTAATAATAGCCAGTATTAGTGCCTATATACTAGGTATTTGTTATAGTCACTTTACCTGTATTATTTGTCTGAATGCTCACTACATCCTTTCAGGGTAGAGGCTCTTACTATAATCATTGTATTGCTGAGGAAACAAAGGAGGCAGAGGCTGAATAACCTGTCAAGTGCACACAGTTACTAAGTAGCAAAAGATTCTGATTTCCAGAACTCTGGCCTTTAGCATCAATTTTACAATTGTCTCATCACAGTCTTTGGGCGGACCAGTGGCAATCATACTTAGCACTTGTGCAGTGCCTGGTGGATAGGAGGTGCTTAAAAGTGTGGCTTCCATCCCCACCCCTCCATCCCTACCTGTGACCAGCGTGATATCAACACAGTGTGGAAATATGTCTTTCCCCTGAGAGTTGGAAATTAGGTGTGTTGTTTCTAGCTCTAGAAACCACATCCCAGGGATATGTCCAGACTTGAAGCTACACATTGACTCATATCATCTTGTTTGGAGGCAGGTGAAGGTCCTGTTGAAATGTGATTGGAAATTCTGTGTCCACAGGTCTTTTCACTTTGAATTCGAAGCCTGGAACATGCGTTTCTCTGCCACCTCCTCCTTAGGAATATAGCCCTCCTCCCTTTATTTTAATGCCTGAATTCTCTGAGAACCGCAACTCTATACTTTCCTTGAATACCCAAAGCACATTATACAGGAGAGAAAATATACTGTATATTTTATTTCTATTCTGTCACACTCCTTGCTGCACAAAGAGGACTCTTGAGTGACTAAAGGGAAGTTGGGGTTTGTACCGAGAAAGCAGGAGCTGAATCTGAGAAGAGTGTCCTCTTGCCACCGAGGGGCTTTTGCAGAACCTGCACACTTCTCAGACACCTTCCTTTTCCCCAGGAGTAGGGTCACGAGCACTTACACTTGGCTGATTGGAACCGTGTGGTACGGACAGTACGGGCGAGGTAGCGGCAGAGCTGGGGGTGGTGGCGGTGGCTGGTCTGTGTCCAGAGTCAGCCGCACAGTGCCTGTCTCCTAGCTGACGTCCGTGGCAGCGCTTTGGCTGTGGTCTCAGCTGCCTGGGCTTATTTTTCCGAGGTTGCTTCCCCAGACTTCCTGTTGATTCTATGCGGCACTGAGTATCTGTCCAATAAATTCCTTCCCTGAGTAGGTGAGCCAGAGTCCATTCCTCTTGTTTGCAGCCCAAAACGTTGACTGGTAGAAGAGGCTAGGGAGAATCACATGCTGTTCTGGTAGAAAATAGTGTACGCAAACCGGAGAAGGATTGTGCCTGGCTTTAATATTAAGGGAATGTTGTCTAAGCCTGAAATACTGGTTTAGTCCTTGACTGGAGGCCTTTGGGGACCTTACCTCCACGGGACATGCTGGGGCCTGGAGCCTTGGGGAACTTAACACTGGATTTGAACGTGGCTGCTAGGAGACTGGGGCCTCTCAGTTGCAGCTGACACGGCAGGGCTGAGAGACTCAAAACACCTGGATGGTGACTTCCCTGGTGGTCTAGTGGTTAAGAATCTGTCTTCCAAGCGGGGGACACAGGTTCGATCCCTGGTCGGGGAACTAAGATCTCACGTGGCATGGGACAGCTGAGCCGGAGGGCTGAGACTACTGAACCCGCATGCTGTGGAGATCGTGAGCCACGGGCAGAGGGTTTGTGCACCCCAGTGAAAGAGCCCACGTGTCGCAACTAAGACCCGATGCAGCCAAAAGTAAATAAATTAATTAATAAAAAGACCGAACACCTGCCTGGGGAGACTGGAGAAAGGTCAAGGATACTTCAGGACTCTCCTCTTGGGATAAAGTGAAGGACCTTTGCCATCACATAGACTTCCTTTATATTAACTTGTTGTTCCTGGGCCCCCTTTCAACTAGGTAAAACCCCATTCAGCCGTAAGCAGTATCAGCAGAGGAAGAAGGAAGTGGTTTTGTGTAGAGGTCACATTTAGTGGCTGTACTGCTGCCTCCTGCCCTCACTCTCTTTCCTTGGTTAACAAGACAGTGCTGCTTTTATGCACATTACCCTTGACTGCAGCATTCTCCCTCATCTTTGAGTTTCGAAAACCAAGCACAGGGTGATTTTTTTTTTTTTTTTTTCCGGTACAGTATTTCATTTCAGTCCTAACAATAATACAGATTGTGGTCTGTGCCTCTAAATAAATAATGCATCAGCTGTTGATACTACTAATTCCCTTTCAAGGATTTATATACTCCTTCGCACAAATTTCTATTCAGCACAAGGGTTACCTACCTTACCTGTGGAGCTGGGCACTTTGATTAATATCTGCAGTATGCTTCTGCTGGGGGGAGACAGCCTGGTAATTGCTGCACTCAAACAGCTGAGCACACTTGGAGGCAAACACACGGCTTGTTGCTGTGCCTGTTCAGCTTGTTGAAGGCAACCCCGATTGGAAAGAGCCAAGAAAGGGAACCTCTTCTCTGTTTTTCTCTATAGCTACCAGCCCTTCCCCATTGGGCTCTACATTCTTCATCAGTGGAACCCCTTACTGCCGTTTCCTTATGCGTTACTTCTTCAGCATCTGTAGTAGTCAGAAAGCAAAGGAGGGCCAATGGTTGAGGATCTGTGATTGAAGCCAGCAGAGTCCCTTGCTCCTGTGTGTCTGAAGGACATTCCATCTATCGTGATGGGGAATAGTCCCAATGGTTCACGTCCAAGAAATATCCACAATTCACAGAGAGAGCCCTGAGACTATTTCCTCAGTGTGGTCCAGGGGTCACTGGCAGTTTCACTGTCAGCCAGTTTCTTGTATTGACCTTTGTAATTTTATTTTTTGGTTATTAGTTAATGTGTACCTAAGCATCATCACCTCATTGGATGTTCAAATCTAAGTAGCCTCAGCTCTTTTTTCATTTCATGGTTTCAAGCACGAGTGGTTAGGTTGGTTACAGAGTGAAAAACAAAAAGACCTGGAGACCTAAAAAATATACCCTCAATGACAGCATCAGCTGTCTGAATGGTCTCTAAGATAGTGTCTAAATCCGATCAGATCAGTTCCTCCCAGACTTGAAGAACGAGCCTGCCTTTAATACCTCCTTACTCTGTTTTTGGAACGTCCATCTTGGCCAGAACTTCAAGCCATCTAGGAGACAGGGTTTAAGCAGAGTTCATAGGACCTTTACAGAACACCGTGAAGCCCTGGAAAGCCCTCGGTGCATCCTGCTGCCTGTGTTGTCAATACTGAGTTTCCATGGTCAGTTACGGTGGTCTTGTGTCATGCATGGGGGCTCAGGGCTGGAGGAGACATGTTTAATTCATTCCAGACAAGCCTGGAGCAGCCCTGCACTCATGGGTTTTGGGAATATGGACTTTGACCATCCCCTGGACCAGGGCCTCCTGCACAGCTGAGGTGGAAGTGGGATGCTTTTGTTCCACACTTAAATTGCACTGGTTTTCTTCTGTAATTGTCTGGAGTTTGGTTGCTTGGCAATTATGACCACTCGTTCCCTTCCCACAGTTACCTCCTTATGTTGTGAAGATTGTCATTCTATGTTCTACATGCACATGGTGGTACAGATACACTGATTTCCTTTGGGTAGTAGAGGGTTAATGTGTAGGACTTTGATTAAAAGTAGTTTTTCTTCCTCCTGAATTAGAACTATCTCCCTCCCTTATCCTTTTATTATTGTGTTATTACAAACAACTACATCTCTAAAACACAAATGTTTTAAAGTAGATTATGATATCATAGAAATGCATGGGTGCTAACATAAGCACAACTTGTGAAAATATGTCGTGCCTAGCTTTGTAAGTTTCAGATGTTTTCCAGAAGCCACAGCCTTAGTGTATGTCAGCCAAAGGGATGACTTCAGCAAAATCTAAAGTTTTTTGTTTATTTTTTTCCTGTAAGTCTTTTATCTTGAGATTTGAACAGAGCAGAAGGTATCTTAGTGGGGCTCCTCTCCCCATGGGTACAACATGACCTTGTGTAATAATATGTTATTGTTCATGAAACATGGAGCCTGTTTGACATTTTGTGCTTTGGGCTCTGACCTGCAGCTTGCCTGATCTAGGATCTGCAAGTAAAGATACTTATCGTTGACACGCTGTGTGTTCTTTAGAGTAAAGCTATAGCAAAGATACTTACATTTAATGAGATGATTGCACCTGTCTGTCATTGCAATTAAAACATTTATGAGATCATCAAACACCTTTTTGAGCGCTCTGCAATGTATTGCTCTTGGTATGATATCCTATCCATCATAGTCCTATGCAAATAATTACATTAAGGAAGTATGGTGAAGTGTGTTGGCGCCTTAAGTAAAATACCAATTGCCAGGTAAGTTTGGGGTGAACTCCAGGCCACCTTTCATACTACAGCTATGACTAATCAGACGATGTGTAAGTTAATTGCTCTTCCCAGAAGCCAAGCGTTGAAGAAAGTTAGGTTGTGGTCCTGTGTGTGGGAATCCGAGCACCTGCTGAATGATGCCTGATGGTTTTGTCAAAGGGTTTCCAACAGTCTCCCCATTCGTGACAGATAAACCCTGAAAGAGCAAAAGGCTGCGTTGTGAATGGGAAACTAGCAGCTGCTTTGCCCGTGGTGAACGTTATGAATTACTTAATATTAATCCATGTAACAGGGAAGTGGCTACATGGCAAAGAGGACACAGGTGTCTCAGCTGAAACAGATGAATGGAGGTCATGGAGTTTGGAAGGTCCAGCTTTCCCTTATTCTTGCATAATGAAGTCTTTCCTTTGTAATATGAGCTGATGTTAACCAGCTGGGGACCTTGTCCAGCTGTCTTGACCTTTTGAAACTGTTTATCTTCCTGTGTGAAGATGGGGGAGATTTTTAGAGGGGGGATGTTCCCTCTGGTCAGATATCGAAGCTGCTTCTGATAACAGGTGGCAGCAGTGGTAACTACACTGGGCATGGTACCAGCATAGTCTCTTAAGGTTTAGGGCTTGAACCTTCATTGTGAGAGACACGTCCTGACATCAGTCTGCATTGTTCTGGTGCTTTGTGGGACAGAGACTTGGAATTTGTGTTGCGGGATCTTAGAAAAGAGACCTTTGTCATGAGTGGGGGGAGGAGGAGGACAGTGAACCTTCCCCACGGGTGTTTCAGTCCTGTAATGAAGTCCATGAGTAGTTTACTTTTAAAATTCTTGTCTAACTGGGCAGAAAGAATTGTTGATCTTCTTTATATTGACGGTACAGCTGTATTGGTCAAAAGTTTTGGTTGCCATAAAAGTCATACACTGGCTGCTCTCAGCAGAATAAAAATTGTATTAAAAGATCTCTTAATCTTTAAAATGCATGGGGCACGAGTTGGCTCACAGAATGTCTGGAGAGCCTGGCAGCCTTTGTCTCTGCTGTTGGCAGTTGAGACACTTGTACCTAAGGCCAGTGGTTCAGCCACTTTTGCCCCTGAAGAACCACATGCTTCAACCCCATGGTTGCCAAAAGGTCACGTCCTCTGAATGCAACTGCTGCTCTTCCAAATCTGAGTGTCATGAGTCTTCTGCAGATACGGGACCCATTTCATCTGCCTGCACCTAGTTACAAGGGAATGTGCAGTGTTAAGTCTTACGGTTTGACCTTGGTGAGATGGGACTCATAATGTAGGAAATTATCTGGATTGTAATATCTCAAAAACATCAGGAATCCAAATAACTTAGGATTTCAGAATCCTTGGCTTGGGGCAGCTCCAGGAGACAGTGGTACCTGAGACCAGCTGGAGTTGAGGAGCATGAGTGTGAGTCCTGGGTGCTGTTCACTGTTCCTGTGGATGCCTCACCTCCCAGAGGAGGCCCCCATTTGTCATCATCTTGAGGTGTATGTCTAACTTAGTGGCACTCTCCTGGGGCTTTCTCAACTGCCATGTGGCAGTTCAGCTCTTCCCAGCAGCTTCGGAAGCTGGATGGAAAGAAGGCTCTGTTCATTTCTGCATTCAGTGGACACTTTATGAATGCTAAAAGGAAGCGTTAAGTCCATGATTATCAATATTCTTATTTGATGCTTTTTGTATAAATATGCCTAGGGTTTCAATGATTCAGTGATATATTTAGCTAATGCTTATGTTGTTCTAATGTACTAGTGTGTTCGTTTCTCAGTTTAGTCTGAGAAAGAAAAATGAAATAATGATGGCTGCTCTAAGAAGCCTGATAACAGATTCTGGCTGATGGAGCAGATATTCTGCAGCTTGATAAGCTCAGTAGAACTGTGGGACTTTTGTTATTGCCATTCTAGTGATGGAAATGTCCCTAGACTAGCTTCAAAGACCACCAGTAAGTAATGCTAGGAGAGGAGGTGAAGTAAATATGAAGGATGAAGAATGGGAATGAGAAGATTCCTAAAAGTCACTGGATATTAAAATTGAGAGATTTCAGGCTTAAGTCCTGGCATTTGCTCTCCTCTCCCTCCCCCCTGCAAAAGCAATAAATAGTAATTTAATAATTGCTGCCTTTCTTTTCAAAACAAACTTTTTGAAAATGACTTGTGAACAAAAAAAGTGGAGAGGGTTGAGCATCGGCCGTGGGGACTTGAGAGTTGAAATGAAGCTTGCAGACATCATTGCAGTTGAATCTAAATAGAGACTCTAGGGAGCCTTGATCCCTGGTGGACGTCTTTATCCTGCCCCTCAGTCTGAGTCCATGTGCCCACAGTGTTCCACCAGAGACCCGGTCGTGTCATATTGACCTCAGCTGGACCATGAGATGGGACCCCTGCTGACCAAAACTGGCTAATGGTAGGGCTGGGAACCTGGATAATTGCTACCTTGTTTTGAGTCCTGATTATGTGCTGAGACTATCTCATTTTATTTTCGTAGAACTCAACATAGGACAGCATTAAATCCCTTTTTTTCAGTCGAATGAACTGATTAGAGATTTTATGTAACTGGTTTTGTCATGCATTTTGTCCTGGGTAGAGCTGAGATTTGAATCTGGCTTTGGTACTAGGCTACACCTTAAGAAGAGAGGATGGTATTCTGTTTGTCTTGGGATGGTTCTACCCACGATAGTTAATCTTTTACAAATGTTGTGGCTCTCTCCATCAGAAGACTGACGCTGCTTCTGAAGGCTTTTTCAGGCCCATGGTGCCATCTTTCATGAACCCCTGGCCTTCAGACCTTTCCTTTTTCTTACTGATCTCATTTTGATCATCCAGTGGGTTTGTGTATTTAGTTCTGATGTTTACGTGGCTGTGAGCTAAGGAAAAAGCAGTGCAATGTTTTAGCTAAAGTCCTTTCCTTATAGAAGTTTATAATCTGAAAAAAATAAATATTGGCAAAGCAATAACTTGGACTCTGATGGGACTACTGAGTACAGTGAAGCAGAGGGCATTTGGGCCAAGACAGGAGGCTTGGGTCATGGTCATTGAGCTGTATTTCAGATCCTTTGGGTCACCCCTTCATCCTGAAGATATCATATGGACATGACCTCTGTCATAATTTGATAAGTAGTTTTTTTGTTAAGCACGGTAGACCTTTGGCATTCAATGATTTCATATTTTTGTTTTTGACAATGAAAAAATGACCACCAATGTGTATGGTACTTAATCAGCTTTAATTTTGCTGATTTGAATGAATCATGCCCATTTGAATGATTTATGCAAGACTCGTTTAGCTGGAACAAGCGCCTTGCCTCATCTCCATGATTGGGATTCTCAGATATGGGGGTTCCCTGAGGTGTCAGGACAAGGCTTACGGTACGTGCAGCTTATTCGCCCAGAATTTTGTTTCTAGGCCTGTCCTGTTCTCAGGTGGCCCAGACGGTGAGAGATGTGCAGCCAGCAGGCTCTCCTCCTGGCTGCGCACACCTGGCTACCCCGTCCGCCTTTGGGGGCATGTGGAGGACTGTTTGCAGGTCTCTCCTTGACTGATAAGGCTTGTCTGTTGAAACAGTAACTGGTGTCCACTTCTACGTGCTTTTCCTCGGTTAACCTCCTGTCTGCGCACATTTTGGCCAAGAACTATGTCTCCCATCACCTGTTCCCAATAGTCAGCCTTTGGCTACCTGGTCCTGCACTTGCCTTTGCAGGGCTCCGTGAAATCCAACACAAAGTCCCACCCCAGAGACTCTTTTTTTCACTAGGAATCTTCTGTTGTTAGCCTCAGCAGTTGGTAAAGGGGTTGGTGTACTGGGTCCCTTTTCATTTTTCCCCACCCAACCTGATTATGTCTTGACTTGGAGGGAGGTGGGGGTGGGTTTGACCTTGAGGCCCAGAAGGACTTCACTTCCGTGGCAACAATTGGACAAGTGTCTACAAACCTCTCTTCCATGTCAGCATCCTCCTCCACTCAGCCCACCTCCACTGTGACTCCCGGTTGCCCGAGAGAGCGTGGTCTCCCAGCCAATGCCAAGCTGGGCTGGGTCCCAAGGTGATCTTTAGGTAGGTGTAGATAACAGGGAGACTCAGAGCCCTGCCAAAAGCACTTGGCCAGGGCCCCAAGATAATATCTGAAGTCCTTGTTGTAGAGAGCATCAAAGTATAATCGACTCTCCCCCTTTTGCTTTACCTTCCCCAGGCGCGGCCTATGCTTGACGTCTTTTTATCAGATGAGCTTGGCACTGCCAGGACGGGCTCCTCGCGCCAACGTGGCAGCAGCCACAGCCCCTCAGCTTGTTAGACTGAAAGAATGTGCCGTTTTAATTAATGATATGTAAATATCCTTGAATGGGCCACATTTGCATATTAAGAGAGATTTGCGGAATCTGCGGAGTAATATATTTTAATTAAGGATTAATTAAAAATAATGGGAATTTCATTTCGCCTGGCAGAATCCGTTTAGATTTTAGCACACGTCTGCTTGGGAGTCTGGTAGGAAGGCTCTGTGTCACGATTCCTGCAGATGAGAGAGGCGCTCTTGCGTTTATCATCTTGGAACCCCGTTCTGGGGAGCAAAGGGAATATAAAGGGGGGACATTTTTCCTCTTGCCTTCCCCAGCACCCACCCCTCTTCTTCCCTCCTTTTTGTGATTTTAGGGCTGTTTTGGTATTCTTTATGGTAAAGTAAGTAAATGGCTCTGAGACACGGAACACTAGTTGTGTTGGCAATTATGTTAATGGGATGCTATTAGGCTATGATTCTATATGAGCAATTGGGGAGAAGAAATGCCTTACTGAGAGAGAATGATACAACAGACGTCTGTCTTATTGATATAGCTCCAGTGGTGCTTTCTGCATAATTACACTCGGCCACTTTCTTTAGGTGGGGGAGAGGCCGCTGCGTTAGGGAGTTGGGAGCAAGGGATCGGGGTAAGGGGTGCCCCCTAAAGATGCAGAGGATGGTGGGGGTGCTGGGCAGACTCTCCTAGCAGATGTGGGTATTGCAGGTGAGCAGGACTTGTTTCACAGAAATCCTCGGATTCTCTTCCTTTTTCTTCTGCTCCCTGGGGAGAAGTAGTCTCAAGTATGGACCGAGGGCTAACTCCAGGCCTCCTTTTTAGAAGCTGAATTCTCTAGAAGACACACACTGCATCTTCTGTCTGTGGGCTACTGTCCTTTCCTGAGTTTACACTGCACATCCTCGTACATGTAGGGAATTCACTGTTGTACCCTCAGCCCAGGACACGCGTGCTCATAGCCTCCCAGCACTTCCTGGCTTTCGCGGTTGATACAGCCACGTGGGAGCTTTTCCTGGATCCTCAAGGGATGGCCCCTGCAACTCTTTGCTCCTCTGCCAGTTCTATAATTGCTGTTGGTATGGAGGTTGGGCTACCTGCTTACCCTTTCTGAGGCTGGAGAGAATTCCTCTTGCCCATTTGACTGCTTCAAGAGTATGAGGGTCTCTTGAAGTGGTGGGTAGTCAAGAGAGGAAGCCGGACTCTGCCCTGGAGGACGGAGGCCCCAGGCTCCTAAGAACTGCTATGACGGAGAAGGCTTATTTGGTTTTCTTCCCTTACCATAACACACCCTCTGGGAGATCCAGGGGAAATAGCCTTGGACCTCATGAGAGCTGATGGCCTGAGGCTTGCATCTTTAAAGCAAATTTCCTGATTATTTTGATGACTGTCGAGCAGAAATGCTGGGGAGGAACTTAGAGTTGGGGGCAGGGATCTAGCAATTATGCTTCCACACACAGTCCCTTTCCAGGAGAATCCCCTGGTGGAAAATTTTCAGCACTTCCACTGGAAGCCTTAGCTCAGTTTTCCACTACTCTCATTAAAAAATATGTATGTCAGCTCTCTCCACCCCCTGCCTTCTCCCCCACCCCCGGGGTGACTCCTGGTAATTCCTGAATTTAGGGGAAATCCACCTATAAGCGCTGATGGGATGGCCTTTCCTTGTAGGCATCCTGATATCTCAATAGCCAGCTGACTGAAAGCATTTGGGGTCAGAAAGATGGGGTTGAGCAGAATCTGTTGATACCACCCAGAGCAACGGGTGGGAAAGGGGCTTTCAGAGCGACAAAGTGGGCGTGGGACAGAAAAATGGAGTAGGGAGCAGAGCAGAGAGAGGGACCGAAGGTGGTCGGGTGAGGCGCCCTGTAGACCTAGGGAGACGAGGGGACAGTGAACAAAGCCTGGGGGCGGGGGCGAGGAAGGAGCCTTCCCTTTCTGCCCGAGTCCACTCGCTTGTGTGCACTTTGCAAAGGCAGCGGTGCCGTATCTAATGCAAATGGAGAAAATGCAGTTTCTGGTAAGTGTTCCCTAATAAATAACATCAAGTCTTCTTCCCTATCAGCTGGTGACATCCCGCATTTCTCTTCCCAATGCGCCAGCCCAAGACATTTAATGATGTGGTGCTCCTTATGGGATGTGAGGTCCATGCTAATATCTCCACTCTCACAAAATGGTGGGAACAGATTCAGCCGGGCTCAATGACTCTGCACCGACACGGAGCACTGAATAAATATATACACATTGCAAATACACATAGTCCTTTTTCTTTATGTGTATATATACACACATATATATGTGTGTGTGTATATATATATATTTAAGCCAGTGAAGTTGCTCTTGCTTTTTCTTTTCATTATGTAGAAATTTGTTGAAGGCTAGGTTTTGGTCGCTGGAGGATTTCATTAATGGAACGAAGTCAAAATAATCAATTTCAGATGTTCCCAGTGTTTATGATAATGGTCTCTCTAACAATTCCGGTGAGCTGGGTGAGCTGAACGTCGACGTTCAGTACCAGCCAACTTTGAGAGCGCGTGCACGCACACGTGTGCCCGCACCCGGGGCTGAGCAAGAGGGTTCTGTTCGTCACCGCCCTCTTCCCTCACCGTTTTACCGCTTGCTTCATGTTTAATTTCCCCCGTCGTAACCCTTTCCCTCCATCAGTACAGTGCGTGAAAGGCTGTTCTCTGTCCTTTGCTCTCTCCTCATAAGTCTGGGCCATTTCTGGGAACATGTGTGACAGGCTGAATTGTGTGTGTGTGTGTGTGTGAGTGGAGGGGGAGAGTAAGAGGCTGGTGAAATCTGCATTCAAGTCAGTAGAGAGCCTCCTCGTCAGAGTAAAGGTTTTCTGTGAGTGTGGGTGTCTGAATCCTGGTGTATATTATCCTGGCACCTCTACCAAGCCAACTGGGAGCTCATCAGAAAGTGCGGGCTTGCCCATATGCCTTACCTTTCCTTTCTTCCCTGGGCCCCTTGTACTTTCAAAGAATGAATAAATTAAATGGAAGGGAGTCCATCGTGGATTTTCCATTATTAATATGTCTCTTTTTATTTATTTTTCATGTATTTTTCTTACTCAGGCTGTTTTCCTTCCTTTTTTTCCCCCTTTTCTTTTTCTCTTTGCTCTCATTCCCCTGGTGACACACCAAGTGTACAAGCTCTGTCCCCCCAAGCCTCCCCACCACATATGAACACGGCGCTTTCTCGGCAGCCTGTTTGTGACTCGACACAGACTCTCGCAGATGTAAACACACCAGAGAGGGCCACCGCCTGTGTGAATTGTTTGTACTTTTTCCCTTTGATAAGCTGTCATCTGTGGGCACTGCTCAGGGATTTGATCCCAGTGATCTTTCGACCCTGTGGAAGACAGTAAACACCCTCCCAGACCCCTTGCTCTGCCTGTGTGTCTGAACCTTTCACTCTCCTTTAATGAGAATTTCTCCTAATTATTTCAGTGGCTGCAGCAGAGGGACTGCAGTGTACTTAGATCTCGATACTGGGACGTGACTGTTATGCTGATAAAGGCAAGAGATCAATAATTTAGGCCCCAGCTTTAATGGCAAAGCTGAGAGCTTAAGTGAGTGCATTCAGGTTGAGTCTTAGAGGTTCTTAGAGTATTCATGATTTCCAGAGGATTGTCTCCCCCTTTTTTCAAGCTACAGCCGATCGGCATTCTTATAACCACTCCATTGTGTTTCTAAGAAGATATTTGCCTCATTTCTTTGAACTTCTGTCTGTGTATCACATAGATGTGCGGAGACATACCTGTGCCTCTTGTGTGTACATCTGCTTATTTGCAAATGGGTATATACACTTTAGCACACACAGATTTTGATTTTTGTTCTTATCTGGGGAGGATCCTCAGTCATGTTGTTTTGGCTTTTGGGCTACCTGTGATTTGCCTGTTCTGAATTCATCTGGTAGATGTGTGGGCTCTCCAAAGGCAGGGGTATGTCATCGTTTTTTTTTTTGTTTTTTTTTTGGTCATTTACTCTCTGTCTGCTTTCCCCCTCTGTCTTATGGAAAGGGGCAACACCAAAGCACCGCACTCACGCACATGCGGGTGTGGACGTATATAGAATACTTTTCTGAGTTCTTCAGTGTCATTTTCTGAGGAAATCCAGCAAACCTATCTGGGCTCCAGCAGATTTGTACAATACATACCTGCTAAGCAGACAGATAAATGCTGTGATAATGACCATAGTAGAGAGAATATTTTATATTAAATTTGAAAAGCGGGGGTGGGGGGGGAGCATTGTACAGTTAAGAGATTATTTTAGACGATTAGCCATATTCCTCACCTGCAATAATTTAGGACTGTAAATGCATGTTCAGTGCTGTCCCTGAAGGGTCAGAATGGGGCAGGCAGAACCCCAGAGTCCAAGCTCCAAGCTTCTCTCTACTCTCGTCAGCCTTACTTTCTCTGGATTTTTTTCCTTCTGAAAAAGTAACTGACATTTTTAAGTTGCCTTAAGACACTAAACTCCTGTGAATCTGCTTATGTTTTGGCATTGTAAATTCAGTAGAAAGAGCATTTCTTTCCATTGTAAATTTCTCAGCGTGATGGAACTGTTTTGGGAAGGCGGTGGGATTTCACGCTAGGATCTCAGCAGGTGCAGCACCCAGCCGCTAGGGGGCAGAGCGACAGACTTGCGGTTCAGCAGGTCTTTGGAGGAATCTCTTGTCCGGTGCAGCAAAAACATAGTTATGGGGAAATTTATAGCCAAAGTTCAGAGAGGGGCTTGAATAACTATCAGTGTTTCACACATTGGGAACCTGGGGCACAGAGATGAAGTGATGCTGAGCTGAAAACAAGACATGGGTCTGTGTAGTTTCCAACAATGAGACAGTTTCCCTATCCGGTTGACTTTTCATGGGCAAGTTTACCTTTTGGTCATCAGTCACTGGTCTGTCCCATCTCTGTTTCTCAAGTGTGTTAAGGCTGGGACTTCCTAATTTCATGAGATGGCACTGCCTTGTTTTGTCCCTAAAGCTTATTTCTAGAAGTAGATTTGCTTTCATGTGTCAAGTCTGGTTATCTTGGGGTCATGACATATACCTGAACAAGGAAGAATGCAAATTTGAACTTGTTTCTAGCAAAGAACCTTAGCATTTTTGTGTTTCCAAGACCTTTCTAGTTGATTCTGTGGCTGAGGTATACAAATCGCTTTCTTCCTATGTTTTTGACTTTCTTCTGCCAAGGTCATTCTTGCTTTGCTAAGTTGGGATGCTGCTTTTTGATAATTGCCACTAAAACCCTTTTTTTGAGTTAAGAGAGGCAGCCTAGGGATTTGGAGTGATGCTATGAATCAAGGAGTTCTGAGAAAATTATAAATAGGCATGGAATGTCCTGGATAAATCTGTGGTGGAGGAATTAATTCTGAACCACTAAGTACCATTAAGAATTTGATGCCAACTAAACAGGCAGAAATTTTTTCAGATGCTGCCAAAATTTAGAAACCACCCAGTGTGCCACAGCTTCAGGGAGCAAAATCATTAATTTTACCAAACTGGAGAAAAGTGAAGAAATACTTAATAGGTCAGAATCCATCTGATCCCAGAGGCCACTGGTTCTGGGCTAACAGAGGCCAAAAGTGATACTGGGTGGTTGTCAGAGGAAGAGCGCACAGGCTCACACATCTGAAAGGGTCTTTAAACTTGATGAAATGAGGTTTTGATTTCATGGTACTCAGGCAAGTAAACCCTTTCTTTGACATGGTGCTTCAAAGACTAAATGTTTTTGCATCTACATTCTTATTAAAAGCAACCCTAGGAGATTGGCCAAGAAAATACAATTCACTGTGTTTTGTTTTTTTTTTTTAAGATGAGGATACTGAGGTTTCGAGATCTAGTGTGGCTGTTTAAAGTCACATAGGTGGTAGGTGGCAGAGCCAGAAGAACAATCTAAGTTGTAATTCTTGGTCCTGGACTGATAGGTGATGTCAACAGATCTCTCCCCTAGGAGTTTTAGTGGAAAAAAAAAAATTGTAAAACCATTTCATATATAGAAATGGGGTAGAAATAAACGTTCCCTTCTGGGTCTTCTTTCCTACCTCTGGCATCTCGTCCTTAGCATTAAAGAAAATAGGAAATTTCTTTCTTTTACCATTCACTTAAGAGGTATTGTTAGTAATAATAGTCCTTGTTCTCTGCTGTCCTGGTGCCTTCTTGGTGAAAACAGTGGTCTCTGCATGATGCAGCCACCACCCCAGGGCCCAGCACTGTTCAGACTGAGCCAGCCAAAACCAGGCCTGGCAGATGGATGGGGACTTTCCTTGTCAATAAGGGAACTCTTGTGATGTGTACCATGTATCAGCTTGCCAGTCATTATGAGGGGTCCATGTGCTTTACTGGCGTTTCCTTTAACGTCCTCCCTTTGTATATGCAAGATCTTTTCCCTTGATATTGTTCATCTCATCATGAATGAACTCCAGGACCCCCATCTGATGCTAAGGATTAAGTGCTGCCATCTCGTGTTACATTCCACTGAACTTGCTTGGGTGAAAACTTCTCAGGCAGATCCTGGTGGGGACTGGATATAAGACTGCTATATTCCATCAGACTAGATATATTAGTCAGCTCGGGCTGCCGAAACACGATCCATAGACTGGGTGGCCTAAGCAGCAGACGTGCTGCTCACGGTTCAGGAGGCTGGGGCCTGAGATCAGGGTGCCAGCAGGCTTAGCTCTCAGTGAGGGCCCTCTTCCTGGCTTGGGGATGGCTGCCTTCTCCTTGTAGCCTCACCAGGCTGAGAAAAGATGCTGTGATGTCTGTTCCTGTTCTTATAAAGGCATTAGTCCCATCGTTAGGGTGAGTCCTCATATTATCATTTAACCTAATTATCTCCTCTCTGCTTTTATATCTGTGCTGTGTTTGTCCAGCTTATTGCCTGGGCTTCCCCTTGCGATTCATTCCGTTTTCAGATCCCTTCCTGATAAGCAGAACCCTTGCATTACTGGAGTTTTGTAGTAGAAGTAGGATACTACTGGCCCTAGACCAGCAGAGAATGTGTGAAGTAGGATAAGAAATTAAGATCATGTCCAAGTAGGGCAATGTGTCAAACCAAGAAGGCAAGGCACAGAGGCAGGGTTGTGTATAAATGTGGAAACTAGAGCTCCCAGGTGAAGTAAGGTGGTTCTAAGGACACGAAGTTTCAAGCCCTGTACCTCAGCTGCCTGGTGCCAGATTTATGGTCTAGCACGTTTTTGCTTCAGACACCAAGTCTTGAAATGGATTAGAACGAAGTGTTTAAGAGGACAGCCTCTGAAGTAGATTCAAAGCCTGTCCTTCAACTTGCTAGCTAAGTGATACTGAGGTTTTTAACTGTCGCGAGTAATACATGTTAGCATTATTTTCTTCAAAGAACCCTGCCTGATTCACTCCCTAGCTGCCTAGAGTTTGTTTTCTTTGGTGAAGCTTAAACCTTGACCCTTAAGCCAGGGGCCGAGTTTTGCCTTTAAGTGGACATGCTGCCTCACAGGGTCTGCCCTACCCATGACAGTGACCACGTGGGTGTTTCTTTTTTCCTTTTCTTTGCAGAAGATTGTCATGTCAGGCTCATCTGATGACTGTCGCACCCATTTGGACACTTCAGTTCAGATTCTTGGCCTAATTTCTATCCCTTGTTCAACTGGTGAAAGTGAAAGTCGCTCAGTCGTGTACAGCTCTTTGCGACCCCATGGGCTATACAGTCCATGGAATTCTCCAGGCCAGAAAACTGGAGTGAGTGGCTGTTCCCTTCTCCAGGGGATCTTCCTAAGCCAGGGATCAAACCCTTGTCTCCCATATTGAGGGCAGATGCTTTACCAGCTGAGCCACCAGGGAAGTCCTGCTCAGCTGGTAGGTACTGTTGAGATCTTAACATGAATAGTAAGTCAAACCTCCATGGTTTATGGCAAGTAAGAATATATTCCACATATATACGGCTTTACAGTTTATAAAGTGCATATATTTGCACTCTTTACTCACAGTTTTTAAGGTGCTATGGGGTCCATAAAAAGTGTATAAGAACTGATACCTGCTTTTCGGGAGCATCTAGTGTTTGGGAGATTAAAACATGAACTGCAGATGATAATGTGCAGTGAAGTTGTTTATTGGGTGTCACGGATTGAAAGTACAGTGATATTTCAGAGAGAAAATCGGGCTTGGGATTCATGGTAACTAGAGCTGGATTCATGGAGGAGAGGTGGAGGTGGAGGTCCGGTAGCAGGTAGCAGGAGGGAGGCACTGCGAGTGATAAGGGGGGATGAACCCGTGCTAAGGAAATATGGAGCTGGGAGTGCGTTTGGCCTGGGGAGGAGGTGACGGGGAGGGAACTGGCCTGCCTCTTGTGCATAGAATTTGGGTGAAGTGATAGAGGAAGGTCATACTGTAGACTGGATGGTTGTGTCTCCTCCATCAAATTCAAACGCGGAACCTAATCCCCATTGTTATGGTATTTGGAGGTGGCACATTTGGGAGAATACTAGGTCATGAGGGCAGAGCACTCAGGAATGGGTTTAGTACTCTTTTAAAAGGGCCCAGAGGGCTCCCTCACCCCTCCTACCACATGAGGAGACAGAAAAAAGGTCAGCTGTGAACCAAGAAGTGTGCCCTCACCAGACGCCAAATCTGCCAGCGCCCTAATCGTGAACGCCTATGGCCTCCAGAACTGTGAGGAATTTCTCTTGTTTATAGACTGTGATAGCAGGCTAAATGGACTAAGATAGGATGAGTAGGGTCAGGTTATGGAGATGAGGCAAACAAAGTTTTAAGCAGGTCGTTCATGTATATATTTTGTCATTTAAATTTCCAACAACCCTATAGATTTAGTATTATTGGCCCGATTTTACAGAAAGCATATTTGATAGTGTACGTGTCCAGGTCTGTCTAAAGCCATGTTCTTTCCAGTTCAACATCATGCCTGGCGTTCAAGGCAGGATTGTAAGATTGACACGGTTGGTAATGGAGAATCATTGCAAATTCCTAACAAAGTGTAAGTGAAAGGGGATTGTTCACTGCACATGGATTCATCTGCTTATGTAGGACAAGGAAATCATTTGGTGGAACACGTAGAGTGGTCAAAAGCCAAATTTTGGGACTTCCCTGGCAGTCCAGTGGTTGGGACTTGGCGCCCAGGTTCAATCCCTGTTTGGGGAACTTCGGATCCCACAAGCCACCCAGTAAGGCCGAAGAAAACAAAAGAGCAATCCTGAAAATCAGGCTATGAACTTCGCTCCCAGGATCTGCATCCTTTCTCTGTACACTGGCAACGTCCAGCTCCTTTGTATCCACAGTTTTCTGTCTATATCCCAGCCTGCATAAAAGGCATGATCCTTCATGGGTCTGTGTCTCCGCAATTTATGATGCTTTCAGATTACCAAACACAATTCATTTGGCAATGAAAGAAAATAGTTTTGTGCTATCGCCCTCCGTGTGTGGGAAATTGCATTTTTGATGAGCAAAGCTATTGGCCTTCTTCACATGACAGGTTGAGAACATGAACTGGAGGCCATGGCCTCAGGTGAAAAATCTCAGGAACCCAGTTCCTCATCTGCCGCAGTCTATTGAGGGTGAAACAGCCCCCATCCCTGTGGTCCTTTGAGCTATGTTTGTAATCTGTTGATTTTCATTAGCTAACACTAACACTCATAAATATTCCTGTAAAAGAACTCTTTATTAAAGAAGATGCATCCCTGTGATGCATTTTGTTGTCAGAAAGTTTCTCACCTAAGATTGAAGTACGAGGCTTGGGGACACATGCCAGTTTCTCCTTATCTTGTGTGTGTGTGTGTGTGTGTGTGTGTGTGTGTGTGAGAGAGAGAGAGAGAGAGAGAGAGAGAGAGAGCGCGAGGTGTTGATGATGTGATCTTTCTTAACTCACAGTTTTCCAGGTGAAAAGAGTATTGAGCAGTTTTGTTGTCTGGTATTTGGTGGGAGTGGGGCAGAGGTGTTCAAAGGAGGAGACAGGAGTGTGAGTTCTTGCTTAGTTGAGTCCAGGGCATTCTTTCTCCCAGAGTCTGGGGAACCCTAGAAGTGAAACTTTTTCTCAATTACCTCTAAGCTCACCAGTGGGAGATTTTTTTTTTTTTTATTCTCCTAGAGATCAGTTCCTCTTCCTCAACCTTTGCCACTACCTACACAATGCTAAAAAGACCAAATTTAAGGACACCATCTCCAGAAGCCCCTCTCTTGCCCACCATCTGCAGGGTAGTTTTATAGGCAACTGCTTTTTCCATTAAAGTCATTTGTTAATTAGGGCACGCTGTATTCCAGACTCCAGGGGGCAGCTCTAAGTTCATTTTAATTTAGATTTATCTGAGATGGTAGAAAAATCTTGTACAGGGTGAGGAAACTGCCCTCACCTAGGCGGGAGGAGTTAAGAACTAAATCAAATTCTTCACATATCTTCTAGTATTGAGACTGATGTTTTGTGAAATGGATTTGCCAGTAAATATATATATATATAAACACTGGTAGCTTTTCCTCCTGCTCTTCATCCTCCCCCTAAAGGTTACATGGGTTTCCACACTCTTAATTAACCTCATCAAATAACTTGTTTACTAGGCTCAACTTTTTATTCAGTTGACGAATGATCACCAGGCAGGAGATGATGGTGAGAAGATGGAGGAGGACTGGGAAACCCTGGCCAAACTTCGTTTGTACTTTGAAAGAGGGTTTTTTTTTTGAAAGAGATTCATGAGAAAATGAAGAAGACAGTCTATTGCTGTGAACACTGGAGAGGTAGTTGGCATGATGTGGTGTCAGGAGTTAGGGACCTCAGGAGGAGACACGTAACTATAACATAATCAGAGTTATGATACAAGCTCCATTGAAAATTGGTGGTGGACACAGTATGTATAATCGTCTGGGCTTTTACTGCAAGCAGACAACTCTCTTTTGGTCTTTTTATTTATAAAAAGATGAGATCATCAGATTGTCAAGCACAATTAAAAATTCCCAAATTACTAGATCTGAGACCTAATGTTTTTTAAGAAAAAGTCAAAAGAAATTATATTCATTTAATTGTAAGTAATTAAAAGATAGAATTTTTAATGCTTTATAGTTATTTAACAAAATTTTCCCAGAAACAGGCCCTAACCTGTGAAGAGCACTGTAGGTTCCTATTAATATTTGTGCTCTCCCTTGATCTTTGTTACAGCCCCTTGAAGGAGGTTCTCAGGACAAACACGGATTCAGCCTTATTATGGGGTAAAATTCACAAATAATGAAAGCAAGTTATGGGGTAAAATTCACAAATAATGTCTTCTCGTTCCAAACGCCTGCTTTTTAAATCCAGTGATCTAGTCTTAGCTGGACCAGGGAGGTGTCATTGGAAATATCAGTGACCATGTGCAATCAGTTAGGGGTTTCTTCCTTCTTAGTGAGAATGAACCCACAGAGTGGAGCCACTGCATTACTCTATCGCAGGTGGAACTGGCCCCTATACTGTGGGTTGGGTGGACTTTGATGGTTTAATAAAAGTAGAAAGAAAGCCTATTTCCAGGAAGATGGGTCCAATAGGTCTTTCATAAAGAACTAGAAGTCAGTTACTAAAGCATTATATTTTAGAAGCTCATAAAGCAAATGTTTATCATATTTATTTGCCTTAAAAAAAAAAAAAAAAGAAGAAGCAAAGCCCTTGAGCTGGTTTCAGAAGTATCTGAGAGGACATTACAACATGTGGAGGCTGAACAACACGCTTCTGAATAACCAACAAATCACAGAAGAAATAAAAAAAGAAATCAAAATATGCATAGAAACGAATGAAAATGAAAACACAACAACCCAAAACCTGTGGGACACTGTAAAAGCAGTGCTAAGGGGAAAGTTCATAGCAATACAATTTTAGAACTGTAGATTCAAAAGGGATTTAGTATTAAACTCCTACCACTACAACAATAGAACTGGCTAATGTCATCTGAATATTGTATAAATACTTCTAGAAATTGGTAGTAAGATCACAGCATTTTTCTACCTTAAAGGATCCTTCAAGGTAATTATTATTTAACAAAAAGGCTGTTATATACATGAAACAGGCTGTTTTTTCTCTTGAGGAACTGAATCTGCCTTAGTGAAACTTTTCTCCCATCTATCTGAGGCCTCCCCTTGGACACAGTGTAAAGCAAATCCATTGCTCTTCTGCACAATGACTGCTCAAGTATTTGAAGACCATTATTATTATTTTTTCCATCATCTTTTCTTCCCTGGGCAGAACACTCTGAATTCTTTGCGTTTCTGTGTTATTTATACTTATTCTTAATTTATAACTGTACAGATATTTATAGAGCACCTACTATGTGTGAGTCTGGCATTTCTAAATTTAAACCTTTTTCTTGCAGTAAATTGTAAAGGAAAAGAAAACTGGCTGTATTATTTTCAATTATGCTTAGGTAATAGAAAATGAAGTGTGTGTGTGTGTGTTTGCTTACACACATGTGTACTGATATATGTATATATGCACACACATCTATATATTGTACATATCATAAAATATGGGGAATGAGAACTGGAAAGGTAATAAACAAGTTGAAAAACTAATTGGACATTTAAAATAAATCTTTTTACTTTTGATGGTTTAAAGAGAAGAATTATGGGGCTAATTATAGCTGCTTTTTCGAGACAGAGCTGTCCAAAGATGCACTGCAGCTGATTGGCAGTCCTAGATGTCTGTAAGGAGAGAGATGCAGTTTTAACAGCCTGTTGAGTTTTGTTCCAGACTAAGACATAGAAAGTAAATGAAAACCAAATTGCAAAAAGAAACAACATTATTTCAAATTCTGCTGTTGGCAAAGTTTTGATCTTCTGTCCCAGTAAAGTCCAATTTACCTTTGTCTTCAGTGGTAAAAATATTTACCGACTGATAAGTAAACTTGCTAAATAAATTAATAGTATAAAAAGACTTCAAGGGGATGTTCCAAGTATTCATGCAAGCAAACTAGTACTTTCTAGTATTTTTGTAGTATGTAAGTACGCAATACAAATATATGATTATGTCTTGTTAAAGTGTCATTTTTATATAATGTAATATAATTATAAGCCTTTCTTATAGATTTATTAAAATAGATGAGATCTACCAAGGATATTATAGGCCCAATGGGAAGAATTAGAAAGGAATAATCCTATTTTTCAATAACATACTCTCTCAGAGAGCTGTCACTAATTCAGACAGGTCTTTCTTGTTATTCTAAGTTGGTGAGAAAATAGCATATAAATTGGATTTTGACCCAGGTTCAATCCCTGGGTTGAGAAGATCCCCTGGAGAAGGAAATGGCAACCCACTCCAGTATTCTTGCCTGGCGAATCCCATGGACAGAGGAGCCTGGTGGGCTACAGTCCACGGGGTCACAAAGAGTCAGACACGATCACACACACACTCTTTTTACAGGTATTTAGAAGTAGGAGCAGTAGTTTTGGTATGGCTCTTCCTGGACCCATGGGAAGGACCTATGCATCCATCTATCCGCCTGTCTGTCCTTCGGTTTGTTCATTGAATAAATACTTACTGAGCTAGATGCTAGCTGCTAGGCACTTCTAGATGCTAGGCATCTCTGCTGCCTAGCAGTAGAATAAATCAGTTAATCAAAAGAGAGAACAAAGCCCCTTCTGACCTCAAAGAGCTCTTCTTTTAGGAATAATGATCATTAGTCACTAATTACTGTTTTTATCAACTATCAGCTCTACCTGTGAGCTGGATATTTTCAACTTCAGTTCAGTTCAGTTCAGTTGCTCAGTCGTGTCCAGCTCTTTAGGTGACACCACAGACTTCAGCATGCCAGGCTTCCCTGTCCATCACCAACTTCTGAAGCTTGCTCAAACTCACGTCCATCGAGTCAGTGATACCATCCAGCCATCTCATCCTCTGTTGTCCCCTTCTCCTCCTGCCTTCACTCTTTTCCAACATCAGGGTCTTTTCCATTGAGTCAGTTCTTCGCATCAGGTGGCCAAAATATTGGAGTTTCAGCTTCAGCATCAGTCCTTCCAATGAATATTCAGGACTGATTTCCTTTAGGATGGACTGGTTGGATCTCCTTGCAGTCCAAGGGACTCTCAAGAGTCTTCTCCAACACCACAGTTCAAAACCATCAGTTCAACTTAAAAAAAAAAAAAAAAACTAGTCATGTGCTACAAGATTAACTCAGTTCCGGGTTCTTCTCTTTATTTTTTTCTTTCTATTAAATAGCCACCTCATTCCTTAGGCTGCCAATGGAACTGGTGGCAGAGTCCCTCTGGTGTAAGTGCTGGAAGTCTCGGCCATGAGAGAATCCCTCATAGACTGAGCTTGTCACTAGGAAACAACTTGAATAGGAAGGGGATTCTTCCCATTCCCGTTTTGCCTCCTCACGCCTTCCTTCCTTGAAGATAGGATAATTGCAAGGACTGACCATTTGACAGTAGTGGCAGGCATGTTTCTTCCTTCTATTTATTTTCCCCGCGTGCCAGTCCTGCTGAGAACCCAGGCTGTGAATTTTTGATGTGGAGAGCTGTTCACTAAGCTTGTCCTGAAGAAGAGGATGAATGGAAAGTGGTGGTTCTATAACCATCATCAAATTTTGGTTTAACACTCAACGTTGTCAGATGGGTATCAGTAAGCAAATAAAAGCACACCTTTGCATGAGCCTCTCTTAGTCAATCACGGTAGCATTTGTGTTGTGGTATACATCTTCCCAGATGTCATATCAGATGTCATCTCATTTGATCCCCATCAGGATGCCCTAAGGCAGAAGATAGAGCCCTACTTTACAGAAGAGGAAACCTAGGATTACAAGGAATTTGCCCCAGGTCAAATAGGAAATGTCCAAACTAAGACTTTAACCCTGGCCCTGTGATTCCAAGACCAGCGCTCCTTCTAACAGGCCACAGGGTTCACTTTTATTATCTTGACTTGCAATGTTGGAGATAAGCAGGATTCATGTCGCTGTTTTCCCTGTGTTACAAAGGAAAGTCCTGAGACTTTGCCAGGGTTGAATAGGCAGTGGTAGAATTGGGATTTAAATCCAGACCATCTGAATCGAATCCTAGTCTTTCTGCTGTATCACCTTGCTGGCTGTAACATACACACACACAGACGTACACAGTGTGTGGATTAGTTACAGGGTAAATTAGATAAGGACTGCTAAACCTGGTCTGGAGACCTACTATGATGGGAAAATGTGCTTATGCTTTTGATGTGTGCTTGAGTTGTTACCCTGTGCACCCTGTTCTTCCTTTTAGTATCAGTGGGCAATCACTCTAAGCTTTATGATTATTCTTAAGATTTCTTTCCTTTTGTTTATGTGCTGAACATCTAACAGCTAGAGTCACATTTAAAGCAGCCATGTGGATATCCTCGTGAATACTTCCAGCTTGAACGTACTGTTTGCTTTTTGTAGTTATATCTATAAATCTGTCTACCTATCTCTGGCAGAGAGTGTTATCATCGTGTTTTCCCTGTTTCTTGATACTCTGTGAAAGTATTGCAGAAATAAAAGAACCGTCTTTATTCTTTGATCTCTCTTATGCTTTATGAATTCTGAAAAATTGAGGGAGAACAAAGGAAATCTATGCTTTAGTGCTTGCCCTTAGTATTGAGAATCAGGTTTAAAAGATGCTTTAAAATTTTAGAAGCCAGAATGAGAGGACACTGGGAAGAAGGATCCCATGTGGTCAGGCAGACCAGCTATTTCTTTGACCCCAGCCTTTGGGTTGAGAGACAGGACTTCCCTGGTGGCTCAGACAGTAAAACATCTGCCTACAATGAGGAAGACCCAGGTTCAATCCCTGGGTTGGGAAGATCCCCTGGAGAAGGAAATGGCAATCCACTCCAGTACTCTTGCCTGAGAATTAGACCTAAATTCCTAGAACCCATTACTAATCAGGAACCCATGTCTCAGACAGGTTAAGTGACTTCCTTAAGAAAACAGGACATTTCATGCTGTGACCAGTACTGGAACCTAGCCTTCCAAATGCAGCGTTTTAGCTCTGTTAAGAAAAGTCTAATGACCCAAAGCCTTAACGGAATCTTCCAGTGTTATTCAGACTTTTATGTAGCTCACTTTTTGAAGGCTTCCTGCTGTCACAGCTATCCTGGGGGGAATGGCTTTTCCTAGATCTTTCTGCATTATTATTGTTGTTTTATTTTTAGTTCTATTTTCATGAAAAAAAATGTACTTTTAGCCCAGGAAAGTAGAATAGCAGCAGTTTATCAGAGTGTTCCAGAACCGGTGGGGGGGGGGTGTCCTTATCTCACCTACAAATTAAGGGTATCTTCATGGTTCCCACTCCAGTACTCTTGCCTAGAAAATCTCATGGATGGAGGAGCCTGATAGGCTGCAATCCATGGGGTTGCTAAGAGTTGGACATGACTGAGCGACTTCACTTTCATGCATTGAACCCACTCTAGTGTTCTCGCCTGGAGAATCCCAGGGACGGGGGAGCCTGGTGGGCTGCCGTCTATGGGGTCGCACAGAATCGGATACGACTGAAGTGACTTAGCTTAGCTTAGCTTCTTGGTTCCTGGGGTAGAAGGAATGCACAATCAGCTTGCCCGCAGTGGACAGCTAAAGCCAGAGGTCACTTGTCCTCTGCCTGGTCCCACGCTCCACTCTTCCTCCTAGCTCTTCAAGCCCTGACATAGTGCATGAAATAATTCTGTTTCCTCTGCAAATAGAAGGGGGTTCTGGAGACAGGGGGAGATCCTGAATATTTATTGAACACTGGCTCTGTATAAGGAGCAATGTCAGGACTCTGATGAACATTTTCTCAATAACTGCAGTGGTTCCATGAGTTCGGTGTCATCTCCATTTTTCAGATGGGGAAACTGGGACCAGAGTAGCATTTCCAAAGTGGCACAGGTAGTAAGAGGTGAGACCTGGACAGGAGCCCCGACCTGTATGGTCCTGAAGCCTGCGTGCACTCTGTCTACATGGGATGCCTTCCCTCCTGCTGGAGAAAGGCACAGACCCTGGCTTTCTTGCAGTCTTCTGGCTGGAGACCATTAAGTGCCAGTTGCCTATGGCACAGCACAGTGCCACCCAGAGGGAAGAGCCTGGCTGGACTTAGGAGTTAGTCAGGCCTGGGTTTGTTATGTTAGCCATTTAGTATTGATTGCTTCAGCATAGTAACTTCATTGCTGCTGCTGCTAAGTCGCTTCAGTCGTGTCCGACTCTGTGCGACCCCATAGACAGCAGCCCATCAGGCTTCCCCGTCCCTGGGATCCTCCAGGCAAGAACACTGGAGTGGGTTGCCATTTCCTTCTCCAATGCATGAAAGTGAAAGTGAAGTCGCTCAGTTGTGTCCGACTCTTCGTGACCCCGTGAACTGCAGCCTACCAGGCTCCTCCATCCATGGGATTTTCTAGGCAAGAGTACCGGAGTGGGGTGCCATTGCCTTCTCCAGTGGACCTTCATTAACTCACCTCTAAAAGGGAAAGCTACCTACGGGGCCAGGAACCTGTGAGGATTAGACAAGAGGGTATATGCACAAGGCCTAACTTGGAAGGTGTTCACTAACTGATGCTCTTTATTTTATGGTGATTACCATTCTACTTTTTTTTTTTTTCCTTTAGATGAAAGTGTTAGATCACCTGGAACCTACAAGGGTGCGCTGACTTCTCTAGTTTGTCACATCGCTGGTCTGACTCTTGGGAAGCTTTGCTGGTCCATCTGATGGGAGTCATGCAGGGTGAGAAGTAGGGTCAGCTGCAGCATAGGTAGCATCAGGAACCACTGGACCACAAGACCCCTCCTCGGCTGCTCCAGAATGATTAGAAGGAGGTGTGCATTAAGGTATTACAAGGCAGAAAGAAATTGGGGGACTGAGAGTAGCAACCAACCAGGCTGTTATTATTTGCAGGGCCAGGGAAGTGGATGGGGGCCAGGGGTGATGCCTCCTTGGATTCACAGAGGTGAGTCAGTGAGAAAGACAAGGTTTCTATTTGCTTTCCCTGGTCCCCTGGGTGCAAGTCAGGAACATTCTCCACCTTGGTTAAGCTTCTTTGATTAATGAGGGATGCGTTGATCATTGTTAATGGTAGGATGCAGAAGTGGTCTTCAGACTGTTTGACAACAGCCACGGTGGCATGGTCGCCAGCCGGGGAGAGTGGGCAAGGGTCACAGTGCCAGAGCAGGATGCTCAAGACAGGGCTCACTTCTGTGTGCTGGCCAGTAACACTCAGCTGCTGGGGCCTCAGAAAAGCACAGGGGAGACACTGGGGCAAAAAGAGTGTGTCACTTGGAGGCAGAGAGGTAGGTTAAGGCACAGTTTTTGTCAACTGGTGGAGCAATATTTCAGGATTTGAACCAGTGGTCCACATGTACTGGTATCTATCATGCACCAGTCCAGCTTGTGTGATCACAGGGATTTTTCAGTATGCATTTGAATAAAGCTCCAAACGTGCAAGGCTTGAAGAGCATTTTGTATGTCTCATTGGCAGGATTTCATTGGTGAAACATTTCATTGGTGAAATAGTTGTCTAGTAACCATCACCAGCACTGGCTTCTGGTACTCCGTTCTGGGTTCTTTTTAGGAATCTGTATTTGGAGAAAGTGTGGACTTAGCACTCACTTAAGGAAGAGTAACTTCGATAAGGGCCAGGTCGGTGTTCTTTCTCATGATTGGTTTCATGTTTTGCAGATCTCCCTGACTCTCCCTAGCTGTGTCCTCCTGTAGGCACCTGTTTGAGACCCTGTGTGTCACGTTACTCCAACAGGAGCCCTTTGTGACTACCGTGGTGCTTTCTGGAGACTAGTCTTTGTGGCGGAGGCCTTTGCTGGGGGAATGCCTGGCCCTCCCAGCTCTTCCTCTCATTCCAGGGCCCATGTCATCTTTTCATCTTCCTTTTCTCAGATTTAGTCAGGGTGATGTCTTTGAAACATATGTACATCTACCTTTAGATAGTTTAGCATTAGCTGAAAATAACCCTTCAGATAGACTTAAGGGTAGTTTTCCAGCTTATTTAAAAGGTTTCTTTATATCAGTGAAGTATTTGCTAGTGGCTCCTATAAATAGATTCTCTGGTGTATTTGAGAGTGTATACACCAACAGCTTGAAAGAGAGGTTTGGTGCATTGCTTAAGAACTTTTAAAGTTGCAAATGCAATCAGAAATAGAGATACATATGAATAATACTCTGATTATCTGTTTAGTCTTCTAACTTTGCCAAACTCATTCACACATTTCTCCTGTGGTACAGGAGGTCTCCGTCTCTGATTCTTTGCAGATGGAAAGAAAGGCTGCCACATACATTTCTAATGGGTAGTGGGGTGGCTGGAAGGTGTTACCAGGAGTCCCTCCAGTTGCACTTCTTGCAGCTATTTTAAGGTCTTCATCCAGTGACACATGATCCTATCTCCATGCTCCCATTTGTCTTTTAGTATTTACCTCTCTGGATTACAAGGCTTTGCTCTTCTCCATAAAATGGTTGGCATCCTCAGATTTAGGCCAAGAAAAAGTAGACTTTAATTTCCATTCTAGACTCCTGTTAGCACACAGATTTTCGTGAAGATAGCAGTAGCGCAGTCTAGATCTTCACTGAAGGAATGGCCCTTCGTATCGCCATCGGACCGAGGAATGGTGGATAAACAGTTCCCTCTGAGAAGAGCCAGCCGGCTGGGGGGTGGAACCGCGCCTTCTGCTGGCACCCAGGGCCGCTCTGAGAGCCAGCGACCTTCCTTTGGGGCTCCTGATATCGAGCTGGGGAATGAGTAATTGGGGCTCGCCAAAGTGTTTAAACACCAGAATTGAAATTAATGTCCCCTCATTGCCAGCCACGCTGACAATACATTACAGCAAACACCTTCCCAAAGTGAAATGAATGTTTGTTTATCCTCATGAAATATACATCAAAACATGTTGGTGGAAGAAGAAACCCTAATGAGGGAAGGGGCCAGGTTTCCTGTTAATTCCAGGAGAAAGAGTTAACTGAGGTGAAGGTTTCTTTTTTCTTCCTTTCTTTTCCTTTCTTTCTTTCTTTTTTTTTTTAAAAGAATAACCTGTCCACAGCTGTGTATCTAGGACATTAATATGGGTTTAATGAAAACTCCAGTTGATCTGTCCAGAGATATTGATGAGCATTGCCCAGCCGTATTAATCATCTCCTTGAGGGAGGAAATGAAGGGAATGGGCGAGCAGGTTTCTGTCAGATGCCAATCCAAATGAAGAGGTGCAAAAAAGAATCTTTTTTTTTTTTAAACTCTCCACAGCTACATCTATTTCCCAGGACATAGGATGGGGCAGCAGGGAATGAGAAGGACCCATGACAGTACAGGAAATTCTGAGGCACATTTAACGTTAAATCATTAAGCTTCTGCCAATAAATCCATTACTGTTAATTATATTGAGATGGCCGGCGATCCGCTGATAATATTACTTCATTGATTTTCGTTCGACGTGGATCGAGGTTCTGGCTTTCATCTCTTTGGTGATTTTATTCTTTCGTTTCTTCCTCCCTCTCCTCATCTCCTCCCCCTCGCCCCCTCCCCAGCTCTCCACACCCACCCCTCCCCTCCCGCCTTCCCCCTGGAGCTTCTGCAGTAATGCCGTTCGCCTCTCTCGCTGGCGATACAGTTCTCTCCCTAAGTGCCAAATGTTTCTTGATAGGAACAAGCTACATTTCTTTATGGCTTATGGCAAACTGCCTTGATTACTTCTGCTGCTGTACCCATTATGTGAATTAAATATGTATTCAGTTGCATGCTGCTTGCAATGTTATTGCAGGGTGACATATGGTACTGACTCAATTAGAATGAAACTAGCATTAGATAACCCTTCTGATTACATGAATCCTGACCGGCTCCTCCTCGGCCTCCCCTCTGTGCTCGCGCGCTCTCTCCAGTGCAGGTTTGCATTATCAGTTATCATCTCTACCACGTTGGATGCTGGCTGGGGGTTGGGAAGGGGGTTGGCTGTGGGTTTCTGGGAAAGAAGGCATCTCAGACAGACAGAGAGACAATAGAAGGACTGGCAGGGAAGGAATATAAAGGACTTTATGCTTGCCTTTGGAATTAACCTTTAATGTTATATTTTTTTGGAAGTGGTTGTCAGGCCTGCTGTGAGAAGAGGCCAGAAAGGTCTCTCTAAGGTTAGAAGATCAGAAAAGGAAAGAAAAAGAAAGACTCTGAAATGGCGGCTGTGTGTGTGATGAGCTGGTCCTTACATTGAAATCTTTCATTTAAAAAATAACACCTTTTATTCATATCTCATACTTATTCTAACACCAGTGATTCATTTTGTTTTTATAGCACACCTGGATTCAACATTAACCCATTTGGTTCCCATCAGCATCTGATGTTACAGGTGGGGCAGGAATTGTCGCCCCCATTTTACAGATGAAGCAGTGGAGACACAGGCCACGTTACACTGTAGCTCAAAGTGACAAAGTCTCAGGATGGCAAAATGAGAAGGAATGCTTAAGAATGCAGAAGGTTCTGAAGGGCAGCTCAAGGATGTGCTAAACACAGAATTTTTAGAGCTTACAAAGGAAATACTTTGACTCCCTGGGCATGGACAATTCCTGGAAATTCTTGTCCCAACACATGCAATTCACCAGAGAGCAGCTGGCATATAACATTTCCTTCTGAAGAGTAGCTTCGTTCCTTGATCATTTTCACCACCTTCTAAACTATTCTAAGCTACCTTCCTTTTGCTTTTCCTACTCTGTCACTTCTACTTGCCAGGTAAGAGCCTGGAGAGCGTTTGCTTACTCTCCTGTAGCCACACCTGGTGCTGGAGCAGTCTCCCAGTCCGGAGCCCACGCCAGGGCCTGCAGGCCATCTTGGATTTTCTCAGGGTCTGATAGGAAGGCTGCTGGACCCAAGGCTGCCTGCATAACTGTTGTAGCACCACCCAATGGGACTTCTTACCCATGACCATCTCAAGTCTGCAGGTCTGTTTGAACGGCTGTTGTGTGTATTTGTGTGCATGTATGCTTAGTTGCTTCAGTCATGTCTGATACTCTTTGTGACCTTATGAACTGTAGCCTGCCAGTCTCCTCAGTGCGTGGGATTCTCCAGGCAAGAGTACTGGAGTGGGTTGCCATGTCCTCCTCCAGGGGATCTTCCCAGTCCAGAGATCACACCTGTGCCTCCTGCACTGCAGGGTTCTTTTACCACTGAGCCACCAGGGAAGCCCCCTGATGTATTTGTGTGCGCCACACCATATGCTGGGAAAAATATTAAAAACGTATAATGTATATGGTCACTGGCCATATACAGCTCATATCCAGGCAGAAAAAATAGCATGAGGGTCAGGATAACTATAAATGAGAATGATGTGATCTCAAAGGTTCCATAGATGCACTTACTAACTTTAGCTGGAATTTCTAGAATTAAGCTTATGCTTAGCCCAGTACCTTGAATATAGCGGGCATTCAGCAAATGATGAATGGATGAATAAATGAACAAATGAATGAGAGAGATCAGTGTGCTCATGGTAATAATGAGGCAGGTTTTTGTGCAGGAGGATGGGGCCGCTTATAGATAACACAACCATCCATCCCATTCTGCCCCCCTAGCCTGCTTTCCCATTACAATAATGATCACTAACTGATAGAGCACTTTACACTGAAAATAGACTTTCAAAGAGCTCTAAAAAGTTACACACACACAAAGAAATAAAAATGGTTGCCTGTGGAGACTCAGAGTGAGGTAAGGGATGGAGAAAATGGAGGCAAAGTAGGGGCCAAGACTCAGCAGTGAATGGGAATCATAATGTGTTCACCGTGGACGTGATTTTATATTGTAGAGAGATACCTACTTAAAAATAAGATTAAAATACAAAAAACTTTCCAGGAAGCATTAGCTTACCTAATTTTCACAGCAACCACGTGTGTATAGGGAAATATTTGTATTATGTTCTAATTTATATAAGGAAACCAAGGCACAGAGAGGTTAGGTAACTTAACCAAAAGCTGTGAAGTTAGTCAGTTGTAGAGTGAAGACTAAATCCAGATGCGTTCTTTCCACCATAGCATGTGGCATCTGTGAGCTTTGGCCCAGCTGTGCCAGGGGGTGCCTGTGTATTGGGATCCTCCCTGGACCTCTGTTGGACACTGTAACTGTGTGTGTACTGAGGTCTCAGCAGAACAAGAGAAGGCGTGGGCCTAGAGGCCCTCCCCACTGCCACTGAAGCCTGGCAGATTTATTTTCCCAGTAAGATCTGACTGGTGCTATAAGAAGAGGGGTCTCTGCACCAGCCCTGGAGTTCAGGCTCACTCTGCGGGATGGAAGGCAGCATGGTAGCTTGAGCCTGGTCCTTAGGGTGGGCCAGCCATGCTCTGGGTGCCTTGGAGGAACCTAGAAGGAGCTGAGGACAAGTCTGGCACAGAGAAATGCCAAATATTGCTAGTCTTATAAACTTAGTAAAGTGCAGCATATGCTTTTGAGGGTAAAGTGCAGCCTTTGTGTGGCATCCTTCAGGTAGGTGTGTCCTTTACTCTGTAGATGGTTACAGTGCCTCAGTGGTTGGGCAGAGCTCCCATCTCGCCAACCCCGGCCCCCCTCCACTCTTTCTCCTTGGCCTCCACCTAGGGCTGACTCGTTCGGCCGGACAGAGGGAGAGCGTTGCCATCAGCTGTTCTCACGTGTCCTCACGTGGTGTGTCTGTCATTCCGTTGTAGCTTTCTTGTGCGTTTGCTGTCCAGGCCCAGCTAGTTCAGAGCAAGGCCTTTTCCTGAGCATCACGTAGCCAATGAAGAGGGGCTCTGACCGTAGACTCCAAGGGTGATCTACTGCCCTGAACACAAAATAACTTTTAACACCTGTTTCTAATCAGAGGTTATCTTATGCCTGTGTGCCCTTCAGTAAGGACAGTATTCTCTATGGCTAGCCCTCTGGGTCGGGGAAGGCAATGGCACCCCACCCCAGTACTCTTGCCTGGAAAATCCAATGGACGGAGGAGCCTGGTGGGCTGCAGTCCATGGGGTCGCTAACAGTCGGACAGACTGAGCGACTTCACTTTCACTTTTCTCTTTCATGCATTGGAGAAGGAAATGGCAACCCACTCCAGTATTCTTGCCTAGAGAATCCCAGGGATGCGGGGGCCTGGTGGGCTGCCGTCTATGGGGTCACACAGAGTCGGACACGACTGAAGTGACGCAGCAGCAGCAGCAGCAGCAGCAGCAGCAGCCCTCTGGGTAGGCCATGTTCTGTTCTGATTTTATCTGAAACTGCCCGTTGTTTCTTCTGTATCTAGTGACTCAGGTCCTGCCTCCATGAAGCCTTCTGGTAGGACTGTTCTAGGCTCCACACCCCCTCCAGTGATCTAAGATTTCTAACTTCTAAAAACTTTCTGTGCTTCTGCTGAGGTGAGATTTCTACCTCTCCAGGTCATGGGAGCTCCCAGTTAACAAATCCAATTTATACTCTTTTCAATAGTAGATCTTGCTGTATTTACTACCAGTGATACTTCTGTGATGAGACTCTCACCTCTCCTCATTTCCATTTTATCCCGATTTGCTGCATAGCTCCTTGGTGGAACCTTCTCAGTTAACCTCAGTGGTGCCTCTCTTTTGACTGAAATATTCCCCACCGTTGCCCATGACTTCATTTATCACCTAAATACTCATGGCTCACAAATGTATCACGTGTAATCTCACTGAGGACAGGGGACTTCTCTTTCTCTACATTCCCCCTTGGACAACACAATGCCTGACCCAAAGCCAATATCCAGTAAATGTTTATTGAACAAGTGGTAAATGAAAACTTATATTTTCCTCCCAGACTGATTCTTTGAATTTCAGATCTGCAGGTATAACGGCCTAGCAGGTATCTCTAACATCTACATTCAACAGAATCCTCAAACTCTATACATCCAGGGCAGACCTCTTCAGTCCCTTGGTCCACATGAAATCTTCTTCCTCTATTCCTTCTCTCTTTCATTTGAAAGAGAAAAAAATCCAGAAGCCTCTTATTTGTGTTGAATTCTTTTTTTTTTAAAGCTTGTCCCACCCCCATCAAAATATTAGCCAATTTGTGTTATTTCTAACAGTCAACATTTATTGAATACTTTATGCCAGACTTGGTGCCAGGTGAGGGAGTATAAAGGTGAACACACACACCCTAACTATATCCTGTATCATCTGGCCTCCCCATCTGCCACAGCCCTTGGTCAGGCCCTCACTGCCTTTCATCCAGATAGCTGACCTCCTAGTTGGTGTCTCTACCCCAGTTTTCTCTGTTGGCCCTCTCTAAAACCTGCTTGCCATACCCCTATTGAGGATTCTTCACTGGCAGCCCCAATGTCAGAAGCTGTAGTCCTGAATCTCAAAACTATGGTGCTGTGATCGGTTGTGAAGTATGTCACAAGTAATTTTGATATTAACAGTAGTCTTAAGACCTGAGGTTTGCAAATTATTTAAAAATTTAAACTAATTCAAATTATCACCATAAAAATGTCAGTTTCACTCACTTGAAGTCCCATATGCTGAGCCGAGTAGAGAGAAGACATAACTTTATAGCCTGCTGGGAATTGTGCATTCCCGTGACACACCCTCGGGAGTATCCTTTAAATCTGGTCATGAATGAGTGTGCATGTATGATGAGCGTGCGAGGCTGAAGTCTTCATGACCGACCCTGGAATCTTTAGTATAGCCTACATTAACCTCATGATCTAGCCGTTGTCTATTTCACTGGGGCTATTTCTTAACATTTTCTTAATACTTAAGAAATACTGAAAAGCCACAAATACTTAAAAGCTGCCACATTTTTTCTTCCACTCTTAAAACTATCTCTTCTATTAGGAATTCCTGTACCTCCCACCCCCACTGTAAAGCTGCTCCTAATCATGCAGATGCTAGCAGAGACTTTTCTCACGTACTGTGACCCTGTCTTAGATATTCCTTTGTTGGGTTCACTTTGCCTTGTATATTCCTTTAAGGTAATATATGACTTATATTACTTAGTCTTTGTAATTTTATTTTTTGCGCCTCATTTTAATTTTTACATGTTTAGTTTCCCATTGGACTCTAAGCACTTTGACTTCAATGTCTTTTTACATTCTTCCAATTTCTTAGGACAGACTTAGACATACAGTGGTGACGGTGGTTTAGCCGCTAAGTCGCATCCAACTCTGCGACCCCGTGGTCTGTAGCCTGCCAGGCACCTCTGTTTGTGAGATTTTCCAGGCAAGAATACTGGAGTGGGCTGCCATTTCCTTCTTCAGGGGACCTTCCTAACCCAGGGATCAAACCCTGAGATAAATACCATATACCAACAAAGATAGATACCATCTTACCCACTAACCCCAATGTTCTGCAGAGTCGGGTATCTTTAGTACAAAATTCTATCTTGATGTCCCTAGACAGGGCAACTGAGGAGAGTCCTGACTCATCCATGTGTGGATATATAGCCCTAGACATTTCCGTATCACTTGTATACACTTGTTTCTGTCTGCCTGGTCTGCTTATGAGACTGTCTTCTGAAATGTTCATTTGAACCAAACTGGAGGAAGTATGGAGAAGAGGATATAGTAGGTAAAGTGAGGCCCCTGTGATTGTTATTGATCCTGTGGTCCCGAGTGTCCACCAGAAGGTTTCAGTTAAATGGTGAGAAATGGAGACCCAGTGGTTACTTGAACACAGATGACATATGCTGAAGCCAGAGTTAGGAACTTTCTGTGGTAAAAATGTGCAGAATATATTAGACTAGAGAGAGACTGAAGACAGAGATTTAACCAGGAGACAAAAGGACCTGGGGTGTGAGTAAGTGAATGGTATTTCGGGAATGAAAAGGATTAGACTGTTTTGAAAGTAAGATTAGCAGAGCCTGGTAACCATCCAAAAATGGAGCCTGAAGGACAGGTATGACTCAAGGATGACTGAATCATTTAAGTCATCTATTAATTTGGCTTCTAGAAAATGTTTGAGATGAGAGATGACTCAGTATAATGAAAAACTGTTTAACGATTATAACTGACCCTAAATAGCTGGAGGGTGTGGTCACAGATACCACCTAAGCCTGTAACTGCCAGAAATGAGGCTTCGCCAGGGTTAGAGGTCTCTGCTGTGTTGCATCCAAGTTTGAACTAGGTTCTGAGATGGTGTCCATCTCTACCTGTGTGTCTACATGTGTAGGTTTTCTAATCTCTTTACTGGGAGGATGGGCTTGGCGTTAATAAGAACAAGGGAATTGGATTCGAATGAGAGCTAGAGTTTTGTTCATTACAGATGCTGGCAGATTTTTCAGTTTCATAGAATATTGTGGTTGCTGCTGTATAATTGTTGATTTCTTATGGGCTACATCTCTGAGATTCATTTGACTTTGTCCCTCCAGAGAGAAAGCACAGTCTCCTATAATCACACTTTATTTTCAGGGGCTTCCAAGGCGTAGCTTTCAAGTTTCTGGGATCTCCTTTCTGGGAGGAGCGAGGGTTTGTTGTGGTGGGAAAGAACGAACTTGGACTTTGGAGTCAGATGGACCTGAGTTTGTGTCCCAGGTCCTCCGTCTACTGTGGGGCACTGGACAGGTTACCTAGTTTATGTTGTGTCTGTTTTCTCAATACTAAAAGTGGAGTGTATTTAGCTGATATATATATATATATCAATACTAGCATCACCTACTTCATAGGGTTTGGGTAAGGATAATCATAATAATAGTACCTAATATGAGCTTACAGTTTACTTACCAAGCACTGTTATTTTACATTCATTATTTCTTTTAATCATCCCTGCAAAACTGTAAAGGCTGTACTATCAGTGTACTCATTATATTGACCAGTAAACTGGGCTTAGAAGTGTTAAGTAACTTCCCTAAAAGACCCAGGTAGTAATTGACAGAATGAGGATTTGAACCTGGGTTGAATGACTGCAACAGCTGAGCCCTTAATGACTGAAAGTAAGCTTTGTGGCCTCCCAAATATCAATCTTTCTGTGAAAATTGGGAAGCTCTCCTAAAACCCATTCAGATTAATTGCCTCCTCTACCATGTTCCTGGAACAAAATATCTGTAGTTTTAATAAGCATATATTTTATGATTTCAATCCTTTATTCAGCCTTTTAGTCATTTGTTTAAAGTCTTTCTTTTTTCACTAAATTATAAGCGTTTGAACACAGGAATTGTGCCTACCTGTATATTTTCCCTCCAATACCTTCTTTATACATAGGTGTTCTCAATGTTAATTTGTTGGAAAGAAATTATATGAAAGGCTCAACTTTCCCTAAGGAGAGTTACCTTTGGTACCTTGGGGTCACTTTTGCCTGTCACCAAAAGGAAAGACTAAAGTGTCAAGGAGTACTATAAACAATACTAATGAAATGTGATCATTTAAAATAATGAAATAATGTCGATTAGTCTGATATAGTCCTTACCTCACCTCCTCACCCCCAACACACAAATGTCATAAAAACAGAGGTGATCTTTGCTCAGTCAGTAAGTTGTTTGTGACATTTAGAATTGAACCAGATAAGAAATGTGGGGTGGGAGATGGGGGGGGGGTTCATGTTTGGGAGTTCATGTACACCCGTGATGGATTCATGTCAATGTATGCCGAAACCAATACAGTACTGTAAAGTAGAATAAAGTAAAAAAAAAAAACCAAAGAAATAAAGTATTGGAAACCAGTTCCTCTTTGCCTCCAGGTAGCACATATGCTATATCCCATTTGGTCTTAACTTTTTTCTCACATCAGTCCCTTCAGTTGGAATGCAGGCCTTGTGCTGAAGCTGAGCTGTGCTGTGGTCTGACTTCCCATTGGTGGAGAGTGGGTCTGGGCAGTTGAGGTGGGCATAAGTGAATGCCATTATCCACACTTGAGACAGAAAAAAGAAAATCCATGACCCCTTGGGTAGCAGCAGAGGGAGAAGGTAAGACTCTCATCTCTGAAGGCCTTATAGGTTTAAAGTGCATGATTAACAGATACGCACTACTGTGTATAATACAGATAAACAATAAGGACTTACTGTACAGCACAAGAAACAACATCCTGTAACATCCTATGATGGAAAAGAATTTGAAAAAAACTGTATCAACCGAATCACTTCGCTGTACATCTGAAACTAACAAGGCATTGTGAATCAATTATACGTCAATATAAAACAAAAACAAAACAACAGCAAAGGGCCTTTGAGTTGCTCTTGGTTGCAAAGCCGAGTGATGATGATCGTCCTGTTGGTAAAAATACTGAGGCACAGAGCGTTTCATCCTCATCAAGGTGCCTCTTATCCCTGTTCTTTGAGAAACAGCCCCGTGTGGGTGAATAGGAGGAATCACAAAGTTGTGTTCAGTAAAAGGCTCTTAGTTGCTGTTTTGTCTTCTCCCCGCCCCGCCCCCAACCCTGTTCTTTCCTGATCCTGAATGAGTCTCCCTGTAGTTATATCTCACCATCCAGGACACACTTTTGGTATCCTTCCCCATGTGAAGCTATGGAGGCACTGGCACAGGAGGCCTCTGTATGACCCACTAAAGGTTCTAAGCACACCAGTCTGTGCAACTGACTGGACAGGGTACCCAGAGGCCACCCATCCCCAAATCCTTCGACTCTTATTTCAGACATGATTCTCACTAGATGGTTTTCTGGTTTCCCTACCCCTGCCAGAATATATGCATGGTCATCACCAATATTTACTGAGCAGTACCTGCAGATCTTGGTTTAGCCACCTTGGCTATGGACTCAGGGAATCCTCACCACCACCCCAGGAGCTGGGAAACAGGATTGTCTCCATTTTCCCAGTGAGGACCCAGCAGGGAAGGAATCAGAAACAAGGTCCCACAGCCATCAGTCAAGATCAGGTTTGGCTTCCAGGATCCAGTACCACAGCTGTGTGAACTCGAACACTCTGCTACCTGTGAAGAAGAGCAAACTCCGAGAGGCAGTGAAGCTATAAAAAGCCCAGCAGATGGAGTTTACATAGGACAGGCTTGCAGATTCCCACCTAGCAGTGGGCCTGGGTGATAATTGGCATTCATAATGATAAATGATTTGGGTCCTGAAGAAGAAGCCAAGGTATGTTCTAGATTCCCATCTATCTGTCTATCTGGCTGTTTTTCAAAAGTGAAACAAAGCAAACAGAAAGACGCTAGAGGAGAGATAACATTTTAAGTGGCTTATATCTAAAATAATGAAAATCAACACAGTTTTGGTTAAACCCCTAGGAACAGGTAGATGAGGCAGCTTTCTAGAGTGGTTTCTTTCACAGGAGGTGAATTTTTTCTTCCTTATCTACTCCTGGCTTCCAGAATCTCTGTTCCCTGGGTGTCTTCCTCAGCACAAAGGTTATGGACCCATGGACTGCTTGTACCTTGTCCTTGGACTCCTGTTCCAGAAAAGATGACGTGAATTTATGAATCACCCTACGCTGTGAACAGGGTGCCTTGTGCCTGCTGGTGCTTTGCTTCTAGGGTGGCAGGTAGAAGGAATGCAGTACAGTAAATAGCAGCCCTTTCTTAAACCACCGTGGATGTGGAAGGGGGGTGGTCAGGGGATTCGAGAGCAGAGAGGGAAAGTCAGGTCTTTGTCTGGAGGGAAGGGCTGTGACCACCCCTTCAGGGCTGTTAAGCGTCTACTGGATAAGAAGGAGATTCTCTTCCTTGCTTCCACCTCCCCCCATCCCCGTTCTTTTTTTCTCCCTTGGTAGAATAATATAAAATAAAAAACCCCAGCAGAAAGGGAGCTGTGATGCTGTCGTCCCTGGCGTTGATGTTATTTATTTTCCTCAGTTGCTGCTCTGGAAGCCCGGAGTTGACAGAGCGGTTTTGTAGAATAGAAACATTATAGACTGTTACTGTCAGAGTGTTAAATGTGATGGATAGAGAAATAGAGGCGAAGGAGGGGACTTCATACGGGGAGCCAGGGTGCTCATGGGAAAGTAAACCATCCGCATATAAGAAATGAATGAGGTAATGTGGCGGGAGGTAATGGGCTTTCGCAACATGCCGGAACAGAGATGCTTATTACCGGGTGTGCTTAACCCTTGGCATGCCGACTTCCTTTTGTGGGTTCTAGGGCTCTCTGCCGTGTCCCTCGGTGTGAGCATGTGTGTGGCTTTTCTTCAGGCAGGGAAGCAGGCTTGTGCAGGAGTGGAGACAAGTGTGGGCTTCATAACGCAGTGTTAGCAGCAGCCTGTACATCAGAGAGCCTTGGCAGCTCCCGAGAGGCTTGGAATCCCTGGGGCTGCAGGAGATGGAATACGCCCTGACTGCTGGGTTAGGGAGAAGCAGGGAGGCACCCTGGGGGAGCTGGGAGCTCTGTTGATTTCTCCATGGGGGACTTCTGAGGGCTGCTTTGGTTTCCTGGGAGAGAAGTTGATTCATGCTACTTGGCCTCCTTAGTGGCCCTGGAAGATTCCCTGCCGCTTTATGTAGACAGTGCCTAGCTGTTCTCCTACCATCCGGAACGTGGTGGCTTTGCTGCGAGATGGGAGGGAGAGAAGCAGAGAGCGAGCAGCTTTATTAACTCCTTGTCAAGTTGTATAGAGCGTGTCAGGGGGAGACCCTGCCTGAGATGAGATGATGGTGAGGTGGAAGGAAGTGAACTGAAAGGTGGCCAGATTCCATGAACAAGGTGCTTTCCCTTTGTATTGGGTTCCCATGAGATGGCTGGAGGGCATCACTGACTCGATGGACGTGAGTCTGAGTGAACTCCAGGAGTTGGTGATGGACAGGGAGGCCTGGCGTGCTGCGATTCGTGGGGTCGCAAAGAGTCGGACACGACTGAGCAACTGAACTGAACTGAACTGACCTTTCCTACCTATCTTCGTGTCTTGTTGGTGACCAGCCCTGTGACGGGCATTTAGCAAGCTATCAGGGCTCGGTTAATGGGGCCCTCAACTAGCTTTGGTGATTACCTGCTGTGTGGTCTTGAACAAGTCATTTACCCTCTCTGGGTGTTAGTTTTCTCTTCTATGATATGGGGATAATAACACCTCATAGGTTTATTATCAAGATTAAACATACTCATGCTATTGAAAGGGTAAGTAGGCTATAAAACATTATGTAAACACCAAAGTATTACCAGTATTTCGGCAGTTAGTGACAGAACAATACCTGTGTATTAAGGATCCAGTAAAAAAAACATCACCCAAGAAATTAACATTTTCAAGCTAGTAGCTTCATACACTTTTACCCAGACAGCACTGCTTTTGTCTGCTGTTAAAGGGTGTCTCTCTGCTTTCAGTGGTGGTTACTTCAGCAAGGACGTTGCCCTGGCTCGATGCTTATATTGTTGGCACTGGGTCAGCAGGAGCCTCAGAAACTCTTGCAGCGGACGATCGTCACCTAAGAGCAGGGGTTTTCCTCCCCTTCCTATTCAGAGGTTTCACAGAATCACTGAATGCTGTGAAATTAGTCTGTGTCCATCGTTGGCCTTGATGTAGTTTGGAAAGTGCCTCTTGCTGAAGCACTGACCTCACCTCTAGCAGCTTTTGGACCTTTCCCCGGAGCTCTTCCATACAAGAGGTTCCTCAACCCAACCTCATCCTCTGAGATGTAGCTGCCGCCTCTGAGGTCACGTCTCCAGAAGCCCTGTCCTTAAGATGGTCCACATTCTGGGGATTTTTTGGTTGTCACTGAAGCCTGCGAAGACCCTCAGTGTTTCCACAGAAGCAGAAGGACCTCAGCTGGCTGGCCTGCTCAGCCATGGTCTGGACCCTGTCCCAGGTCTTAGGCTGGCATGCGGTGCCCTCTGGTGAAACACAGCCTGGTCTCATGTACCGCTTGTTTTTCCCTATCTCTCTTCCTCAGTCAGGGGTCTGGACCTCCCAGGCAAACTGGCCTCCTTGCTGTCTCCCTGCCTCTTGTGGGATGCCTTTGTGTCGTCCATGTATATCTAGTTTCTATTCATCTTTCAAATTTGCTCCTTCTTATTTTTTTTCCCAGTAATTGCAGCTTTAATTGTCTTCTCTTGATTCTTCAGATTTATCCTACTGTATGTAACCGCTGGCTATATACAGTTTTTTTGGTGTTTCTCTGGCTGTTTCACATGACACTATCTTTCCAAGAGTATTAAATTTTTCTCCAAAAAAGGGATAGCCCTGTATATATTTTTTCTTATAATTGGCATCCCACTGCCCTCTTCTGCAATCATTTGTCAGCTATGTCATTCTAATGCTTCTATAATATAGAGCTTTTTTTTTTTTTTTTTTTTTTGCTTATTTCTGGGCTTCTGGAAAGACTGCGGCTGCTAAATCACTTCAGTCGTGTCCGACTCTGTGTGACCCCATAGACAGCAGCCCACAAGGCTCCCCCGTCCCTGGGATTCTCCAGACAAGAACACTGGGGTGGGTTGCCATTTCCTTCTCCAATGCATGAAAGAGAAAAGTGAAAGTGAAGTCGCTCAGTCGTGTCCAACTCTTACCGAGTCCATGGACAGCAGCCCCCCAGGCTCCTCCGCCCATGGGATTTTCCAGGCAAGAGTGCTGGGGTGGGCTGCCGTTGCCGTCCCCACTGGAAATAGACTAGCAGTGCCTTATAGGAAAAAGACATTGTCTTAGGTATCTTTGGCTTTCCCAAGGGGACTCACATATAGCCCCTCTTGTTATTTCTTCAACTTGTTGGCAGTTTCTAACAGAAAAGTTCTCTTCCTGCACTTAATCTAGTTTACATACTCAGACCTCCTTAGATTCAGTCTTGAATGGAACGGTAATAAAAATCCATGTGTAAAGGGAAAGGGTGCCAACCTGTGATGGGGTCTTGTCTCTCTCCGAATAATATTGTTGGTACATGTCAGTAACCATGTCTCTGAGGATTAGATACAATGATGGATCTCAGAGTCTTGAACGGTGTGTCACATATAGCAGACATAGGAAACTTGTTAGTTACAGTAATGGCAATAGCATCCACAGTAATAATAATCTTAAGTAGTAGTAGTCGCAGTAATTTCTGACGCCCAATTCAAACGCCTTTTTTGCTCTGTTTATGTTTTGATCGAGTTTCAGATATAATCAAATAATAGAGAGAATCTATAAGCTGGGGAACAATAACACCAGACTCTCTAAATATAAGTCTTCCCTGTGCTGGTGGGATCCCTCTGCTCCTTCTTGCTCTAAAGGCTGGAACCCTATCATTCTGTCTTCCTGAATGCCTCTGTACCAGGATATTCTCTTCAAATATGTGCCTACAAAAGCCAGCTCCTCTTAGGTTCAGGAAGGAAGGTGTGTATTAGGACTCAAAAAAAGACTCAAAGCTCAGTCGCTCAGTCATGTCTGACTCTTGGTGACCCCATGGACTGTAGCCCGCTGGGATCCTCTGTCTATGGGATTTCCCAGGCAAGAATACTGGAGTGGGTTGCCATTTCCTTCTCCAGGGGATCTTTTGGACTCAAGGTCTCCTGCATGGCAGGTGGGTTCTTTACCACCGAGCCACAAGGGAAGCCCTGTGTATTAGGAATAATGAGGTACAAATCCTTAGATTTGTTTAAAATTTATAAAAAGGAAAGTAGTAAGGGATGAGGAAGAGAGATCTAATTTCTGGCCTTTTCAGGAGATTTTGCCTCTGCATTTTTAAAATTCCACTAGGATGCCTAGAATAGTCAGATTTGCAGACTGTGGAGCTCAGGCGAAAGACAGAATGATGCAGAGCTTCATGGATGATACTTGTCCCTTGTTGATTAGTGATTTTTCTAAATCCCTTTTTTTTTTATGTCAAAACACAGTGCCAGTCTTTGAACCTCACCAACTATGATCTCAGAGTTGTGTGCCCTGAGGTCTTTGAAAAAGGGAATGAACAGGGTTCAGGAGGGGGCATTGCTGGTATATGCAGTAGGCAGTCAGTTCTCAAGAATAACCTGGGGTGTTTATACAATGTGGATTCACAGGACTGGTCCCAGCAGGTTTGCTCTGGTCTAGAAATCTGCATTTCATAAACACTTTTGATGAATGTGATGCTGATGGTATCTCTGATGCTGGGAGGGATTAGGGGCAGGAGGAGAAGGGGACAATAGAGGATGAGATGGCTGGATGGCATCACTGACTCGATGGACATGAGTTTGACTGAACTCCAGGAGTTGGTGATGGACAGGGAGGCCTGGGGTGCTGCAATTCATGGGGTCGCAAAGAATCAGACATGACTGAGTGACTGAACTGAACTGGTACATACTTTACTCTTGGGAAATAGCTCTACCTCCATATCTCTTCCATTCCACTTGTGCTGAAGGTCCTCTTATGGGTCTTGAAGCTGATAACTCATTGCCATGTGAGAGAATTTAAAATGCTGCATATGCGTTCACTTCAGTAATATACAGAAAAATTGAGGACACAGAGCTGAATGGCATGGGTTTTGCACAAGGATGATGTGCATTTGTAAAGCATTTCATATTTTTCACTGAGCTATATACTTGTGATTTGCACTTTTCTATGTTTGTGTTATATACCAACATATTAAAAATATCTATCATCTTTTTATTAGTACCACTGATATATGACCCAACCCAAGAACTTTTGATCTGCATCAAGCACCTATTTTGAAGAGAATAAGAACTGATAGTGTGGATCCATGGTTTTCTAGGAGCCAGCTGCCATTTAAGGGATATTAAGAGTCATGTCAGCCCCTTTGGTTAACATATGTGGCTTGTAGCAATTCTGGGTGGCATTGAGGGTAGGAGGGGACACAGAGCTCCCTTGAGCCTCCTGGTAGTATGAGGTGATCACTATGATGAAGTTTTTTGGTGTCTACCATTCTTAGATTAGAATGCTTGTTGTCCAGACTGGGTAACAAGAAAAAGAGGAGCTCATCCTGAGCTCACCTTGACAAGCGCAAGGCTCAGACTCTCCCCAAAGTCATGGAGACTGTTTTTTGTGACCTCATTCTGGTAGAGTTGCTGTATTCACAGATATAATTTTGCATTTACCCCTTCACATCAGAACTTCCCTATCTTGAGTTTACTGTTCATTCTGAGTTGTGTTTGGGCGTGTTTGTGCACTCATAGGACTATACAGTGAGTATGTACATGCATACATGTGTGTGCCTGTGTTCATGTGCTGAATGAGTGTGTACACACATATATGTGTGCCTGTGTTCATGTGCTGAATGAGTGTGTACACACATATATGTGTGCCGGTGTTAATTTGATGAATGAGTGTGTACATGCATATATGTGTGTGCCTGTGTTCATGTGATGAATGAGTGTGTACACACATATATGTGTGCCTGTGTTCATGTGATGAATGAGTATGTACACATATGTGTGTGCCTGTGTTCGTGTGATGAATGAGTATGTACACACATATATGTGTGCTTGTGTTCATGTGATGAATGAGTATGTACGCATATGTGTGTGCCTGTGTTCATGTGATGAATGAGTGTGTACATGCGTATATGTGTGTGCCTGTGTTCATGTGATGAATGAGTGTGTACATGCGTATATGTGTGTGCCTGTGTTCATGTGATGAATGAGTGTGTACATGCGTATATGTGTGTGCCTGTGTTCATGTGATGAATGAGTGTGTACATGCGTATATGTGTGCACCTGTGTTAATTTGATGAATGAGTATGTAATGCATATATGTGTGTGCCTCTGTTCATGTGATCAATGAGTGTGTACATGCATATGTGTGAGCACCTGTGTTAATTTGATGAATGAGTATGTAATGTATATATGTGTGTGCCTCTGTTCATGTGATCAATGAGTGTGTACATGCATATGTGTGTGCCTGTGTTCATGTGATGAATGGGTGTGTACATGCATATATGTGTGTGCCTGTGTTCATGTGATGAATGAGTATGTAATGCATATATGTGTGTGCCTCTGTTCATGTGATCAATGAGTGTGTACATGCATATGTGTGTGCCTGTGTTCATGTGATGAATGGGTGTGTACATGCATATATGTGTGTGCCTGTGTTCATGTGATGAATGAGTATGTAATGCATATATGTGTGTGCCTCTGTTCATGTGATCAATGAGTGTGTACATGCATATGTGTGTGCCTGTGTTCATGTGATGAATGGGTGTGTACATGCATATATGTGTGTGCCTGTGTTCATGTGATGAATGAGTATGTAATGCATATATGTGTGTGCCTCTGTTCATGTGATCAATGAGTGTGTACATGCATATGTGTGTGCCTGTGTTCATGTGATGAATGGGTGTGTACATGCATATATGTGTGTGCCTGTGTTCATGTGATGAATGAGTATGTAATGCATATATGTGTGTGCCTCTGTTCATGTGATCAATGAGTGTGTACATGCATATGTGTGTGCCTGTGTTCATGTGATGAATGGGTGTGTACATGCATATATGTGTGTGCCTGTGTTCATGTGATGAATGAGTATGTAATGCATATATGTGTGTGCCTCTGTTCATGTGATCAATGAGTGTGTACATGCATATGTGTGTGCCTGTGTTCATGTGATGAATGGGTGTGTACATGCATATATGTGTGTGCCTGTGTTCATGTGATGAATGAGTATGTAATGCATATATGTGTGTGCCTCTGTTCATGTGATCAATGAGTGTGTACATGCATATGTGTGTGCCTGTGTTCATGTGATGAATGGGTGTGTACATGCATATATGTGTGTGCCTGTGTTCATGTGATGAATGAGTATGTAATGCATATATGTGTGTGCCTCTGTTCATGTGATCAATGAGTGTGTACATGCATATGTGTGTGCCTGTGTTCATGTGATGAATGGGTGTGTACATGCATATATGTGTGTGCCTGTGTTCATGTGATGAATGAGTATGTAATGCATATATGTGTGTGCCTCTGTTCATGTGATCAATGAGTGTGTACATGCATATATGTGTGTGCCTGTGTTCATTTGATGGGCCAACTTGTTCACATGATCTCTTGGAGAGACTTTGTTCCAGAATGCAGAGATAATTAACTTTTTGTGCCAGTTCCATGGATGGCCAGTCATATAAGGGCTTTTGAGTTTTAACAACCTGGTGTTTCCAAGTATCTATTATCCCTCTCTGACTTGTTCCACTGTGCTATTCTGAATGGGAGAAAAGGCAGGGACACTTGAGGAGGCGAAGTAAAGTCAAGAGAGAAAGGAGACTGTTTGACTCAAGCTGAGCTGTGTGTCATGGATTGCTGGGTATTGTTGAACTATGGTGGTGGAGCTGGAGGAGGAAAAGGGCAGGAGACCCTTCAGCACCTCCTATCCTCCCAAACACTCATAGATACAAACACACACACAGTGACTCTTTGCTGATTATCGTGAGCCTAAACTCATTTCACATGAGATGACCTGCTTGCCAAGAGCCTAAGTCTCCGTGAGACAACTTGGGTGTCTGCCCTTGCTGGTCAAAGCCACAGCATCCCTCACTGGCTGTTAATCAGGGTCTAGGAAATGGCAGCCCGCTCCAGTGTTCTTGCCTGGAGAATCCCAGGGATGGGGGAGCCTGGTGGGCTGCCGTCTGTGGGGTCACACAGAGTCGGACACGACTGAAGCGACTTAGCAGCAGCAGCAGGAGACTCTAGCTTTGTGCTGGACGAGGCTCTCTGAGCCCGGCAGCGTAGCTTCTCTCAGACCCAAGACAGGCTGGGAAGGAAAAGGGATGGTTCCTCCTCCTCCTTTTTCCTAAACCTCTCCTCCACACACATCCAATGGCACCCCTGAGGACCCAACCACCTTGTTACAATGGGCTCTGGGTTCAGAGCAACTTTCCTACAAATCTCTTTTTATTGGCGTCTCCTCCAATTTACCCATCCCGAATTGCATTTGAATCAGTGGAGAGAAGGAGAGAGAAGGGGGGTGGTTCCCCCCTCCCCCAGCTCTTAGAAAAGCAGCTCAGAACCAGCTTTATTTGGTAAAATGCTGCAATATATGCTTGTCAGAAATAATTTATTCCTGTTAGCTGTAATCTGAAGGAAAACAGATACAAGTCCTAGAGTTAAAAAAAAAAGTAAAGTAGTCTTGCTTTCGCTGACAGTACAAAGGTGTCATATACAAGAAGGATTGACACAGACCAAGGGGTCTTGTGGGAAATATGATAATAACTATAAAGAAGACAGATTATTCCCCAGTTGCCAACATTCAAACCTTTTTACAGTCAGTTCAAACATATAAAACTTTATTGCTCTAGCAGAAAGGGGAACAATTTCTGGTTGCACAGCTTTCCCAGGGCTGGGTTTATACTGTCTGTGTTATTGCTCTATAGTGGCATTTTAAAGTTTATTGAACAAGACTTTTACAATTGAAGGAAGTATATAAAACTGTAAATTTATTAGATTTTTCAGGATAAGTGCCCTTTCTAGTTGTGCTCAAGAATTCGGAGCTACGAGAAACTGCTAGTTACAAGACTTATTAATATTAAAGACTGAGGCTACGCACATTTTATACCTTAACTGATCGCAAAAATAATATTATTATATTACTGAACGTCAGTGCTCTGATGCTGTGGAATTGGATGAATGTATACAAGTAGAACTTTAAGTACCAGACATGTCTATGTCTCACTGGCTAAAAAGTTAGCTTTTGTTATATCTTACTTTATTTGATTTTAACATAATCGGTCAAGATACTCTGCTGTTCAGTGAAGAATGTCTCAGGGTAAGTGTTTTGGTCTAAGATCCTTGCTGATTTCCCAGCACTTCTCACTGTTTGACTGTAATGCAAGTACAAGTGGTAGATTTTAAGAACATATTTTAGGTGAAGTAACATATCGTAGCATCCACAGAAAACAGCTATTCTTTTGATAATCAAAATACTACTGAGAAAAGCTCTCTTTTGTGTTTTCCACCTTCTCATCTTTCAAGTCTTTAAGGGATATGATTTGAGGAATTTTGAAATGTTTGTGATAATTTGTATCAGGGTTTCTCAACCTCTGCACTATTGACTTTTTTAGGTCAGAGCTTTCTTTGTTGGGAGGGGCTGTTCCATGCACTGAAGATGGTCAGTTGCATCCTTGTTTGCTACCGTAGGTACCAGCAGCATCTCCATTCCTCCACTGTGACAACCAAAAATGTCTCCAGACAGTGTCTCCAGATGTTCCCTGGAGTGTGCTCACCTCATGTTGAGAAGCACTCATTTATACAGTAGCGTGTCTTTGAGAAAACATAAACTTTAAATAGAGAATATGGGTTATGTCTGAATGATGACATATGATGAAAAAAAGAAAAAAAACAAACCTACAGTTACCAAATGTGATAAATGATAGGATTCTTTACTTCCAGAAATATCTGACTGTGGACTTCTCTTAAATAGTGTATTCCTCAAAGAATGTAATAGAACTCCGTCTTGAAAACTCAACGTATGATTTCTCAGGACTGTATCCCTCTATTAACAGATGTCCTGCTGGCCCATCTGTGTCAGAGGGTGTGTGCTGCAGGGTATATCTACTTATGAAACTGCATTGCATATTCTTTTTGTGTTACCTATGATTCATCACTATGTGTTTGCCTCTTTGATTTTTCATATGCATATGCAGAAACATATGCATATATATACATATATATGTTTATATTACGTGACTACACATGGAAGAATTTGAGAAGTACAGAGACAGACAATTTTGATTATAATTTTCTCACTTGACAGCTTTAATTTTGAGGTACCATCAGCTTGCTTTTAATTTTCAATTTGTGTTCTAGCATTTTTTTAACCTCTTCAGAAGGTTTTATTAGTGGATACATTAAAAACATTCCAAGAAGTTGTTTTTAGCACCTGTTCACCTTCATGCTGCCTAATGTTATGCAAGTTGTCTGTGTGAAGGGCACTTTGATCTAGGGTTTTGTGTTAATTTGCCTAATAGCCACAGCATTTACAGAAATAATTAAGATAACATGTTTTCAAAAGAGATTAAATTTTGAAAAGCCTTTAGGTTTTGATTGCCTGAGTTTTTGAAGTCCTATATTTCCATTTTATTTTTTTTTTCTCTTCTTTTTAGAATTCTAGACACCTGTGACTTACTAAACAGTATCTTGAAAGGGATCTGGATTCTATTATCCTGTAGCCACTGCTCTTTTCTCTCTCTCTGGCTTCCGACGGCTGGGTGATGTTAGCTTTATGACAATATGTCTTTTCTCCTTTTCTCACCATCTCTGTAGGTGGACCCCTACCCTGTAGATGCATCAGGGAGTTTCTTTTGTGAAGATGCATGACATCCTTAAGAAGTATGGGATAAATTCAGCATATTCACTAAATGTCTTGCTGATAAGCTGGGTATACATTGAATGAATGGAAAGCAGATCATATTAGCAATCTGTCATGGTCCTGGCTAAGACACCTATGGTGATTCTCTTAGTAAACTAGAAGATCTGTTCACAGGCACCCCTTTAGTAATATTTGACTTCCTTAAATCATAATACACCTTGCTTGAATGTTTAGATTACCTGTGTCCCTACCAGTATTGTATTTGCTGTGTAACGTACACACATGTACCATATCAGTCTTTGAACTTGGCCATCAAAGAATGTATTTGGCCCCTTTGAGGGACTGCCACCTCTAGAAATGATAGCCTCAATGTTTTTCAAGACTAGATAATACATATAGTCTCTGCTTTAAATCATAATATGAATTTGGAAGAGATGGAAACACTGAGTCAGGCATATGCAGCCCTTCCCTCTAAAGCACTCAGGGTGAAGAGGGAAGTCTTCATCAAGTCTTGTTACCCTCCTGGATTCTTAAATCCTGCTTCCAGGCCCTACAGAGGAGGCAGCTGCACTGTGATCTTAGGAAAACCCTCAACCAAACAAAAGAAACTCAAGAGCACTAGCCCAGCCACAGCTAAATTCCCAGGATGACTTAGGCCCTGCACTTGTCCTGAGTTCCTAGACTTTCTCAGTGAGTTTGCCATCTGCAGGGGTGAGTAGAAAGGGCCTGTGGACCCTTTGGAGGTGGAAAGCGGACGAGCAGGAACAACGTGAAATAGCAAATGTCAGGGAAGTCAGGAAGCCCTGAATCTTTTATGAGACCTTGGATATTCTGATCACAGCTCCGCTGACATTGAGATTGGAATACAGATTACGGGAGGGAGTGTCCGTGACATGAAACCCAGGCTTAAATCTTCCCAAGGTTTTAGTGGGCCTTACCATATGAATATTTTGTTATTTTCTTTGGCAGTATTCCCTCAGGGGTGGGGCAATTCTAGAGGTGGGAGGGATGAGAACAAGACTGAGGCTAACACTGTTGTGGGGGGTGGTGTGTGTGCACGTACATAGTGGGGAGCGGGGGAGATGATGAGAGAGAGAAAGAAAGGAAGGGGGAGAGAGAGAGAACGAAAAAATCCCCATCTTATATAGGGCCCTGATACTACAGTCGCTGGAGCTGCTTGTGAATCCATGATAGCTTCACCATGAAGGGAGGAAAAGAGGACAAGCTCCCCCATGCTGAAATGAGTTTTATGCTCAAGAGCTTCTCTTGGGAAAGCAGATGTGTGTAAGAGTCTCTGAACTAAGATGGCCTTTTGGGGAAAAGGGGAAGGAAAAATCTCAACAACTTTGGAGCCTGGGAACAGTGGAAGGATGGATGTGGAAATGAGACGCTGCCACTCCTGTGAGGAAAGCCACGTGTCTTGCTGAGGTGATGCTGTGGGCCTGAGGGAGGTTGTCTGAGTGTTTGCCCCTAAGCTGGTTTAATTTCCAGCAGAGATCTGGTGAGGACTGCAGGCCAGGCAGACACTCTGCACCATCCCGACTGGGGGCCTTCATGGCAGGGAGAGGCTGGCAGAGCCCCAGAGCGGTGCAGGCGCCGTGGGGCATGTAGTGAGGTTCATGGAGTGCTATGCTGCCACTCCTGTGAGGAAAGCCACGTGTCTTGCTGAGGTGATGCTGTGGGCCTGAGGGAGGTTGTCTGAGTGTTTGCCCCTAAGCTGGTTTAATTTCCAGCAGAGATCTGGTGAGGACTGCAGGCCAGGCAGACACTCTGCACCATCCCGACTGGGGGCCTTCATGGCAGGGAGAGGCTGGCAGAGCCCCAGAGCGGTGCAGGCGCCGTGGGGCATGTAGTGAGGTTCATGGAGTGCTAGGCTTCCAGCCGCTTTGCCAGAACCTGACTTGGCAGCAGATTTGAGAGTCTGGATTTTGCTTTTGCACATGTGTCCACGTCTGGTAGGTCATGCTGTCTCATATCCAGTCCTGCAAGTCAGTTAGGGGTGGCGGGCTACCCCAGACTGATGCAGACCACAGAAGCTAGGAGACTTAGGAACTAGGTGACCATTGGAGCCGCAGCACAGCAGGTACCAGAACCGGGGTTCCTTATGCAGCCCTTTCTTTGGTCAGAGCAGGTCTATATCCACTTTGGAGGGGGCAGCTGGGAATAGCTATTCAGAAACAAGAAATGTTTCTGTGTAGGTGACTGCTATATGTCAGGCACTGGGCTGTTTTTCACACACGTAATTGTCATGACACATCTGTGGCAAAGGTACTTTGATTATCCCCATTTTAGAGATGGAGAAACTGGAAGCAAGGCAGAGTTAGAGAGTGGGGTGGCCAGGTGTGATATCCCCATTTTAGAGATGGAGAAGCTGGGAGCAAGGCAGAGTTAGAGAGTGGGGTGGCCAGGTGTGATTATCCCCATTTTAGACATGGAGAAACTGGGAGCAAGGCAGAGTTAGAGAGTGAGGTGGCCAGGTGTGATTATGCCCATTTTAGAGATGGAGAAGCTGGGAGCAAGGCGAAGTTAGAGAGTGGGGTGGCCAGGTGTGATTATCCCCATTTTAGAGACGGAGAAGCTGGGAGCAAGGCGGAGTTAGAGAGTGGGGTGGCCAGGTGTGATTATCCCCATTTTAGAGACGGAGAAACTGAGAGCAAGGCAGAGTTAGAGAGTGGGGTGGCCAAGTGTGCAGTTTTGGCTGCCTCCAGAGTACATGCTCTTGAACACCCAGTGGGCAGATTGGGGTAGAATGTGTTCTTTTATTTCAACTGGCATTTACTCCATGCTCCACGCCAGGCTAGGGGCTGGGGCGACAGGCTGGAGGAAGACAGCGTCCTGGTCCTGCAGGGTGTCACAGGCACGGCGACCCCCAAGCACACTGGCAATGGCAGCAGTGTCGTAGACACTCTGAGACGCCTGGGCACCGTCCTCCCGGGGCCTGCCGGCCCGGAGCGGCAGCGTGCAGCGGGGGCAGGGTGGCCACGGCCCACCAACTTCTTGTGATCGTATTTGTCACCGCTGACTACCCGGATGGCTCACCCACCTCTACTGGGTGACCCTGAGAGAACTGGCCTTCCTTCTGTGACAGTGGAAGCTTCTCAGGAGAAGAGAGCTCTGGACAAAATGCAAAGCAGATCCTCCAGAAAGATAGGCCCAGTTGCTTGTCTCAGGAAATCTTCTAGTCTTGTGAGCCCGAAATTATGGAAGATCAAAGCTGGGTCCATTGAAACAGAAGGAAGAAGAAAACAAGAATAGCAAAAGGGAGGAGAGAAAACACTTTAAGTTGAGTAAACTGCCACTGCGAGCTGCCTCCGTTCAGAGCGGGATTCTCATGTTTCAAGGATATTTTCAGATTCTGATGGCAATTAGGGAAAGACCACTGTAAACTTGGTCTGGAGGGACTGAGTTTAAGACCACCAAGACACTGCACGCAGACCACCCACTGCAGACTTCCTTGCAGAGATCTGCTGGCCAATCTCTTGATAATACTGCAAGGCAACCTAAGCCATATTTTTGGGGAGAGTAGAGTGGAAGCAGGTGATGAAAAGCCATGAAAAAAAGAATTAAAACAAAAATGTGCCTGAGGCTCTCATTTCAGCTGGCAGCGGAATTTTCCTCCTCTTTCCTTTTTGAATTTGATATTATTACAGGAACATTAGCACAGACTCAGTTTTCACTTGACAGTGAAATACCAGAAGTTGTCTTGAGGCCAGAGTGCTTTGTCAGTCCTGGGGAGGCGGGCTTCCTGTGAGCCGTTGTAAATCTGCGAAAGAATGGATGGCATGGGGATGGAGTGGTGGTGCAGCTAGTCACAAACTTCCAGAGACCTCTGGGAAAGGTTTCTCCCTGGATGTGAGCTGGTGAGGATCAGGAGACACAGGAATTATAGAGATGCAACCAGGAAGCGGGTCACTTGGGTGTGAATCATAGAATCGTTCTGAGGGTTAAATCAGCAAACTTATGTAGCGTGCTTCCACTAGTGCCTGGCACATACAACCCATGCTCAGTAAGTATCAGCTCTTGTTGCCATGTCTTTCTCAGCAGAGTAGTGATCCTTCTCTGCAGAACTGAAAACTGATGTCAGGAAAAGAGGGTTAGCCTTGTGGTTGGAGGGAATGGTTTTTGGTTCGGTTATCTTTTTTCCTTTTTTTCTCCTTTCATCTCTCTCTTTTCTTCCATACTGGAAAGCCACCAGAAATTGAATATGAACTGGAAGACTTCTCCAGTGCTGTTGAATTCGTTAGGTGTGTGTCGGGGCGGTGGAAGGTGCTGGTTTTCTGTGGTTAAAGGGAAGGGACAGTTGAGAGTTTAAGGAAGAAAGGAGAGGAAACGAGGAAAGGAAGACCACGTGGAAGCTGTTTAATTGTTTGAAATGTTGACACACATGGATGCTGAACAGGAGCATGAAGACTGACAGCTGAGTCCAAGGTGGGGGCCCGGTGCTTATCTTCTGTAGATTTGGAATGCACCTGCTCTTGTTGACCCCATCTGGCCAGCCAGGTGTGAGCCCCAGTACAGCAGCGGTGGCAGCAGCAGGAACCGTGGGCCGGTGCAGGATGCAACAGACACACTCATCTCCCGCTACCCTCCTGCCCTCGGCTCTTTCTCGCTCTTCCTTCCACTTTGGTGACTCACGAGGGGAAACATTGCATCACCCTATGAAGGAGCCGGGGGAGGGGGCGGCTGTGTGCCATCCGCAGTGACCCAGGGCTGAGCTGTCAGCCACCATGACGTCTGCTGACCTGGAAGCAGAGAGGTGAGCCCTTTCGTCAAAACTTTTCCATCCCAGTTTTCTCTTTGGGGGATGCCCCCTGACTGCCCTCCAGTCCCACAGATAGTTGACTTTCTGTGAAAAGCGAGAGGAACAAGGAAAAAGAGGAACCCAAAAGAACAGAAGGGGAAACTAGATTGAGGAGATTGCTTTCAGGACACAAAATCCCTGCAAGCCTGGGCTTGCCCCTTCTTCAAACTTCATCTTGGTTGATGTATGTGTCTACCTGTGAAAAACTGAAGGAGATGATATACACACCACCATATATAGAGGGCTGGCTCTCTTCTGGGCACTGGGATGTGGCATTCCTAGGCTGGGAAGGAGAGGGTCTCTGAAGAAGCAGCTTGATCATGGGGCAGGAGATCAGGGTTGAGTAAGAGGCTGGGTTATTGAAATTGAATTGGAGGCTGAAGGGCAGAAAGAGCTGTACCCCACTCCCTCCCCCAGCTTTCCCCTTTGCTGGCTCTTTTTTTCCCTGTAAGAGAATCATAAGGGTCCCATCTGCCTTTTAGGGAGGGGTCTTGCTTGCTAACTGCTAACATCTGGGGCATGGTCCAGTTCATTATGCCACCCGGAATATCAAAGCAGTTTAGGCACTGGAAACCAGGGAAGGAGGAAGGGATTAAAAACAAAACAAAAAAAAACCCAGCCTTGCTGCCAGTCGGGCAGCTCTCTGTCTGCTGTCTGCAGGCTGCCACTACCCACTCGTTACAATTAAAATGAAGTGTCCGTCAGCGGCTATCTTCTCTGTGTGGCCCATATGTTTCTGAGCTGATACTGTCCGGATTATTCTGTTCGGGAAAACGATAAGGGCTGTTTATAACCTTGGCAAAGACTGAGGCCTAATCAGGCTGGAGCACATTTTCACCGACTGGCTGATAACAGGCTGTTAGCAGCCTTATCGCTGGGGAGAGATAGGCCGAAATAAGCAGATCTGTGAGCACAGGAGCCCAATCGAGTGGTACACACTCTGGCCCCAGCTTTATTTTTAGATTCCCTTTTCTCGGTTGGTATCAGAAGGCGCAGAGGAAGGAGGTGGGGTGGGTGCCCCCATGGGGGTCAGAGGGAGGCGGAGGGGGACGTTAATCAACACGAGAGGCAGAGGGTCAGCCCAGCTCCCCGTGCTCTGGGCTCCCCTCAAATGAGGGAAAACACGCTCAGGTCTTAGGAGACAAAGGAAGGGATGGGGCTGAGTTTCCTGGCCTGGTGTGTGGGCCCCAGCGCCTGTTCAGCTGTGTCTCCCGGCTGCTGTTGTTTCCGTCCAGACCTTCAGGCATGGATGCTGGGTCCTTTCCACGTTCCCTCCTGCTGCAGGGACTGACCTTGGCTTTTGGGCTTAGTCCACATTACGGGTGTCTTGATGGTATCCCTCCAGAGAGATTTTCCCCATTCAGCTCATCCTCATGCAGGCTTGGAGGCCAGACATAAGTTACAGCAAGAGGAAAGGGAGTTCAGGCAGGTCCATGGGTGCAGAGATTCAGACACTGATTGAGGCTTAAGGAGCTGTATGAACTGGGGACCCACGAAGCTGTGGATTAATAACCGTGCTGGCTTTCTTGGTGGCTCAGATGGTAAAGAACCTGCCTGCAATGAAGGAGACCCAGTTTGATCCATGGATCATGACGGTCCCTTGGAGAAGTGAATGGCTACCCACTCCAGTATTCTTGCCTGGAGAATTCCATGGACAGAGGAGTCTGGCAGACTACAGTCCATGGGGTCCCAAAGAGTCAGACACGACTGAATGACTAAACACTTTCACTTTTTTTCAGCCGCCTCAGGGATGAGCTGAAAGTTTTCAGAGAGCCTCTCACTAAAGCCTTCAAGGAAGGACCCTTGGAACTTACGGCTATCCGCTGACAAATCAAAGCCAATCAACAGCTAGCTTTTGCTTCTAAGTCCTCATTCTCTGGGCTGTGATGTGTATGGTTCTAGAACAGTTCTGAATCTGACATGCAGAGGTATGAATGTGAGATCAAACATGTTAAAATAAAAAGTAGGAGGAAAGAGACAATTGTGATAGGCAACAAATGTCCTAAGAACAGGGAAGTTTGAAGGTATTGTTTGCATTAGACAATGGAAGTCTTGTACTTTCTCTGTTTATTTCACATAAACCTTTTTGTCCTAGAGAGCATTTTATCCTAAAGTGAAACACTGTCTACTGTGCTTCTGTCTGTCTCTCTGTTTCCATCTCTTGCTTCCTCTTCCTATCCTCTCTTGCTCTCTGAGCAGCTGCCTGATTCCTGACTCACTTTTGTCTGCGGAAGACCAGAAGAGTAGAATCAGGTGGTGGGAAAGAAGGACAAGGGGAGCCATGCACAGCAGGGGGGGGGGAGGCATTTGTCGGGCACACAGATTGAAGTAGGCACAGAAGGCAGCAGAAAGCATTATTACCATTATCATGCTAATCTGTTTACAAGGCCCCCTTTATTCATTAATCTTTGAATAGCATGCAGCCTGAAATAAGAACCACCTGTGCCTCTAGGATTAAAAAAATAAGTGTTAAGGACAAATGGAAGCAGGAAGGGAAAAATTAAATATAAGCAAAAGGCTTTAAAACAATCTTTCTGTCATTTAGACCTTCACACATATATTTTACAGCTCACATACTGCAAAGTGGCCAGCTGATTGGCAATTTAGAACACATCCCCCAAGTTCAGAGAAAAGTCTAAAAATGTAATAAAATTATTAAATGGTCTGTCTTTGAAAATCCAAACAGAGGTTTTTCAACACTTAATTTTTATTCTTCTTTTTGGAAGTTAGTACCCACACAGAGAATAGAAATGAGTTAACACTGTAGAATCACTGGTTAACTCCATAAAGGAATCTTTTACATTATCTTCACAAAATTCATAGTAGTATAATACAGAAAGCTAATGCTGGAAGGGGCCTTATATATGCTCTAGTTCAGGCCTCCGACTGTCTATTAAACTTTTAATTAAGAGTTCTTTACATGCAGTCCATGCCTCCATTTGTCACATCACACACACAGGCTGGTTACATTATCTTTAGAGTAGTTATTCTTACAGGGAGCAACATAGCTCTTCTAGACACTTATTACCCTGTGTTACGACAACTAGCTGGGGCTGGAAGCAGATGTAGAGGAGAGCCGCAGCTTTCTTTGCTGTTGTCGCTAAGATGGCAGTGAGACTAGTTAGAACATCTGCAGAAGACGTAGCCCGCCTAGACCTAGGAATCTTCTAAGAGGAAGTACAACAGGCCAGCAGAGTGGCACGGCTTCCACATTCCTTTAGATAGGACTGGAAGTTAGCTGAATTATAAGTCTTATTAAAAGACCTTCCCTTTGTCAAGAGACTTTGTTCTCTAGTTGTAACCACCAAACCTTGCTGGCCACAGGTGGTTGTTCAGTCTGTGACCCGAGGGACTGCAGCACCCCAGGCCTCCCTGTCCGTCGCTTTCTCCTGGAGCTTGTTCAGACTCATGTCCATTGAGCCAGTGATGCCATCCAACCATCTCATCTCACTCTCACAAGTGCTAGAGTCATAGAATCTCAGAGCTGTAGGGCCCTCCCTCTAAACACCTACCTCCTTACTTTTCAGAGGAGGAAACTGAAGCCCCAGAGAAGGGACTGGGATTAGAACCAGGATATCCTACCTTCCAGCGCAGTGTGTTTCATCTATATGATGACTTTATGATTTAGCTATAGGATGAAGCATTTAAAATAAATCCCTTAACTGTCCATGCCACTGTTTACTCATCTGTAAAATCAGGATTGTAATTTCCCAATTGATTTTTAAGTTCCTCCCGAGCTGGGACTGTGCCATCCATCTCAGTATTTCCCAAGGCACCAAGCTCTCACGGTGCTTTGCACACGGAGCTGCTCAATACATGTTGACTATTGAATAATTGGATGAATGAATGAATATGACTTTTAATTGGACTTCTCAAGTGATGACTTTTTCATTAAATGATTTTCTCAGTTGTGTGCCTGTTCTTAGCCATTCATCTCTTTTAGGAAACGCAGTGAGAAATGGTGATGGTGTCTTGGGTAGTTCTGCTGGAGAATCTCTCAGTACTGCAGAGGCCCAGTTTTAGCACAGAATTGTTACTTGTTTTCTTTGCAGTTGGTTGTTCATGGAACCTTAGGAAGGCTTAGTGATCTGTGAGTCCTTTGACTTTGAGATTCTCAGCAGTAGGGTCACTGGGGAACCCTCTCCAGAGGATTGCTATGGGACCTTTTCATTCTTCCTGAAGATAGAGAGGAAACTTACAGGGGGATCATGACTGGGGACTTTATCTAACTTGTTTCCTGCTATATCCTGCTGCTGCTGCTGCTAAGTCACTTCAGTCGTGTCCGACTCTGTGTGACCCCATAGACGGCAGCCCACCAGGCTCCCCCATCCCTGGGATTCTCCAGGCAAGAATACTGGAGTGGGTTGCCATTTCCTTCTCCAATGCATGGAAGAGAAAAGTGAAAGTGAAGTCGCTCAGTCTGTCCGACTGTTAGCGACCCCATGGACTGCAGCCCACCAGGCTCCTCCGTCCATTGGATTTTCCAGGCAAGAGTACTGGGGTGGGGTGCCATTGCCTTCCCCGCTGCTATATCCTAGTGCCTAAATAATACTTGGATCATAGTAGAAACTCAATAAAGGGATAAATTCAGTGTAGACAGAGGTCTGCTTTTGCTTCACAATCTCATGCCTTCAGCACAAGAAGCTGGGTTGGGGGGCTGATGTTTTCTTTCCAAGTCTGTGGATCATCTGATTCTGTTCCTCTGACTCAGAAATCCTGACCAGAATCAGCTCTTTGCCTGAAAGCATGAATTCTGTCAGTCTGTTAAAAATCTGTGTCTTCGGACCTATAATTCACATTGCCAAGGCCCTTTGTATTCCAAGACTCTTCTCGTCACTACCCCATGAAATGACCTCCCACAAAGGCCGGTTGCCCTCTTCTAGGCTTCTGAGAACAGTCATTCAGCGAGGTCAAAATCCAAGGCAGAGAGATTATTTGGGGGGAGGGGTTAGAATAAAATTGCTGTTTTGTTCATTCTAACTTGCTTCTAAGAGACATATGACTGGCATATTTGGGTCATTAAATATAAAGAAATTGTTCTTACGAATTATGCCAGCAAGATGTTTTTGGATCATAAGAAAATGGTGTGTGTGATGACTGCCAAGTTGTGTTTTTATATGTGACTCTGAGCACATCACCCGTGGATCTGTATGTAAGAGGCAGTGGGGCTGTGTACAGGTATAACATCATTCATTCGGGCCCTCAGAACCTTTCATAAACATGCAGTCACATAAGACTCCTGTGAGTTAAATAAATAATAAGATCTTTAGCCCCTTGAACAGAATATGAAACCTACATATTGAAAAATTAGGTAATTTAGCCCAAGGCCGCATGTGCAGAGACAGCAGGCCCAGTGAGCTGCACCTAAACGCCAGCAGCAAGAATCTCACCGGTGAGAAGGCATGAAGGCAGGTCGTGGTGCAGCTCTGAGAAGAGGCTTTTATTCAGCACCTGGTATGNAAAATTAGGTAATTTAGCCCAAGGCCGCATGTGCAGAGACAGCAGGCCCAGTGAGCTGCACCTAAACGCCAGCAGCAAGAATCTCACCGGTGAGAAGGCATGAAGGCAGGTCGTGGTGCAGCTCTGAGAAGAGGCTTTTATTCAGCACCTGGTATGTTCCTGGTACTGAGTTAGAAACTCTTAAAGGGGAGAAAAGGCAAAGCATCCCCAAGTCTTTTCTCACAAGGCCTAAAAAGTAGTCTTTTCAATTTGTTGCGCTCACGCCGGGTGTGACAGTTCAATATTGAATAATTAAAATATTGAATGCTCCCCTACAGTCACCGTTGGGTCTTGGAGGCAGAGAGCAGTTCTGTTCCAGGGTAGTGGTTGGGGGGAAATTGATGGTGACAGGAGTTGGGGCAGTGCTTTCAAAACTAGGTTTGGAGTCAACAGAGAATAGAAGAATGGACCTTACATTTGAGAAGAACCCAAATAAACAACAACTGAGAGATCAGAAAGAGTTTTGTGCTTTCATAGCACTTCCCACTGAAGGGAAGTGATATGGTTAGTAGTGTGGAAGGAAATGATACTGGTTAGTAGCGTGCCGCCATGGGAAGCACAGCTGAGGGTGGTTAATGTGTTGATAGTCACCTCGGTNGATCAGAAAGAGTTTTGTGCTTTCATAGCACTTCCCACTGAAGGGAAGTGATATGGTTAGTAGTGTGGAAGGAAATGATACTGGTTAGTAGCGTGCCGCCATGGGAAGCACAGCTGAGGGTGGTTAATGTGTTGATAGTCACCTCGGTGAGATGCTCTGTATTTGATCTGTATCAGCATGGTATTAGGTACCTGCTCTCTTGAGAGCATTTGAGAATGTGACACTGGAGGTATTTCCGTGGAGACATCTCTCCACCAGGTGTGTGGTATGAGCAGAACCAGACTTTTCTTGGCTGCAGGATGAATACAGACCAGCGGATAGAACCGTGTTGAGAAAGGAATCCTTGGGTGTCCCTGGGGCCTCTCCCTTCCAAGACTGAGCTCTGTCTTGGATTGTCAGGCAGGTGTTCAAATGAATAATGCAGCTAAAAATACTTCCAGCAGCAGCTGGGATGGTCTTTGAGTAGCTCTGGGATGACGGGAGTACAGCAGCCCAGCTACTTGGGCAGCTGTGTGTTGGCTTCAGAAAGTTAGAACAAACACTCTCTAGACACCTTCCCTACATTGACCAGGGCGCATTTCTGATGGAGAAACAAAACACAATTTTTGTGTAAGCCCTGCCTGGAAACAGGTGTGCCTTCACCAAACCCAGCACAGTTAAAGAACAAACAAATTAACAGGCGTCCACTAGGGGGAGATTGTGGTTTCAATGCAGTAAGTGGAGTTAATATTTATTGGTTCCCTATAGTTCTGCCCACCACTAATACAGAGTACCTAGTATAATCTCAAGGACAGTAATCTCTATTAATAATCATAGCGATGATAACTGTCACTATATTAGCAGTCTTTTATTAATCACTTACTATGTGTCAGATACCATATTTGTTTTATTTAATCTGCAAAACAAGACTGAAGGTAAGTAATATTTATCCCCATTAGTACAGATTCAGAAACAGCTTCAATAGTGAAACTTGCCCAAGGGCACACACGCTTAAGTCATGGAGGTAGGAGTCTGGTCTAAAGCCTGATTCTTGAGCTTTCTTGGACATTTTAGTAAAAATGTTAGTTGTATTTCCATGTGAACTTGGTCATAAGAGCATGCTTTACCTGTTTTTTTACTCTAAACTTATACATATGGACGCGTACATAATGATACCATGTGGTATCGGCATTGTAGCTGGTTCAAGGTCATTTTGGAGAATCCAGATTATGTTTTGCAAAACGGTCTGTCCCCCCCAACATGCCTGGGGTGAAAATTAGCGACTAGCAGGTAAAGCCCCTGGGTGGATTGCCTTGGGGAACTCCGACTCTGACTCTGAGTGGTCAAGATGTGGTGACTCTCATTATTGTGGATGCTGAGAGGACTAACTCTGGTACATGGTGTATTGAGGACTTGGGTGGCAAAAGGGATCTTCAAGACGATTCTACAGATTTACTGTGTTAACTGTTATCACATGATGAGTATTCATGTGGCATTGACCTCGGAACACATGAAGATCCAAACCCCAATCGCCCAGGCTTTGCCGATGAGCTAAGCCCGACTCTGCTCCTTCTTGAGATCAAAGCTGATGGCAGAGGTTGCCTGGCTGCAGCTCACTGGAGACTTGGGGATGCTTTTGACCATCCAGACTTGACGTAAACATGATGGAGCTATCGACGGACTCTTTATTTTTTGTGGCAGGGTCTGGTTATGAAAGGGAAGTCTGTTTCAGAATTTCAGATTTTAAAATGGAAAAATGTGGATTTCAAGTAAGGCCTATTTTAAGTCTTTTGAAACTGAATTGCAGTCCTGTTTTTCCAGTCTTTATGGTAAGTTCTCCTCCCTCAAAGTTGAATCACACTTGGATTTACTGAAAGAGGAAGGGCTGACCCTTGGGAACTGGCCAAATGACAATTTTCAGTTGATAACAAAATTGTTTCAGAATTCTACTCAGCCTTGCTTCTGGCCAGAGATACCATCAGATTAGATAAATTGAACAAGCCAGGGGGCTACCAAGAACTGCCCAAGGAGACCTCCCCAGGCCTGCTGGTCTGTGAGAAGGACACACGGGCAGGATGTGTCCCAGGAGCAGGCAACACCATGATGAGCCATTTTTCTATACATTTTCATTTGGGTTTAGATCTGAGGCAGGTAGGGGGTTGGCAAGAATTCTTCTGTCTGTACCTCATCCTGGAGAGAGAAGGTCAGGAAGCTAATGGTCTGACATCAGGGATATCATGTGGAATGTGAGCCCTGGTCCCAAATGTGATGCAATTTTCTGATGAATCCACAACCAGAACCTGGACACCAGGAAGTACAAGCCATTTTAACTTGGCCTGAGTATTGGAAAGCTTTTTTAGGCTATTAATTCAAATTGTAAAAGTCATATTTACAGGAAACCTGGGAGTAGATGGATGGCATATTAGAATTATCTGGAGATCTTTTTAAAATCGTGCCTGTCCTGGGTCATAATCTCTGGATGTGGGGGAGGCCCAGGCGTATGTATTTTTGCAAAGCCCCCCAGGTGATTCTATGCCAGGCCCCACAGAATTGAAACCCAGGGATTTAGATTAATTAATTAATTCCATAGTAACATTGTTTTTGTCCCATCCAATGAGCATGCCAGCTGTGGCCCACTATTCCTGTCATTGAATTTGGAAGTGTTTTGGCTCCTTAAAGTGCATGCGGTCTGTGTGTGTGCGCACGTATGTGTGCGAACATTTGTTTTCTGAAGCATGCAGCCTGCTGCTGGGCCTGTGACATGTGATCAGAGCGATGTGGACACGGCAAGCCTGGGCACACTGACCCTCCCCGTTTCACTCTGCCTGCACACAGAGTTAACATCCTCTAGGTAAAGCTCTGGAATCCCATGCTGACCTTTTCGTGAAGCATTAGAATCAAGTAGAACATTTCCAGTTTTACCACAAATGCTTGCCCCATGGGAAAACACTTGCCTACATTTTATGACAATTGATTCTGATTTTGAGGAACTAATTTGTATTGAATGCAAAATGTCCAGCCTCACATGGAAACTGGAAAGTCCCTACATCCAGGCAGGCCCAACATCGTGTTTCTGTTGTAAAGACAGGGGAAACAATGAAAGATTGTGTTTTCTGTTTCAGAAAATCCTTCCTGCATTGTTCTGCATATTTTTATTTTTTACAGTCCCGTGGGTCTAATGATGACAGTTACAGATATCTGGGCTCACAGGAAACTTCATCCTGTCTGATTCTGAGTTCCGAGATGGCAGAGGCTGCTGGATCACAGAGGCTGCTGTGAGAAGTTCCCATTGTGCCAGGGATCCCGATGTGATCATGCTGACCCCTCTGAAGGATACTTGCATACAGGACTGACTGACATTTGGACTCTGCAGGGAAAATCAGCATTTCACTCCCCGCATTGTTGCTCTGTCCACCAAAGAAGGAAAGTGCCTAGGACTGACTGTATGGTATACCCAAGAACTCTGGAACCTTCTAACCTCATCTGGAAGAAGTCACAGAGACAGTAGCTGCAACCTATTGGGCTAGCATCTGCTGACACACACAGGAGCCCCTCAAGCATGCCTTCTGCCAGTGCCCAAACCAGGGGCTCACCTAGAGAAGCATTATCACTGATGCTTGAATACCTCTGCCCTGAGTCCCAGGGCTTCCCAGGTGGTGCTAGTGGTAAAGAACCCACCTGCCTGGAGAAGGAAATGGCAACCCACTCCAGTATTCTTGCCTGGAAAAGTCCATGGACAGTGGAGCCTGGCGGGCCGCAGTCCATGGGGTTACATGACTGAGCATGCATCCATGAGGGTGGAGGGAGATGGGTTGGTAGCAATAAACTGGTAGAACTAAAATAAATAAATAAAAAATAAAAAACCCTAACAATGCAGGTTAGACATAAGAAATGCAGATTTGATCCCTGGATCGGGACGATCCCCTGGAGAAGGGCATGACAACCCACTCCAGTATTCTTGCCTGGCTGGCTACCGTCCATGGGGTCGCAAAGAGTCAGACATGACTGAAGCAACTTAGCATGCAAGCATGCCTCCAGTTCCAACCAATGTTTTCTTCAGTAGGAACGGCAAGTGGTATTTGAGGAAGGAGATGGTGAGATGCCTATTAAGGTAACAGAGATGCTCAGTGGAACATTGCTTGTTTGGTCTTGTGATCTCTGGTCCAAGGGAGGCACTTCTTCAGTTCTAGAGCCATGGTGGGCTTCAGACTTCTGTGGTTTCCTTCCTGAGGTCTATTCACAGTCTATTCATTGCAACAAAGGACAAATTTTAAGAGAACCCTCCTGCACAGGGGTCAGGGGGCTTTCATCCAAAAGAATGTCAAGACAGATGACAGTCATCGTAGTCTCCACGTGAACCCATGAGAAGATGGCTGCGGGGGTTGGGGTAGCTGTGGGTATCCATAAGGATCTCTCTAGTCCCGAGCATCCGTAAGCATTCCCAAGCCCATGCAACTGTCTGTTCCTGTTTCTGGAATTTGCCTCTTGGCTTTGTTGTGCAGGGGCCTTTCTCCAGTTGAGCTTGTGGTAGAAAGGTCAGTCGCGCACCCATGAACGTGGCGATCACTGTTTCTTCCCCATGGGTGCTTAAGCAGGTATTTGACCGGGTTGCAGATGATTTGGGAGCTTGAGGGTCTTAAAACTCTTCCATCTGATTTTCTGTGTGGCCAGAATTCTCTTTAGACTTTGTTCCACATCTCAGAGACTTCATCTGTAAAACTGGGGTGGGGGGGGCAAGTGTTTTCTGGCTGGTTGGTTTGATTTTTGGTTGGTTGGTTGGTTTCTTCTTTGGTCCTCCATATAGGAGTGAGAGAGAATGGAGGTAGAAAGGTAATGCCTTAAAAGCTGAAACATTTGACTTTTCTGGGCTCTAGTAGGTGAGGGCAGTTGTTTTCCACTGTAGAATACCTTCTAAAACGTTGCCTTTTTCCTGTTTACTGTTATTAGCATGAAAGGTTGAGTTGCTAATGGTCCACTCCTGTTCCCCAGATATGAATACTGGACATTTCATTTGGCTTCTTATCGATACCTCACCTGTGGTTTCTCTTCCTCTGCCTAGTGTTGGCTCACCCCAGGGAAAGGACTAGTCTCACCCAAGGCCTAGCAGGCTGTGCGTACGTATATTATTACATATGCTATATTCACACAGGGTTTCATTCATTAGTCCATCATTTAACAAGTGATGCTCATTCATGTGACAAAACTGTTTTGAGCGTCTATTGAGTCAGGCTATACTCTAGGCACGAGGGATGCAGCACAAACAGAGCGGACAGAGACCTGGTCCTCATGGAGCTTCTGTTTTATGAAAGAAATAGACAATAAATATGTTGTCACGTGGTATCAAATGGTACACAAACCTGTAAGATGCTCTTCTCTTTTAAACCTAGTTTTGCCTCTTTCCCTTGGATTGACTTTCAGCTCTAGGCTCCCTGGCAAGTGGTTGGTCCCTCACGTGGACTCCCATGCCTGACTGTAGATATCTGCAGGCTTACTCTCATGCTGTGTAACCATGCTCCGTTACAAAAGCTTCTTGCTGCTCACCAGAGCCTTGGTCTCTTATGCTGCGATCAATGGGTATGTGCCTTTCCCACTTGGATGCTCATTTTTTAATCCTTACTGCCTCCCTCAATGTCATCCTGTTCCATTTTTCTTTATAGACTTTCGGGTCTACTGTACCTGCTGATTACTTAGTGGAAAGTGCTGGACATCTCCCTTAATTAATTCCATCGATTTCAAATCCCATAAGGTTCGAGGTCCTTAGATTTCTGAAGCAGTTAAATGGAATGTCTAAATTCCAACCTTTTCCTTCTACAAATTGTTTTGCCACAAAGTTGCTGGGAGAAGGTGCTGTGGTTTTATTTATTTCAAGGAGTGTATTAATCCACAGAGGACTCTGCCTTCTTAACTGGCTGTTTGTACACAAGAGAGAAGGAGAAAGGTGCTTGGGTGCCTCTTTCTTCTTTTCTTCTCTCGTCTCTCCTCAGGAAACATTTTTCTCACTCTCCTTTCTTTTGATCATCTTTCCCCTTTGTCACTTATTTCTACAGTCCTGGCTGAACTGGGACTTTGTCTTAGCAGCCAGTTGTTTCTCAATTCTTTGAAAAAAAAAGGTGTGACCGGGACTTTTAACTACCCAGGGTCTTTTCCAAGAAGATACAGCTAAAAACCTATGGCAGTATGTGAGTTATGCATACATGGTTTTCTAATGCTCTTTACTAATAGTAAGCATGGAATTTCTAGAAAAGTGTTATCAAGTCTGGCTCAAGCATTGTAAGATTTGTAAGAATGAGAAATCATCACTGGAGGAACTTTGAGATGCTGTGAACTCGATTCCCTCATTTTATAAATGCAAGTGTGGGGTACAGATTGAAACCTTATCATGAAACAGACCTGATACTAGGCATCAAACATATATGATCTCTGAAGGGTGGGGGAACTGATTTCTGGGCACATTACAAGCTGCACCTAAAACCCAGTTCATTTGCAACCACCGTACAGCCTCTTCTTAAACCAAACAGCCCAAGAGAGGGAAGAGAGACTTAGTGCAAAGAAGTTCTTTGAACTGACTCCCAAGAGGCTTACCCTCCACCCTGCCTGCTAGGTTGTAAACAATCGTGGACCCTCCTCAAAAGCTGGCGCTGGCACACGCTGGGTGGTGGCTCGCAGTGGGTGGTGCTTGGAGCAGTGACAGTCGTCAAAGAGTTAATGTTGGGTGGTGGGCATATGAACGGGTTTGGAGGAAGAGATCGACAGATGAATACACCCTCCCAGCCCCCATCATGCCATCTGACCATCTGAAGTGGCGTACATGGTGGAAGGCCAAGAAGCGTTCTAAGAAGGGGCGTGGACGTGTCTGAGAGGACCTTGGCCAGCCAGGCAGCAGGGCCCTGCACTGCCTGCGGCTGGGGAAGACTCTGTTGCTATGCGCCGGAAGCTAAATTTTATTATTGCTCTCCCCTAGTTAATGTCTGTCTCGCAGGCAGCTGGTGATGTTTTAATGAAGCTGGAATTGTATAGTCTGTAGCGCTGGATAATCATAAGCTGCCGAGTCAGAATCAAATTAATAATTCATGAAATTAAAGTGTATAATTAATTTGAACCGTGCAGATGAGAAGGGCCAGAGCCCACAGCCTGGAAGGAGCTGATGTGTGGGGAGCGTTTACTGAGCTCGGCTTCTATCCCCAAATAGTGTAAATCGGCTTAGAGGACAGGTGTAGCAAGTCTGTGGGTCTCTCTGCACAGACAGGCTGACCTGAAACAAAGTACTTCCATCTCAAACTTGGATTAAGCTTCTTAGAAGCTGTGGGGCATTTTAATTGGTTTGGATCCACCCTTCCTTGGCCCCAGAAAAGTCTTGTTTTAATGGGAAATGAGATTGTCAGATGCTATTGGTTATGAATCTTGGTGGCATGTGGGTCCCTTGCAGGCTCTGTCAGAACGTTGGCTCTTTTCTGCAGGCGGCAGAGACGTAAATCACAGTCCCCAATTATGGAGTCCTTGAGCTTCCTAGCCCCTCGACGTCTCTCTCACGAGTGTGCTGCGTCTCATATACACACAGACATGCACACAGGGACATATAAACGACTTCCTATAGACCAGGGTTCCCCAGCCCCTGGGGTCTAATGCTTGATAATATGAGTTAGAACTGATGTAATAATAATAGAAACAAAGTGCCCAGTAGTGCGCTTGAGTAATCCTGACACCATCTCTTCACTCCCACCGCCTCCATTCTCCATCTATGGAAAAATAGTCTTCCATGAAACTGGTTCCTGGTGCCACAAAGGTTGGCAACCACTGGTCTAGACAACAGTGATGGTACGTTTCGCACCTGGTACCTTTTCCTGCTCAGATGTGTTTTCCAGGAGCTGAAGAAAGGTATTCTCGGTGCCGTTTTTAGCAGCAAAGTGAAGGGAGAGGCGCCTGAGGATCTGCCTCATCCAGAGATGGGGCCTGGTCCACAGATTTTGGAACCGCACTGCCTTCCTTGTCTGATGCTTTCAGACTGCTTTGTGATGCTCATTTTTGTCCCCTCTTGAGATGGAAGAGGGCAGGGGATCTGCTTATTATTGGTCATCTTGACGTTCCTTGCTGGGCTTTTGCCTGTTCTCTGCAGCTACTGCCTGGGATCCCATTATTGCAGCTTTGGGATGCCTGCCCTGGTCCTCCTGTGTGTGCTTGGCTTTGAATGACAAATGCCGTAGTAAACAGAGGGACCTTTGGGTTCCACTTTTCACTGGAAAATCCCTGTGGTATTTTAGGCTCCTAAGCATGGCATGTTCCTCCCCCAGTGGAGACATGCAGAGAGCAGGAAGGCAAAACAGGGACCTGCATTTGTCCCTTCCTCCTTGTCAGGCCTTTGAGAGTTCTTGCTCTAAAGGGACACATGCTTGGAGGCTCTGATATTGGCTAATAATGCATAAATTCCCCCAAGGTTTGTGCCGAAGTGAGCCTCCACTGACTTTAGCTTCTCGAGTCTTCAGAATGCTTATTTGTCTCTCACAGAGAGGCTGCTGTCTACCCCTGTGTTCACACATTTAACCAGAAACCCCGGGAGGAAGTCCTCCTGAAGAGAAACCTCCTTAATCATCCAGGGCCTCACACACCAGAGCGCAGTTCTCTTGACTCTCTCTTGATCTTCTCTAACCTGGTCTGTTTGCATGGCCTTCACTTCTCTACCAGCTTTCTGCTTCTCCACAGGTAAGGTTTCAGCCCCAGGTGATTTGCCAGACTGACTGATGACCCATAAACACATCTCAAGTTCAGTTTTGCTTCCAGCAGTCCTTAAACCATTGCATGTCTAACATTCTCAGACTAACGCACAAATCAGGAACATTTGATGCTCAACCCATAACAAACACGTTTTGGGGCAGAAATAATGGTCCTGTAATATGTCTGGCTTCCTATCTTCAAAGCACTTTACATACACAAGTAAATCCTTAAAGTAGCTATCCATCTTTTTTTTGGGCAAGAAAGCCAAGATGGAGAATTAAAGTGACTTGCTCAAGGCAACTGGAATGGTTGGCACCATGACGGGTTTTGTTTTGTCCTACTTTTTGGTTGATAGAGGGAATCTTAGACAAGCCCAGGATTTGGAAATGAAATGTAACCACCTAAGAGCTTCTGGAATTTCCTTCTCTTGTGTTCAACTAAAAATTTTTGACTGCCCTGGGTCGTTGGATATTATCTCTGAAAAAGTGTTATCCTGTTACATGGTGTCTTGTACAGCCCTTTAGCCTTAGAAGTTTAATCTGTTGTTGACCAGATTAAATTTCATTTGAGACTGCTGTGGAACAATCAGAGTTTGTGCATAGTGTGTATTTGTGAGTTCTCTTTTTACATGCCAACATTTCGGTCAACCCATAGCTGCGTCCTCTAGGGAGTGGGATCATTCTGACTTGAATAAGTAAAGTTTACAGAGATTATGGTCTTTTTCGGGGTTTAATGTAGAAAGAACAGGATGGGATGAGAATGGTGGCTCCTGGGTCTGCCTGTCTATCAGTTGAGTAACTGGACTATGACCTGCCAGCCCTGCTAACAGTGATTAGGTTAGATTGCATAGGATCAATCCGCTTAATCAACCAGGTGGCTTTCAGCCATGAATATGGCTGGAACCAGTGAATTAACCAGAAAAGCGCAGTCATACCTGGGTATTTGAGCAGATGCATGCTGAATCCACGCCAAGGAATTAATGTAAAATGGGAAGCCCAGCCACTTTTCTCAGTACCATGTTTGAAGTCTGCTGTGTATAAGGTGGAGCTCTATGAAGTGTAAAATGTCTTTAGAAAGTCTTATAGGAAGAGAGGTAACTCGTAACACCTATAATGACGGAAGAATGCGTTACTAGTAAAAGTAGCCCCACATCTCACACTGGGAAGCAGTTCTTCTTAGATGTCCTTTGTTCGGATCTTCATCGCACTCTTTGTACAGGACTGGGAGAGTGACTTTTACATAGAAAGGAACTGAGGCACATCTAGGGGCAATGACAGCATCAGATTCCCCGTGAGCAGAGGCAGAGGTGGAGACGGGCATCTGTCCTAGCAGTCGCTTTCTCTAAGAGCCTCTCTTGTACTCCCGTGATGCAGGAAGAAGCCCTTCCTCTAGGTCTCTGGGTTTCCTCCAGCCACTTTTTTTCATCGCTTCATTTTTGTCAGATGCTTCAGCAGCGCAATTCGGTGTTCAGTTCAGTTCAGTCGCTCAGTTGTGTCCGACTCTTTGCAACCCCATGAACTGCAGCATGCCAGGCCTCCCTGTCCATTGCCAACTCCCAGAGTTTACTCAGACTCATATCCATTGAGTCGGTGAGGCCATCCAACCATCTCATCCTCTGTCGTCCCCTTCTCCTCCTGCCCTCAGTCTTTCCCAGCATCAGGGTCTTTTTCGGTGTTAGGGTTTTGCTAAAACGCAACACCAAGCTTAGGCTTTATTAAGTTACAGACCCCCAGGGATAAATATTTTGACCCTTTAGCAGCTCCTGAATGAGTTATTACACTCATCCCTTGGCATGTACATAATGAACATGTAATGAAATTCAGTAATTAACTTATTTAATTTATGTATTTGTTTAATGTGTGCCCTTAATATCTGTCTTATGATCTTAGGAAATCTCTGCAATTCTGTTGGTTTTGATTATAAGATTCTAGGACGCAGGGACTGTGGCTGTGCAGTTTTATTTGCTGTTCACTGTGTCACATTAATAAAATTACATTTGGTTATAATTCAAAAGAATAAGTTCCTGTATAGAGTATTTTAATAAAGTCCATTTTTGTAAGAACTAACATAATTTTGAAAGTAGTAAGGCAAATAAGCTTCACTTAGTGATTCTGAGCAGATGTGGGGTCTTCTTGCCTGCTGCATCCATTCATGCAATTGCTGCTGCTGCTGCTGCTGCTAAGTCACTTCAGTCGTGTCCAACTCTGTGCGACCCCATAGACGGCAGCCCACCNCCCAAAGCATAGAAGGTTCGTAATTTTCAAAAATTATTTATTATCATTATAACACTTCCCCACAGGCAGCAGATAGCCCATTATTCAGAATTATAACCTATCCTGGTTTTCGATCCTGCTTGAATAATGAAATTGGAAGAAATGCAGGAAATCCGGGTATTCGTGTTAACTAACCATACTTCACTCAACAGGAGGCGGGAACCTCGCCCAACCAAAGATTTGTTTATTTTCTCAAAAAGGCATATTTTGTGCTCAGGGCCTCTGGTTTTTAACTTTCTAACACCAGTGAAGAGTCACTGAGTAATTTTTAACTNAGAAATGCAGGAAATCCGGGTATTCGTGTTAACTAACCATACTTCACTCAACAGGAGGCGGGAACCTCGCCCAACCAAAGATTTGTTTATTTTCTCAAAAAGGCATATTTTGTGCTCAGGGCCTCTGGTTTTTAACTTTCTAACACCAGTGAAGAGTCACTGAGTAATTTTTAACTGCAGGATGCATCTCTTTCCCCAGATTTTCCCCATCCACTGCAACATATTTCAGTTTAAATGGCCTGTTCTTTTTCTTCTTAGAGCTGTATCTCTGCATGGGTGAGAACTACAAAACCGGTCAGGAGGAATTTGATATGCCAAGTGGGTCAGCTCATTATAACTTCTAGGAAACCACAAGATAATTGTAGGGCTCTTGCTGGTAGGCTCCTCAGCACTGTGTTAAGCATTTTAAACTCTTCTCTGCTCTACTTGCAAGAGCTGCTTCTCTTTACAGTCCCTTTTATAGGACATCGGAATAAAGGTGGTTGACATGTATTTTCAAGGCAGAATTTTCCAGGCAGTGTCCAGGGCTTATCTGGTAACTGACCTTAGCGTTTTAAAAGAGAAAAAATAAAATATCTGACTCAATCCCCATAGTAAGTAGGAAGTAAATTTTGGATAGTCAACTTTAAATCATCAGAATGCCTCTGATAATAAAGAGTGAGTTTTTCACTAAGTGATAACTATTTCACTGTTGATGGATTCACTCACTATGAAATGGTCAGAACTGGCCAACTGAAATACCTTTTGCTCTATCCCTGTGCTCAGATTTGTGCCTTCATTTTTTCCTCCCTCCTTTTCCTCATCTTTATCATAATTTAAAATATTTTTATCATAGAAAAATCATCTTCCTATTTTTATCATCAAAAATA
>SJYX01018397.1:26924-74918 GCA_006410675.1 Oreotragus oreotragus
GCATTCTTTGGCATTGCCTTTCTTTGGAATGGAATGAAAACTGACCTTTTCTAGTCCTGTGGCCACTGCTGAGTTTTCCAAATTTGCTGGCATATGTAGTGCAAAACTTTCACAGCATCATCTTTCAGGATTTGAAATAGCTTAGCTGGAATTCCATCACCTCCACTAGCTTTGTTCATAGTGATGCTTTCTAAGACCCACTTGACTTCACATTCCAGGATGTGCGGCTCTAGGTGAGTGATCACAACATTGTTATTACCTGGGTCGTGAAGATCTTTTCTGTACAGTTCTTCTGTGTATTCTTGCCACTTCTTCTTAATATCTTCTGCATCCATACAATTTCTGTCCTTTATTGAGCCCATCTTTGCATGAAATGTTCCCTTGGTATCTCTAATTTTCTTGAAGAGATCTCTAGTTTTTCTCATTCTGTTGTTTTCCTCTATTTCTTTGCATTGATCACTGAGGAAGGCTTTCTTATCTCTTCTTGCTATTCTCTGGAACTCCGCATTCAGATGCTTATATCTTTCCTTTTCTCCTTTGCTTTTTGCCTCTTTTGTTTTCACAGCTATTTGTAAGGCCTCCTCAGACAGCCATTTTGCTTTTTTGCATTTTTTCCCATGGGGATGGTCTTGATCCCTGTACAATGTCACGAACCTCATTCCATACTTCATCAGGCATTCTATCAGATCTAGTCACTTAAATCTATTTCTCACTTCCACTGTATAATCATAAGGAATTTGATTTAGGTCATATCTGAATGGTCTAGTGGTTTTCCCTACTTTCTTTAAGTCTGAATTTGGCAATAAGGACTTCTTGATCTGAGCGATATTCAGCTCCTGGTCTTGTTATTGCTGACTGTATAGAGCTTCTCCATCTTTGGCTGCAAAGAATATAATCAATCTGATATTGGTGTTTGCCATCTGGTGATGTCCATGTGTAGTTTTCTCTTGTGTTTTTGGAAGAGGTTGTTTGTTATGACCAGTGAGTTCTCTTGGCAAAATTCTGTTAGCCTTTGCCCTGCTTCATTCCGTATTCCAAAGCCAAATTTTTCTGTTACCCCAGCTGTTTCTTGACTTCCTACTTCTGCATTCCAGTCCCCTATAATGAAAAGGACATTGTTTTTGGGTGTAAGTTCTAAAAGCATACTTGAACCCAATTTGCCATTTCTAGCCAGACCCCTTGCTAGAAAAAGTACTTCCTGGCAGTCCAACCAGGCTAACAAAACCCAAACACCTAGCAGACTGACAAGATGTAATAAATGATTGATATTAAAAGATGCCAAATTTTTAAGTGTTTTCGTATGCAAGAATAGCAAGGAACCAATAAATACTATTTGTCAGTTAAATAAGTACATTATAAACTATTTTATTACAGCATATGTATCCTCTCTATATTGGCACAGCTGAGCTTTGAATGTTTTATTGATTCTGTGTGGTGACAGAAATACTGCAATATGTAAATAATATTGCCTATGTAATGCGATAATGAATAAATATAGACATAGATACTTTGAAATGTTAAAATAAGTTTATCAGTATGTTAGGACCTATAACATTTAAATAATATTTATTGTAAAAAAATAACCATTATACACATGCAAACTATGCCCACAGGATGAAATAATATATGTGTTCTCTGAATCTTCACATATAATGTCTTCAGTCATTAAATCATTTCCTTCAGTAAGTTTTTTAAAGAGATCTTGGTAAAACATAGTCAACTCCAGAAACAACATATCAACCATTGATTCAAACTAGTGTCTATAAAAAGTCATCATATTTAAAATTAGAATGTTTTCATGAATGTATGCTTAACTTTCTTCCAGGTTATATATTTTCCAAAAAGTGTAGCTACAAGTTGCTTCTGAATTTGTCACATAGACTTTAGAAAAATATGTTGTTAATAATCACTATTCATTTGAGGATCGTTGACATGAAAGAATTACCACAACTTTGCAAGTTTCCCACATTACAAACATTATCAATTAAATGAAAGGAATTCAATACATAGTGAAGTAATTTTCAGTCAAGAAAAAGTAGTAGTAGTAGTGTTAGTCATTCAGTCATGTTTGACTTCTTATGACTCTATGGATTACAAATAATATCAAGCTCCTTGCTAAGAACTTCCAAAGCCTTTTTCTTTATAAGATGTCAGATTGCTATTACTTTTCCATGCTTTCCACATTAACTGGAGATGACCCTTAATACCTGTCACTCAAAATATCCACTGGATAGATTCTCTTCCTTGAGAAGAATTAAAGACTTATCTAAATAGCATGTCAAACGATTTAGATCTATTTGCAATGTCTCCTTAAAGTGGCCCTAAATATTCTGTGCATTTCAATAAAAGAGAAATATTTCACTGTTGAAACTTTGTGAAGCCATAGAGATGGATTATTTAACTAGAGTAATTTTCAGTAATTTCACTAGAAGCAATTCTTTTTTAATATTAGAAACATCAAGAAATTCACATTTACCTATTTTGGAAGTTCCAGTATATGAAAGTTTAGCCTGTTTATTTCCCCCCCAAAGAAATTCACCACATTATCAGTAATTATGAGTGAGTTGCTATGATGTATGCATATGGAACATTTTCAGATTGAGGTTTTTTTTCAGGTTTCTTTGATAAGGTTAAGGTTTTTTCATATAATAGCTCTTATTTATGATTCTAAAATTCAAATAACCACTTATTTAAAATATGAAAACAACTTTTCTACTTCCTCATGAAAACTTGACAGTAAGTTAGGAAAAGGGCCAAGAATTTTTTTTTTTCTCCTACTTTTGGTTTCAGAGACACATTTTACTCATATCAAAGGCCTTTTGGGGGACATAACAATTTAGTAACTTAATGGAGCTCATATAACATAATTGAACTAAAATCTTTTATGAACTATTTTATTTTACCTCTATATAAATCTTCTTAGCTAACTATTCTAGAATAAGCAGTGAATAACACCATCACTTCTGAAAAATGAGAGTATCAAGGAAAGATAAACTGAATTTTACATATGCAGTTTACTTTTCAGATATTTTAAAGAAAATAGGCTTTTACATTCTGGATTCATGGAATAGGCATTGAGACTCAAGTGGTTTGCTTTTTCCTAAAATGAACATATTTTTATTCATAGTGTGTTATTGCTCTCCACAGCCATACCCTCAGTCTTCACAAATTGCCCCAAGTGGGTTACTAGTTTCCCTGACACCTTACTGCCTTTTTATTGGGGAAGGGGCATTTTTTTCTCATTCTATTTTATAAGCATGGGTACACAAGAGAAAGCTGAAAGAAGAATAGAGAGGATAAGGGATTGGAAAAAAGACATGTAAAGTTCCCACATAGCAGAAAAAAAAATAATTTCTATTCGACAGGGCATAATATATAGTAGCAATTCAGAAAATCTACTATCCAATTGTCAAAAACAATTTATTTTGAGACTTTGTAAACTTTGTTTTGCTTTTAGACGAGAAAACTCCAACAGAATAATGAGTAAAGCTTAGCAAAGCTAGTAGCTCCTTCCACAGGAGGGTTTACTGTTAACAAACTAGACTGTGCCACCTCTAATTTCCATGACCATTTAAACACATTGTTCTTCAAAGTGAACAAATTCATCCTCATCTATAATTAATAACTGTTTGGTATACCTCCAGGCTTTTTTTTTGTTTTTTAACTCATTAACCTCACACTAGTTATTCTAGTCCACAAATGATCTTAATGAACTTTCATGACACTTTTGTTTGTTAACAGAAGGTTCAGTATTTAATTAGTCTCAATTAATTGAATATATCTCAAGTTTTTTGCACGGACTATCAACAAAGACAACACTCAAAGCCATTTTTGAAACCAGTCCTTCTTGTTTTATTCCTTGTGCTTATTTACTCTTGGTTGCAGGTTCCTTATATGATACATTTTTTGTGCCATCTGAAGACATCTATAAATATATCTAGATAATATGTGCAAGCTCCTTTAGAAGTATCTTGATCAGCTAGACATTTACTTTGTGTACAGAAAATATGGACTCTCCTCCTAGACGACTAACCATCTTGTCGTTTTTGTTTCATTAAACAACTTTAAAGTGAAAACACCTGATTTTCTCTCTTTACCAGGGATTTGTACTGTGAACTTCAATGGAGATCATGCTTTTGGATTGTAAATTATTTGAAAAAGTTATTGAGAATTTTTTTTAAAAAATACAATACTAATTTTATGAAGAAGTTACATAGAAACCCTAATTTCTAATGTTCAGCCTTTCTCCGAGGCCATGTATATAAAGAAGTGAGTAAAGACAATATTATAAACATTATCTTATATCATAATTTAGAATGGAGTTAGTTTCAAAATACAGAACATTTATAAGAGAAACTCTTTAACTCTTGTGTTTCAATCCTGGTTTCAGTATTTTCAGGCTTGCAAAGCCAAGAAAGTTACTCAATTTAAGTGTCTCCCTCTGTAGAATAATAATTATAATTGTACAGTGAAGATTAAGTGAAAAAAAAAAGATTAAGTGAGATGGTATATGGGAACATTGTCTTGTCATCAGTGAAATACTTCCCATATATGAGAGAGGCTGTGATGTTTATGGTAGAAACAGGGGAAATCTTTAGTAGATAAATCAAGAGGTTGAATGATAATAGAGAACTCTTTGTGAATGGGATATTTACACAGAAGGAATACCACTGTGCTCAGTAGAAAGGCATATGTCATAAAATATCCTTTCTCTTTTGATATTTCTGTAAGATAAGCAATATTAGTTGCCAGGCAGAGAAAACTCCACCATCATGCATGGATTTATTTTATCTACACATCAAGTAAAGCTTTTTCTTTTTCTTTTTTTTCGGTAAGTCTAAGGGTTCAAAATTGGAAAGGAAGTACATTAAGGCTGCTTATATAACTTATATGCAGATTACATCATGCAACATACCAGGCTGGATGTATCACAAACCAGAATCGAGATTGCCAGGAGAACTATCATGCAGTTGATGCCAATTTAATGGCACAAAACGAAGAGGAACTAAAGAGTTTGATCAGGATAAACGAGGAGAGTGAAAAAGCTGGCTTAAAACTCAACATTCAAAAAATGGAAATCATGGCTTCCAATCCTTGGAAGAAAAGTTATGACCAACCTAGATAGTATATTCAAAAGCAGAGACATTACTTTGCCGACTAAGGTCCGTCTAATCAAGGCTATGGTTTTTCTGTGGTCATGTATGGATGTGAGAGTTGGACTGTGAAGAAGGCTGAGCGCTGAAAAATTTATGCTTTTGAACTGTGGTGTTGGAGAAGACTCTTGAGAGTCCCTTGGACTGCAAGGAGATCTAACCAGTCCATTCTGAGGGAGATCAACCCTGGGATTTCTTTGGAAAGAATGATGCTAAAGCAGAAACTCCAGTACTTTGGCTACCTCATGAGAAGAGGTGGAACTCATTGGAAAAGACTGTGATGCTGGGAGTGATTGAGGGCAGGAGGAGAAGGGGACGACCAAGGATGAGGTGGCTGGATGGCATCACGGACTTGATGGATGTGAGTTTAAGTGAACTCCGGGAGATGGTGATGAACAGGGAGGCCTGGCGTGCTGTGACTCATGGGGTCACAAAGAGTCAGACACGATTGAGTGACTGAACTGAATTGAATACCATCATTACATGGCAAACAGATTGGGAAAAAGTGAAAACCATGGCAGATTTTATGTTCTTGTACTCAAAAAACATTGTGGATGTGACTGCAGCCATGAAATTAAAAGATGCTTGTTCCTTGGAATAAAAGCTACGAGACACTATTAGATGGAGAAATATACCATGCTCATGGATTGGAAGAATCAATATAGTGAAAATAATTATACTACCCAAAGCAATCTATAGATTCAAAGCAATCCCTATCAAACTACCAATGGTATTTTTCACAAAGCTAGAACAAATAATTTCACAATTTGTATGGAAATACAAAAGCTATAAGAAACCTAGACAGCATATTAAACAGCAGAGACATGACTTTGCTGAAAGGTCTGCACAATCAAGCTGTATTTTTTTTTTTCCCACTAGTTCTGTACAGATGTGAGAATTGGACCATAACGAAAGCTGATCACTGGAGAACTGATACTTTTGAATTGTGGTGCTGGAGAAGACTCTTGAGAGTTCCTTGGACTACAATGACATCAAACCAGTCAATCCTAAAGGAAATCAACTCTGAATATTCATTGGAAGGAATGATGCTGCAACTGAAGAGCCAATATTTTGGCCACTTGATTTGAATAGCTAACTCGTTAGAAAAAATCCTGATGCTGGGAAAGAGTGAGGCCAAGAAAATTGTTCCATGTATTCCTATTGTCTTAAAAAGTAAAAATATCCAAGCTGGTTAGTCAAGTAAATAGGGTTCTGGTCAACACTTTTTTTGCTCAGTTCTGTCTCTTGCCACCTCTTTCCTCACTATTCAAACAGTTTTACTATATTCCAGTACTGGCAGCTTTGTGACCACAATCATTAATCTACTATACATCATGTTTTCCTTTTGCTTTTGTTGTCCTTTTGCTCATATTAACTAGTAAAGATACCCACTTTTTGAGATAGGTCTCTCTTAATTCCACCTAGAAATTCATGATATTACTGAACCTAGAATTTAGTTTTGGTAATATCATTTACTGGGCTTCCCAGGTGGCTCAGTGGTAAAGAATTTTCCTGCCAAAGCAGGAGACATGGAATGCATACTTGGGTCAAGACACTTCCCTGGAGAAGTAAATAGCAAGAGACTACAGTATTCTTGCCTGGGAAATCCCATGAAAAGAGGAGCCTGAGAGATTTCATTCCATGGAGTCACAAAAGTAGTCAGAAATAACCAAGGAACTAAACAATGACAATAACATACCATTTACTAGGTGTTCAGTTCAGTTCAGTTCAGTCACTCATTCGTGTCTGACTCTTTTGTGACCCCATGAATTGCAGCATGCCAGGCCACCCTGTCCATCTCCAACTTCCAGAGTCTACCCAAACCCATGTCCATCGAGTCAGTGATGCCATGAAACCATCTCATCCTCTGTCATCCCCTTCTCCTCCTGCTCTCAATCTTTCCCAGCATCAGGGTCTTTTCAAATGAGTCAGCTCTTCACATCAGATGGCCAAAGTATTGGAGTTTCAGCTTCAACATCAGTCCTTCCAATGAATACCCAGGACTGATTTCCTTTAGGGTGGACTGGTTGGCTCTCCCTGCAGTCCAAGGGACTCTCAAAAGTCTTCTCCATCACCACAGTTCAAAAGCATCAATTCTTCGGCACTCAGCTTTCTTCACAATCTAACTCTCACATCTATACATGACCACTGGAAAAACCATAGCCTTGACTAGACGGACCTTGGTTGGCAAAGTAATGTATCTGCTTTGTAATATGTTGTCTAGGTTGGTCATAACTTTCTTTCCAAGGAGTGTGTGTTTTTTAATTTCATGGAAGGAATCACCATCTGCAGTGATTTTGGAGCCCTCCAAAATAAAGTCACCCATGGTTTCCATTGTTTCCCCATCTATTTGCCAAGTGATGGGATCAGATACTATGATCTTAGTTTTCTGAATCTTGAGCTTTAATCAAACTTTTTCACTCTTCTCTTTCATTCTCATCAAGAGGCTCTTTAGAAATTCTTCACTTTCTGCCATAAGGGTCTTGTCATCTCCATATTTGAGGTTATTGATATTATTAGGTGTTAGACACTAGATATGTCTCTTATTCCCACTGGATTACTATTTCCACTCTAGAATTAAATAAATTTAGCAATTATGTTCAAACTACCACACAATTGCACGCATTTCACGTGCTGGTAACGTAATGCTCAAAATTCTCCAAGCAAGGTTTCAACAATATGTGAACTGAGAGCTTTCCGATGTTCAAGCTGGATTTAGAAAAGGCATAGGAACCAGAGATCAAATTCCCAATGTCCGTTGGATCATTGTAAAATCAAGAAAATTCCATAAACACATCTGCTTCTACTTCATTGACTACACTAAATCTTTTGACTGTATGGAACACAACAAACTGAAAAATTCTTAAAAAGATGGGAATACCAGACTACCTTACCTGCTTCCTGAGAAACCTGTATGCAGGTCAAGAAGCAACACTTAGAACAAGACATAGAATGATGGGTTGGAAGCAAATGGGGAAAGGAGTAAGTCAAGCCTGTATACTTCCACCCTGATTATTTAACTTATATTCAGAGTATATAATGTGAAATGCCAGGCTGGATGAAACACAAGCTGGAATCAAGATTGCCAGGAGAAATATCAATAATCATAGGTATGCAGATGATACCACCTTTATGGTAGAAAGTGAAGAGGAAACAAAGAGCCTCGATGAAAGTGAAAGAGGAGAATGAAAAATCTGGCTTAAAACTCAACATTCATAAAACTAACATCATGGCGTCTGGTCTCATCACTTCATGGCAATTAGCTGGGGAAACAATGGAACAGTGAAAGACTACTTTCTTGGGCTCCAAAATCACTGCAGATGGTGACTGCAGCCATGAAATTAAAANTGAAAGTGAAAGAGGAGAATGAAAAATCTGGCTTAAAACTCAACATTCATAAAACTAACATCATGGCGTCTGGTCTCATCACTTCATGGCAATTAGCTGGGGAAACAATGGAACAGTGAAAGACTACTTTCTTGGGCTCCAAAATCACTGCAGATGGTGACTGCAGCCATGAAATTAAAAGTTGCTTGTTCCTTGGAATAAAAAATATGACAAACCTAAACACCATATTAAAAAGCAGAGGCATTAATTTACCAATAAAGGTCCATCTAGTCAAAGCTATGGTTTTTCCAGTAGTGATGCATGGTTATGTGTGTTGGACCATAAAGAAAGCTGAGTGCCAAAGAATTGATGAACTGTGGGGCTGGAGAAGACTCTTGAGAGCCCTTTAGAATGCCAGGAGATCAAACTAGTTAATCTAAAGGCAATCAGTCCTGAGTATTCCTTGGAAGGGCTGATGCTGAAATTGAAGTTTCAATACTTTGGCCACCTGATCCAAAGAACTGACTCTTTGGGAAAGACCCTGATGCTGGGAAAGAAGGAAGGCAGAAGGAGAAGGGGATGACAGAGGAAGAGGTGGTTGGATGGCATCACAGACTCGATGGGCATGGATTTGAGCAAGCTCTGGTGATAGACAGAAAAGCCTGATTTGCTACAGTCCATGGGTTGCAAAGAATCAGACACAACTGAGTGACTGAACTGAACTGAATAATAATTATTTATGCTCAATTTATTGGGTTTTTGTGAGAGTAAATGAGATGCCAAAAATGTTACTTCAACTTTAATGGGCTATATTATTAAGAAAAATTACTAAGGTGATCATTGTCATGTAGAAACTTTTGTTGGTATCTCTTCTAATTTACGCTTTCTGTTTTGCATTATTCATTTGGAATAAAGTTTAAATAAAGCAGGAAAAAGAATAATAACTTGTTAATCCTTGAGTGATGACTCCTTGCATAGATTTATTACATCAAATGTTTTTACATTTTTAAATGATTTGCCAGTGTGGACGTTTTAACCAAAAAATTCTAGAGAAGCTATAGTGGAAATTTGAATAAGATCTGAGCATTTTTCTAGGTCTGTGGTTATTTTCAATAAGGTTTCTTCTTATGAGGAGTTCCAGAAAAACATCTATTTCTACTTTATTGACTATGCCAAAGCCTTTGACTGTATGGATCACAATAAACTGTGCAAAATTCTGAAAGAGATGGGAATACCAGACCACCTAACCTGCCTCTTGAGAAATCTGTATGCAGGTCAGAAAGCAACAGTTAGAACTGGACATGGAACAACAGACTGGTTCCAAATAGGAAAAGGAGTACGTCAAGGCTATTGTCACCCTGCTTATTTAACTTCTATGCAGAGTACATCATGAGAAACGCTGGGCTAGATGAAGTGCAAAATGGAATCAAGATTGCTGGGAGAATGTCAATAACCTCAGATATGCAGCTGACACCACTCTTGTGGCAGAAAGTGAAGAACTAAAGAGCCTCTTGATGAAAGTGAAAGAGGAGAGTGAAAAAGTTGGCTTAAAATTCAACAGTCAGAAAACTAAGATCATGGCATCTGGTCTCATCACTTCATGGCAAATAGATGGGGAAATAGTGGAAATCATGGCAGAATTTATTTTCTGGGCTCCAAAATCACTTCAGATGGTGATTGCAGCCATGAAATTAAACAAATGTCTGACTAGTCAAGACTATGGTTTTTCAAGTAGTCATGCATGAATGTGAATGTTGGACTATAAAGAAAGCTGAGCGCTAATAACTGATGCTTTTGAACTGTGGTGTTGAAGACTCTTGAGAGTCCCTTGGACTGCAAGAAGATCCAACAAATTTATCCTAAAGGAAATTAGTCCTGAATATTCGTTGAAAGGACTGATGGTGAAGCTGAAACTCCAATACTTTGGCCACCTGATTTGAAGGACTAACTCATTTGAAGAGACCCTGATGCTTTGAAAGATTGAAGGCAGATGGAGAAGGGGATGACAGAAGATGAAATGGTTGGATGGCATTCACTGACTCAATGAATCTGAGTTTGAATAAACTGGAGATGGTGATGGACAGGAAGGCCTGGTCTCCTGCAGTCCTGGAATTACAAAAAGTTGGACATGACTAAGTGACTGAACTGAACTGAACTGAAAGGAGACAGAAATTATTAGGTGACTACCATAGTTTATGAGTCAAGTAAAATGGAAATTTAGCGTTGATCATGGGATTTCATCATATATAGATGATTGATGACCTTCCTAAGGCAGTTTGGGAAGAAGGGTAAGGGAAATAATTAACTGAATACATACAAAGAAAATGACAAAAGAAAATTAAAGGCAGTAAGCCCAGAAAGCTTTGAAGTTTAGTTTTTCTGTAAAGAGAAGCAGAGAAAGGCATTTGCAATGGAAATGTTAACGGATTTAGAAGACAGACTTTGAGGAGATCCCAACGATACCTACACCCTGTTGTTTATGTCTCTTTGTAACCCCTTATGGGCTATACCTATGAATCACTTCAAACTTACAGTATGTGGCAAAAGTAATGAATGTTACTTCCATGTCATCCTTATCTTAGAATCTTTCTAGAATTGCTCTGCTTGCTGCTTTTGCCTGACCATCCATAAGTCCTACAGTCACAAAAAATAAACCTTACCAAACACCTAACTGTGCTTTGACACAAACTATCCCCAGTTCAGCCCAGAGAAAAGAGACCATCCTTGGCTCACTTCATGAATGTAGTTGTGCAGAGGGCCCAGCTTAGCCATGACTAGACTCCTGACACATAAAATCTGTGAGGAGACAATAATTATGTTATTTAACATTTCAATCTAGGAATGAGATGCAAACACAGAAGAAGCAATACATGAAATTTAGATTATTGGAAAATTGCAGTTACTAGAATTGGTGATGGACAGGGAAGCCTGGCATGCTACAATCCATGGGGTCACAAAAAGTTGGGCATGACTGAGTGACTGAACTGAACTGTGAAGGACTATGTTTAGGTGATGGCCATAGGAAACTGTCTAAGGTTAATGGAGATTAATATGAGAGGTAATTTCAAGGAGGAGACCAGTTTATTGATAAAGTTTTATATATACCCAAGTCACTTAATGTTTAGAATAAAGTAGTCTTGGAAAACATGATAGTGAAGTATAACTTAAATAGTTGAAAAATTAAGATCAGTAAACAGTGATTTGATAAATGATTATAATAATGAGGTATATTTAATGATATAACTTGCTATCAAAATATTCAACACAGTTGGCATAGTGAGAGATAAGCAGTACAGAACAAGTGGTACAAAGACTATGGAATCAAACAAATACCCCTTGAGAGAGCCACAGAATTGCCTGGTTCTCAGGAAAGACTAGATCATCAATTACGTCAAGAATGAAATATTAGTCAAAAAGATTAAGGATCTAGGTCGTTTGTCTGGCATGAATTATAAACTGCAAAGGGCACAGTCCCAGAAGTTGTCAAAAATGAGAAATGGAGACAGAAGAGATAATACATATATGACTGCATGGAGTTTATGGTATAGATGCTAAGGGAAAATCTGGAAACATGGGACTTTGTGGGGAGACTGATAAGGGAAAAACGATGCAATGAAATCAATCTTCAGTAAATTATGATTATCATAATTATTGTTGCAGATAAAAAGAATGCATTTACTATATATATATAAATTAGGTATGGAAGATTTCATACATGAAACCTTGCATGCAAAACTTGATAAAAGTATAATAAATGATTATAATTTATGTATGTATAAAGCCTGAGCTTATTTTATCCAAAATGCATCCATTAATATATTTTGCATAGAAGAAAAAATCAGACAGACAAAATCCTGTACTCACAGAACTTTAACGTGGGCACCATTTGTCAAGTTAGACAAAAAAATATTATATTAGTTAATATGGTTTAAAAAAAAAACTATCAAGAAAAACATGCCAGGTAAGATGATAGAAAAATATCAAAGCTTTTTGGGGAAAATATAGAAATGATAAAAACTATTACAGAAGGGTTGTAAAGAAAGGGTTCTTTAAAGAGTCAACTTCTGAGGGGCCAATGGAAAATGAGGAGGCAAGTCATAAAATGCATCTTCTAAGAGAATACTTCCTAACCAGATAAACAGTAGTGTCAATGTTCCTGAGATGGAAATCTTACTTCATTTCAGGAAATATAAAAGAACCGGTGGCACTTCTGTGAAATGATCTTAATATATAACAGGGGAAACTCTGAAGAAAAAATTCAAAACATTCTCCAAGGAAGGCATCCTGGATCAAGGTAGGAAAAATACATTTTTCTTTTAGATATGAGAGTGAAAATGAGCTATAGCTCTCCAGGCTCCTCTGTCCATGAAATTCTCCAGGCAAGAATACTGGAATGAGAAGCCACGGTATGACAAGAAACCATAAAAGAATACTGAACATGAAAATGTCTTGATTGTAGTTACATTTAGATCAAAATTTGCTGGTCACTTTAGATGTCATAGTATAGACAAGACAGGAAGCAACTAATGTGTTCTAGGAAGAAACCATGGTGAATTGTAATAAATACAGGAATAATGCCTCCCTCATGCAAGAGGAACAAAGTGTGCTTGTAAAACAGAAAACAGAGCAGAATTGAGGGTTCATGTTGAGGGTAAACAGATAAAAATTTGGAAATGTAAAGTAAACCAGACAGTAAAAGATCATGGTTTGCACTTAATTTTATTTATTTTGACAGATTTTTAAATAAGAGAAAAAAAGCAAGTTACTGGAAAAAGGAGGAAACCTATGTTACAGTGACAAAGAAAGAGTTCATGAAATGTGAGTTTCTCTTGACTGATAACAATAGAATGGAGAGAAAATGATTCATAAAATATATTGAAAATGATGAATATGTTAGAATAGATAGAATGATTCTTATAAATAATATCCATTTTTTATATAATACTCTCCATCACTTCATGGGTAATAGATGGGGAAGCAGTGAAAACAATGTCAGATTTTGTTTTTTAGGGCTCCAAAATCACACAACTGGTGATTTTGGCCATGAAATAAAAAGACGCTTACTCCTTGGAAGAAAAGTTATGACCAACCTAGGTAGCATATTCAAAAGCAGAGACATTACTTTGCCAACAAAGGTCTGTCTAGTCAAAGCTATGGTTTTTCCATTGGTCATGTATAGATGTGAGAGTTGGACTGTGAAGAAAGCTGAGTGCCAAATAATTGATGCTTTTGAACTATGGTGTTGGAGAAGACTCCTGAGAGTCTCTTGGACTGCATGAAGATCCAACCAGTCCATCCTAAAGGAGATCAGTCCTGGGTGTTCATTGGAAGGACTGATGCTGAGGCTGAAACTCCAATACTTTGGCCACCTCATGCGAAGAGTTGACTCATTGGAAAAGACTCTGATGCTGGGAGGGATTGATGGCAGGAAGAGCAGGGGATAACAGAGGATGAGATGGTTGGATGGCATCACTGACTCGATGGACATGAGTCTGGGTAAACTCTGGGAGTTGGTGATGGACAGGGAAGTCTGGCATGCTGCAATTCATGGGTCACAAAGAGTAGAACCTATGTATAGATGTGAGAGTTGGACTGTGAAGAAAGCTGAGTGCCAAATAATTGATGCTTTTGAACTATGGTGTTGGAGAAGACTCCTGAGAGTCTCTTGGACTGCATGAAGATCCAACCAGTCCATCCTAAAGGAGATCAGTCCTGGGTGTTCATTGGAAGGACTGATGCTGAGGCTGAAACTCCAATACTTTGGCCACCTCATGCGAAGAGTTGACTCATTGGAAAAGACTCTGATGCTGGGAGGGATTGATGGCAGGAAGAGCAGGGGATAACAGAGGATGAGATGGTTGGATGGCATCACTGACTCGATGGACATGAGTCTGGGTAAACTCTGGGAGTTGGTGATGGACAGGGAAGTCTGGCATGCTGCAATTCATGGGTCACAAAGAGTAGAACACGACTGAGGGACTGCAACTGAACTGAACTGAACTGAACTGAAAAATGTAGTGGGACAACATTGTTTTCCATTTAATAAAATTTACTAACATTATTGTTTAGATAAACTTCACATAAAAGGATACATTTATGTATTATTATTATCCAGAAGGTAATGAATCAAAATTCTAGCTTTTAAAATAAAAATATTGGTAAATATGTGCATTGCTGGTTTCAGCTATGAAACGTAAAAGATTTTAAAAATGTCATTCTTGTCCTAACATTAAAAGAAAAGAAGCCGAACAAATTGAAAACCAGTGACTTTTCTTATAGTCATCAGAGAACTGAGGTCACAGGGCAGACTCCCATCCTGCAATTTAAAGAGATGGTATATAAAATATCCAGTGAGATCATCTTATCTGAAGCAAAAGCTGATGAACATACACTGCTAAGAACACTTTTATAAGAATTATAATGAAATGGTGCAGAATGAGTGTAGATTATTTTAAGACTGAGAAATTTCTTGGCACCACAGTCTTAGAAGGACTTCATACTACTGGAGGCATTATCACCTTGAACCTAACTATGTTATAGAAGTAAGGTGCCTAGGAAACTGCTCTTTCTATTGTTTCAGGCAATGGAAAGGGGAAAGTAACTGGAAATATGCCCAAAAGGCTGTTCATAACAAATATGTTATTTTCAAGCAAATTAGCATTACTTAAAACTAAGTAATGGCATTCAGTCTCATCACTTTATGGCAAGTAGAAAGGGAAGAAGTGGAAAGAGTGACAGATTTTCTTTTCTTTGATTCCAAAATTACTGTGTATGGTGACTGCAGCCATGAAGACAAAAGAAGCTTGCTCCTTTGAAGGGAAGCTATGACAGACACAGACAGACACATCACTTAGCCAACAAAGCTCCATATAGTCAAAGCTATGGTTTTTCCAGTAGTCATGTACTGATGTGAGAGTTGGACCATAAATGAAACTGAACACTAAAGAATTAATACTTTCAAATTTGGTGCTGGAGAGGACTCTTGAGAGTTCCTTGGACTGAAAGGAGAACAAACCAATGAATCCTAAAGGAAATCAACCCTGAATATTCATTGGAAGGATTGATGCTGAAGCTGAAGCTTCAATACTTTGAACACATGATGCGAAGAGGTCACAAAGAATTGGATATGACTTAGTTACTGAGTGACAGCAACAGCAAGAAGAATCACCAGGAGACCTACCCTATAAAAAATATAAAATTAATTTCTTTATAGCAATTTGAAGTAGGTTAGAAGCTTGGATCTACATAAATTAAAGAAATGCCAAGGAAGGAACAAATGAAGTTAAAATAAATGTTTTACTTTTCTTCTTCTTAATTAATTGACCAGAAAATTTAGCTCAAAATAATAATTGTAACCATATATTTGACTTTTAGGTGAAATTAATAGCAACAGTATTACAGAGTTGGCAGGGAGTAATTCAAATACTCTGTTGTATGATATTAACACTAACTGAGAATTGGTGTAATGTTATCTGAAAGTAAACGTAGATTAGTTTTAAATATATATGGCAAAGTCTAGTGCAACTACTAAAAACAATATAATCAGATACAGCCATGATTTGTCTATAAGGAAAAAAAAAAACTTTAGTTATAAAAACACAAATAGTTTAAAAGTAAATAAAATAAGAAATACATACCAGGCTAACACTAAAAATAATTGGAGTGGATATATTAATTTCATTAAAAAATTCACTATGCAGATAATATTAGAGAATGAAAATACATGAGGAAAAACTGAAAAAAGTATAAGGAAAAACAGACAAAATCATGGTATATTTGTAGACTTATTCTATAGCCATTGAACAGAAAAAGGATATTAGATATAAACTTAGAAAATGTGATGAGTTTATACATTTTCAGTTCAGTTCAGTTCGGTTGCTCAGTCGTGTCTGACTCTTTGGGACCCCATGAACCATAGCACGCCAGGCCTTCTAGTCCATCACCAACTCCCGGAATTTAACCAAACTCACATTCATTGAGTTGGTGATGCCATCCAGTCATCGCATCCTCTGTCGTCCCCTTTTTCTCCTGCCCTCAATCCATCCCAGCATCAGGGTCTATTTAATGGGTCAACTCTTTGAATGAGGTGGCCAAAGTATTGGAATTTCAGCTTTAACATCAGTCCTTCCAATGAACACCCAGGACCGACCTGCTTTAGGATGGACTGGTTGGATCTCCTTGCATTCCAAGGGACTCATAAGAGTCTTCTTCAACACCACAGTTCAAAAGCATCAATTTTTTGGCGCTCAGCTTTCTTCACAGTCCAACTCTCACATCCATACATTATCACTGGAGAAACAATAGCCTTGACTTGACGGACCTTTGTTTGCAAAGTAATGTGTCTGCTTTTGAATATGCTATCTAGGTAGGTCATAACTTTCCTTCCAAGGAGTAAGTATCTTTTAATTGCATGGCTGCAGTCACCATCTGCACTGACTTTGGAGCCCAAAAAATAAAGTCTGACACTGTTTCCACTGTTTCCTGATCTATTTTCCATGAAGTGATGGGACAGGATGTCATGATCTTCGTTTTCTGAATGTTAAGCTTTAAGCCAACATTTTCACTCTCCTCTTTCACTTTCATCAAGAGGCTTTTTAGTTCCTCTTCACTTTCTGCCATAAGGGTGGTGTCATCTGCATATCTGAGGTTATTGATATTTCTCCTGGCAATCTTGTTTCCAGCTTGTGCTTCTTCCAGCCCAGCGTTTCTCATGATGTACCCTGAATGTAAGTTAAATAAGCAGGGTGACAATATACAGCCTTGATGTACTCCTTTTCCTATTTGGAACCAGTCTGTTTTTCCATGTCCAGTTCTAACTGTTGCTTCCTGACCTGCATATAGGTTCCTTTTAGCTAATAATAATTTATCATAATAAAAAATATATACCACATCATGTTAATGTATAATATTAATGACAAAAACTGTGTGATAGGGGTATATTTTATTAACTCTGTACTCTGTTTCCATTTTTCTGAAAATCTAAAGCTAGTCTAAAAGCTAAAATTTATGAATAAAAACTGGATAATAAACTGAAAGCCTGTGAATACTGCAGTACATATGTGTCATGTGATGTTTTCCTGGTTTGGGGTGCTTGTGCCTGTGTTCTAGTTGATGTTTGGATCTCCTCTCTCCAGAGGGCCTTGCAGTGTCTAGTAGTAGTAGGTTTTGTGGTGTCTGTGGGCTCAGTGTGTCTTTGGGCAGGCCTTCTGGCTTTGGAGATGTTAGACATGTCTATTTCCACAGCCACTTCAAAGTGGCCTTCTTAGCAGATTTTCACTGCTGCCAGCCCCCTACTTATTCCTGGAATCACTGCTGCTGCTTCTGCTCCCCATTCCCACCCTGCACTGTTGGCCAAAGCTTGCTAAGTAGGGGCTTGTGTGGATCTTTTCTTGGCTCCCCAAACCTGCTCTGTGTTGCAGAGATGTGTGGGCTTCCCTAAGCACTCTGAGCTGCCCTCTGTGTAATGGGTCTTGTGTGCACTTGTCTTGGCTCACTGGACCTCCCTCTATGTTGCAAGGCTTGTGTGTTCTTTTAGCTCCCCAGGCCCACCCTCTGTGCCACAAGGGTAGTGTGTGCTGGAGAGGTTTGTATGACTCCCCAATCTCGGCACCCCGGGCCCCCTCTCTTCTTTGCAGGGCTTCTGTGGGCTTATCTGGGTTCTGAACCCACCATCTGATCAGCCCACAGTCCGTGAGCTGTTCATGGGCTTTGAAGTGCAGCTTTCTCTGTTTTCTGGCCTCTAAGTCCCTGCTTGGACCAGTTTTCCAAGATTATGAAGCTCCCCCTTGGGTTCACCTGTGAGGGAACTTCCCAGTGCACAGGGAATCCTTCTGTTTCAGGGCTCCATCTCTTCATCAGGGCACAAGCTTCCAACCAAAAGTTCTCAGTTTTTTCCCTTTTTATGTCTCCATCCTCTCTCCTACCTCATTTCAGGGAGCTTATCCTGTCCCCCTGGAGGTTTGGGGTTTTCTGCTGGAACCTAGAGGTTGCTTTGTAGGAGTTGTCATGTATCTTGAGTTTTTGATGTATTTGTGGGGAGGCTGACAATCTCCCCACCTTATTCTTCCACTATTTTCTTCCACCTCTCTCCCTGAGAAAAATATGAATGGTATAGTCTAAAGGACATTTTAATAATTTAAGAAGTAAAAAGTGAATTAAATAAACTAAATAAAATGCAATTCTAAAAAACAGTAGCCACGAATAAAAAAATCACTTTTGCCCAAGTATCTATTATTTTATTGAGCATGATTTTAATCTTACTGCCTTTTCTTTTCCTGTTTCTACTGCACATAAGTGATAATCTCTAGAAATTATACAGTCTATACATAAATCATGTTCTGTAATAAGTATTTTGATTTTCTGATAAAATTTCCTTTGACAAAACTTCTTTGTCCCATCTATTTCTTCTTACATCAGATATTTTTGCATTCTTTTCTCTCATTATAGCACTCTTTTACATAATGGATTTCTTGTATTCTTGCCAGATATTTAAAATAAAAAGTATTAAAATAAGTTTTTTTTAGAGATTTCAATAAAGTCATTTTTCATTTTAGAGTTTCTTTTATTTTATGTATTCATCATCATAATATCATTTTTTCTCTAGTGACTTCTAATGAAGGAGGGTATATAGATATAGATATAGGCACAATTTTATTAAGATCCATTTATCCAATTATCTAAATTATACAATGTATATTTATTTTTGATCTGGAATTTTAGCACCCTCTTCATTTTTTTTCAAGGCACCTGTGAGGTTGCATATATTTGTGGTGTACAATACCCTTTAATTGTTGAGTATTATTTCACTGTATGGCTATACTATACCTTGCATATCTATGTTTGCATTGTTTTCAGTACTATTGCTACAAGTAAAGCTGTCTCTAATATTTGTGTACTAATCTTTGCAAGGATGTATGCTACAATTTCTTTCGGACAAAGACCTAGAGGTAACCTGGTAATATGATTATATAGTTTTATATATACAAACCTCATACATACTATTAGTAAAAACACACACACAAACACACACACATATGTATATAGTTTAATCAAACTAGAATCTATATATATATATATGTAAAATATTTGATTTTAAAAAATTTCCAAACTGTTCTCAAGTGACTATGCATATTTTATAGCCCCACTTGCACAAAGTTCCAGTTGCTCTGCAACCTTGATAATACCTCATGCTGTCAAACTTTAATTTAAAACATTCTAATGTGTTTATAGTGATAACTCATAGATGTGTTAAGAATTCTCAAATAATTAATGATGTTAAACATTCTTTCATCTGCCTGCAAGGCAGGAAATGTGAGTTTAATCTCCGAGTCAGGAAAATACCTTGGAAAAAGAAATGGCAACCCACTCCAGTATTCTTGTCTGGGAAATCCCATGGACAAGAGGAGCCTGGGAGGATACAGTCCTGTTCAGTTCAGTCCAATTGCTCAGTCACGTCTGACTCTTTTTGACCCCATGGACTGCAGCACACCAGGCCTCCTTATCCATCAGCATCTCCTGAAGCTTACTCAAACTCATATCCATTGAGTCAGTGATGCCATCCAACCATCTCATCCTCTGCCTTCCCCTTCTCCCACTTTTAATCTTTCCCAGCATCAGGATCTTTTCAAATGAGTCAGTTCTTCACATCAGGTGGCCACAGTATTAGAGTTTTAGCTTCAACATCAGTCCTTCCAATTAATATTCAGGACTGATTTCCTTTAGGATGGACTTGTTGGATCTCCTTGTCATCACAGGGACTCTCAAGAGTCTTCTCCAACACCACAGTTCAAAAGCATCAATTCTTTAGCACTCAGCTTTCTTTATAGTCCAACTCTCACATCCATACATGACTACTGGAAAAACCATAGCCTTGACTAGATGGATCTTTGTTGGCAAAGTAATGTCTCTGCTTTTTAATATGCTGTCTAGGTTGGTTATAACTTTTCTTCCAAGGAGTAAGCATCTTTTAATCTCGTAGCTGCACTCACCAATTCTGAAGCAGAACTGTGTTTGAGCATCACCTGTGGAGGCATGGTTCAGCAGTGGACTGCCACAGGGACAGGGTCTCTGCATGCAGCAGACTTGGGTATGGCATAAGCCCTCTTGGAGGAGGTTGCCATTAATCCCACCAGACAGCTGTCAGAACTTACACAGGACTGAGAAGTAGACTCTTGGAGGGCACAAACAGAACCTTGTGTGTACTAAGACCCAGGAAAAAGGACCAGTGACCCCACAAGAGACTAATCCAGACTTGCCTGTGAGTGTCCAGGAGTCTCCAGTGGAGGTGTGGGTCAGTGGTGGCCTCCTGAAGAGTTGGGAGCACTGAATGTAGGAGTACATGCATGGGATCTTTTGAAGGAGGCCACCATTATCTTCTTTACCTCCACCATAGTTTGGCCCCAGGTAAATAGCAGGGAGGGAACACAGCTCTACCCATCAACAGAAAATTTGGTTAAAGATTTACTGAGCATTGCCTGGCCCATTAGAACAAGACCTGGTTTTCCCCTCAGTCAGTCTCTTCCATCAGAAACCTTCCATAAGCCTCTTACCCTTCTTCATCAGAGGGCAGACAGACTGAAAACCACCATCACAGAAAACTAACCAATTTAATCACATGGACCACAGCTTTGTCTAACTCAATGAAACTATGAGCCATGCTGTATTGGGCCACGCAAGACAGATAGGTCATGGTGGACATTTCTGTCAAAATGTGGTCCACTAGAGAAGGGAATGGCAAGCCACTTCAGCAATCTTGCCTTGAGAACCCCATGAACAGTATGAAAAGGATACAGTCCATTGGGTTGCAAAAGAGTCACACAGGACTTAGTGACTAAACAGCAATATCCAATTGGTCTAGCAAATAATCCTCTCTATAATTGCCTTGGCAACTTAGTAAAAATCAATTAATCATATTTGTGTGGCTCTTTTACCAGACTTTCTATTCTATTCCATAGAAATATTTGTATAGCTTTATTGTTTTTCTCTCTGCTACTTTAAAGTTTCCTTTCCTTTTATATAATGCACTTTAAATGTGTTCTTCATTTAATCAAACTAGAATGTATCTATTGTTTTTATTATATGTTATTTCCTATAAAACCATCAACCTCATCATGATTTTCACACATTTTTATCAAAAATTAATCATAAAATTTTGTTATTTGCAAAATTTGATCATAGTTAATTCCCCTACACAATCCTAACTATACTTGTTTCACATATTTAGTGTTTTTAAAGTAGCAGGCAATACATTTTTCCTATGATATTCAATGACTTTTGCTCTATTTATCAGTTTAACAAGTTTTTTTTTTCAATTTTTTTATCACTGATCATTGTTAAATTCTTATTCATGTTTCATTAACTTTTCTTATTAATGTTATCATTTATTGAGTTGTGTGTAGATAATATATATATTTTTTCTTATTAAAAATAATAACTTTAAAACTAACCAGCATCTGAACATTATCCCCAATTATGAAATTAGGCCTGGAGAGTAACATGGTATTTTTATTATGATTATTTAATTACAAAGAAGCTGAGCAAATGTTTGTTTTGTTTCTATTTTGTCTTAATCTCCATGTCACATACCAGACGTGGCTTTGCCAGGCTTTTAGAGTTGCTTCTCAAATTCCCACCAGAGGGAAATTCAACATAATATTAGGAACAAGTTGAATTACTAGAAACACTCTCACCATTAAGCTTTTTATCTAATCTGACTTAGTTTGTCTTTGGATCTTTCAGCTTAGTGGTCCCTTGAGAATGTATTCTGTCAAGAATTTTTCTTTTCTGTTCCATGATGCATTTAGGTCCCAGCCTTCTTCCGTAGAAGTTAAGGGAGTGACTTTCTTAAATAAGATAGGCTCATTTTTTTTTTTTTTTTCCCCCAAAACTCGGTAGTGTTTTGCCTGGGCCCCCCCAGGTAGTTCAGAGGTTAAAGAATCCTTCTGTAATGCATGAGATGCAGTTTCAGTCCCTTGATTGGGAAGATCCCTAGAGTAGGGCATGGCAACACACTCTGGTATTCTTGCCTGGAGAATCCCATGGACAGAGGAGCCTGCCGTGTTACAGTTCATAGCATCATGAAGAGTCACACACAACTGAAGTGACTGAGCATGCCCACACAGTGTTTTGTCTGAAGGGGTTTTTGAGAAGATCCACAATACCTTTGCATATACTTTGCAAACTAATATTTTGTATGTGGCATACGGGGGTCACACTTTATTTTCCTTTGCTTTCATATTATTTGGTCATTTCAAAAGGTATCTTCTGAAGAGCTAAAAATGAAAAAGTTTTAAAAATGTCAACTCTAATTCCTAACTTTCAACTGCTGTAACTATCCTTATTTTATAATAAACAAAATAAACATCAAGCAAGGCTAATTTTCCTTAATATTTGAATCTCAGATATAATTCTTCAATATCCTTGGCAATTAATTTTGTGTGTGTGAAATAAATTTTTATAAGATTATAAGAAAAACATTTCAGGGATTTTAAATTAATTACAGAAGAATAGATAATTGCCACATTTAAGTTTCTTAAGAAATATGCTATATCATCCCACTTATTCACATTTTCTTTTTTCTCTCAGATTTTGTAGCTTAGGTAATATAGGCCATTCATTCTTCATGTTAACTATTACTAAACATTTGATGTTATTGCTTTTAGCTTAACTTGTATTTTCATTTATATTATGTTTTAACAAATTATTCATGATTTTTTGATGTGTACCTTTTTAGGAAATCTAAGACTTAAGATACAAATAAAATTAAATGTTTATAAAAATCAAAGAATAGTTGCATTATTTACCCTTCTGTTTCCTTAGCAATAATATTATTGGCACTGAAAGTTTTTCTTTATTCAGACCCTAAATTCATTTTGAAAACGTGTTACAACTATCTTTGTTCAAATGTTTTTTTATCAATTTTATATAAATGCCATTGTAAAAGATGTGGTGTCTTATACATGGTAAAATATTAATTCCTTATACTTCAAAGCTCATAATATGAAAACAAACCTCCCAATATTTATTTATAATTTAGAGTCAGCATACAAATATCTTTTTAAAAAGTGGTTTTAAGAAGATCTTAAGTTGTCTTCAACTTAATGAAAAATTACATTTTGGCATAAGATCAAGTATAGAGCTTTTCACATGGTTTCAAACAGTAATCAAATAGGGCACAGTTGAATACAAAACAAAGATGCAGAAAAATGAATTCTAATTACTGCTATATAAATATTAATTCTAATAAGAATAGGAATTTCATAAATTTTGATGAAAATAATGAAAAAAAAAAAACATTTGCTTGCCACATAAAGAAATCATCACACAAAAAGCATTTAAGTTTTTACTGTTTACAAATAAATTGGTAAATAAATTATTGTTTATTCAATTAGTTAATGAACCAGCCAGCATGACTTAAAAGAACTTAAGTTCTTGAAGAATTATCATAGAGATAATGATATGAAAACAATTTATAAAATATAATAAGAAATGCAGTAATGGTAATATTTTTTACTTAAAATACTAAAGGGAGTAGAGCAGTCCAGGTAAAGGGAGATGAAAATTTAAATGAGACTTTAAGATTCATTACATTTTGGATTGACAGAAACAGAGATGTAAAACTATTCATAGTAATCAGAAAAAAGTAAAGATATAATTGTGGAATTTACAAAGTAAACTTACTTGGTTTCATAAGGGAAAAAGGGAATGGCAAAAAACAAAAACAAACAGCAAAGCTTTTAAGATAGAGCTATGTTTTAGAGAACCTTATATGTGAAGTGGTTTGTTTGATTTTATTTTGAAAGCTAGTGCTTCTTAACATTTCTTNAAAATTAAATGTTTATAAAAATCAAAGAATAGTTGCATTATTTACCCTTCTGTTTCCTTAGCAATAATATTATTGGCACTGAAAGTTTTTCTTTATTCAGACCCTAAATTCATTTTGAAAACGTGTTACAACTATCTTTGTTCAAATGTTTTTTTATCAATTTTATATAAATGCCATTGTAAAAGATGTGGTGTCTTATACATGGTAAAATATTAATTCCTTATACTTCAAAGCTCATAATATGAAAACAAACCTCCCAATATTTATTTATAATTTAGAGTCAGCATACAAATATCTTTTTAAAAAGTGGTTTTAAGAAGATCTTAAGTTGTCTTCAACTTAATGAAAAATTACATTTTGGCATAAGATCAAGTATAGAGCTTTTCACATGGTTTCAAACAGTAATCAAATAGGGCACAGTTGAATACAAAACAAAGATGCAGAAAAATGAATTCTAATTACTGCTATATAAATATTAATTCTAATAAGAATAGGAATTTCATAAATTTTGATGAAAATAATGAAAAAAAAAATTTGCTTGCCACATAAAGAAATCATCACACAAAAAGCATTTAAGTTTTTACTGTTTACAAATAAATTGGTAAATAAATTATTGTTTATTCAATTAGTTAATGAACCAGCCAGCATGACTTAAAAGAACTTAAGTTCTTGAAGAATTATCATAGAGATAATGATATGAAAACAATTTATAAAATATAATAAGAAATGCAGTAATGGTAATATTTTTTACTTAAAATACTAAAGGGAGTAAAGCAGTCCAGGTAAAGGGAGATGAAAATTTAAATGAGACTTTAAGATTCATTACATTTTGGATTGACAGAAACAGAGATGTAAAACTATTCATAGTAATCAGAAAAAAGTAAAGATATAATTGTGGAATTTACAAAGTAAACTTACTTGGTTTCATAAGGGAAAAAGGGAATGGCAAAAAACAAAAACAAACAGCAAAGCTTTTAAGATAGAGCTATGTTTTAGAGAACCTTATATGTGAAGTGGTTTGTTTGATTTTATTTTGAAAGCTAGTGCTTCTTAACATTTCTTTGCTGTTGTGTAGTTGCTAAGTCTCGTCTACCTCTTTTGTGACCCCATGGACCGTAACCTCCCAGGCTTCTCTGTCCATGGAATTCCCAGGCAAGAAAACTGGAATTGATTGTCATTTCCTTCTTGAGGGGATCTTCCAGACCCAGAGACTGAACCCCTGTCACCTGCATTTGCAAGCAGCTTCTTTACCACCAAGCCACCAGGGAAAGCCATTTCTTTAGTCATAGATATTGTTTGAGGATCTGGTAAAAGCTACTGATGGTTCTACTGTGTGCTACAAATGACTCTTGCTGGCCTATAGATGTTAATTCCTACCTTTTTAGAAATTTTGTGAAGCAACTAGCATTAATTACTTGAAACAGGTACTTGTGGGAGTATTACTGCTATGGAATTAGACCATAATAAAATTTGGCTTGTTTGCTATTTTCTCCCTTACTCCAACTCCTTTCTCTTCCCTCTCATCTTCCTTTATACACGCTCTCTCTCTCTGTCTCTCTCATCTCTGGCTCTTCCTTTTTGCAATTTAAAAAATTTAATTTATTTTTATTTTTTATAGTGGAAAGCCAGTTGTTAGTCATTTACTAGATTGCTGAATTTTTTTATTATCAAATATTATTTACTGTTTCATATATTACAGTGTACAAGATGGTTGGATGGCATCACCAACTCAATGGACATGAGTGTGAACAAACTCTGGGAGATGGTGAAGGACAGGAAAGCCTGGCATGCTGAAGTCCATAGGGTCGCAGAATCGAACACAACTGAATGACTGGAAACAACACATATTTAAGATTTTGCAAGCAACATTACAGTATACATTTTTCATAAAAGTTTTGAAATGCTACATGGATTTATTCATTTATTTGAGTGTAAGATTAAGAATCATTCTATACTTATTTAGGAGTCATTGGATTATTAAGTTAAAAGCTATATTACTAAACTTAGTAAAGTTAAAATAATCCAGCAATGCAGTTTTAATCTCTTGTAGGATAGAGAGAAATAAATCAGGCTCATAAGCTCTAATTTTATTGTAATAAATTCAGATGGAGTTGCTGTTTACTTAAGCTACCATTTTGTAGTATTTATTTTGTTACCAAATGTTGTAATAATCACTGTAGGCATCTTATTTTCTTTTACTACACAGAAACCCAATGTGTCAGATACAAGGATCTCAAATTTAAAGAAATGTTAACTGGGTCTTAAAACTAGAAGTGACTTCTTCATATTTATGGTTCACACCATGTAGAGCCTGGACTTGAACCAAATTTAGTTTAAAACAATATGTTTTCAAGGCCATAAATGAATGGGAAGTCTTTGCACCTAATCAGACGACTCCAAAATAGATCAAGCCTTCTTTACCATGGCTTCCCTGGTGGCTCAGCGGTTAAAGCGTCTGCCTCCAATGTGGGAGACCCGTGTTTGATCCCTGGGTTGGGAAGATCCCCTGGAGAAGGAAATGGCAATCCACTCCAGTATTCTTGCCTGGAGAATCCCATGGACGGAGAAGCCTAGTAGGTTACAGTCCACAGGGTCGCAAAGAGTCGGACACGACTGAGCGACTTCACCTTCACCTTCTTTACAGAAGAAGCATGATGTCATAAACAAAACTTGACCTGTCAGGATGCAGTTTTAGAGGGGAGGCAAATGATTCAGTTTAAGGTTCAATAAAGTTGAAGTATACACATAGGAAATTTCAGAGTTCTCAGAGTTAGAGCTTGTTGCACATCTTCATGCTCAGATGCTCAGTTGTGTATGACTCTTTGTGACATCATGGACTGTAGCCCACCAGGCTCCAATGTCCATGGAATTTTCCAGGCAAGAACACTGGAGTGGGTTGCCATTTCCTTCTCCGGGGGATATTCCCTATCCAGGGATTAAACCTGGGTCTCTTGCAATGCAGGTGGATTCTTTACCAACCGAGACAGAGCTTGTTCTAATCCTTTCCTATCAGAATGTAGATCAAATATTTACATTGTAAATGTTTCTCACATTTCAAACCAGAAGAAGCATTAACAGAAGAAGTAATTTAGCAGAATTTGGTTAACAGGAAAGCCACTGTATCCAAGGTAGGGAATATTGAATGAATTTTCCAATCATTTCTCTTTTGCTACTCTCAATAACTCTGAGAAGACAGGCAACAAGATTATGAATCACCAAGATTCTCTTTTATCTTCATGTATGTATCTAGTTCCTAAAGAGTTGTTGACCCATGAAAATTGTTCAGTATGTGACAGTTAAATGGATTATTATTCACATTTTGCAACTGAAAAAAAAATCAGGTTTTCCTGAGTTCACTGAACTATGAATAACAGGAAGCAGAATTTAAACAAAGGAGTTCAGCTCTGAAGTTCAGGATTTTACATGTCAGCTGGCAGACTTAAGTTTCTGAACCAGCCTGTGCTCCCAAAAGCCTTGAGGATGATGACCTATTCTCCTTCCTGTCTCATGTGATTTTCATTTGCTCTTTTGTCAGATGGCATCAGTTCAATAAATTAAAGAAAACAGATGGAGAGGCACATCAAGCCGGCATTACACAATTCACTAAAGTAATTAAGCAATTACTTGCAAGAACACATTCCTCCCTCAAATATAATAATGTGTTGCATTATCAACATTTTTCTTACAGAGGATTAAGAGCATTAAGAAAATTAAGCATCATTAAAAGGCTTGCTGTAAAATTACATAGTAAATTATTAAAGTTAAACCTTTTTTGCTTCATCAATGGGTTTTTGTTCTTTTATTTAGTAGGGATCAATTTAGTGAAGGGGAAAATAAAATGAAGGAAAATGGAAAACCAAAGAGACTGGCATGGGTTTATCATGCCAGAGATTAGTGGCAAGCTTCCAATGGGTGCTATAAAAACCTTACTTAGAGGCCTCTTCTCTATAAATTATCTAGCAACATAAATTGGAAATGAAAAAGAAAAGAGAGCCTCATCTGTGAAACCAATGTTGACACACAAATTACTTTTTAGCATTCTCTAAAGCAAACCAGCTGCTACCTAGAAGCCAAAGGTGATCTTTACCAGAGGGACACACATATGCACACACACCCACTGTGTTATCTTTGCATTGCAAGAGTAAAGACAGAGGAAAAAGAGAGGAGGTGAGTCACTGACAGTTATGGGAGCACAGGCTGACACAGAATTGTCACTTGTCTCCGTCAGGCCTGACAGACTTTAATCCCTAAGCATCAGATTGCACCCAGAGATAAAACTGGCCCTTTTTTCTACTTTCCTTAATGCCGGTGGTACTGATTTCAAAGCACTGCAGAGGAATCAACTTACATATGTCTGTAAAATGACTGATAAGTTTGCAGGTTAGCATGACTATGATCACTTCTAATACATTAGCAATACTTTATTAGCGTAAATTTTATAACATGGCCCTTACCATTGGCTCCAAAATGGGAAACATAGGGTCACTGATTAAAAGACAAAACAAACAAACAGAAAAACTGTCAAATGATCCTTGAACCTCACATGATATTACAAAAAGTGTGGTTATCTTATCATGAGAGAACATTCTCTGAAAAAGAGATCCTTCGTGTGACCAGATAATATTTACTGTGAGTATCAGTAATATAATGAGAAGTTTAGATTTCATATGCAGCTATTAAACATGTGATTTAGACAGAAGCCAAATATATTAATGAAGATCTGAATGAAGTCATTCTTATTCTCTGCATATCTCTACCAGGTAGAATACTGAGAAGACAGATCTTTTAGAAATTTTAGAGAATAGAAAGATGAAGAAATAATAGTAATGTTCAGACACTGAATGTGTTCTATAATTTGTGAGGGAGAAATCAGAGAGGTAGAAAGGGTCACTATTTTTTGTCTTTTAAGCATTATTTCTTAAAATACCTGTTTTAATAAAGTATCACTTAGATTAATTTTGTGGAAGAGGCTTTTTACAACTAGATTTTTCAAAAGTGTAATAGGCAAAACTTAAAACAGTGCTTCAACCAATGATCATACATTTGTGCCATGGATTGCTAGCACCAATATCATTATAGAGCTGTATAGAAAAATGTATTATTTTGGTCTCACATTCTTAATTAGATAAAATTGATGTGGAACCCAGCAAACTAAGAACTGGAATTGATGTGAAACGCTATTACTTTGCTTAATTATTAATAAAGTATTTCCATCAATATGTGTTGAGAAAAAACTATTGTACACATAGTTTATTCATTTGAAAACACCCTGACCTATTCAATAAATTAGATAAGGCTTTTAAAGTGCAAAACCAATATAATATTATAAAGTAATTAGCCTCTAATCAAAATAAATAAATTTAAATTAAAAAATTTTTAAAAAAAGAATGCTTAGTGAAACAAAACAGACTTCCTCAGAATCCTCTAGGTTAGAAAAAAAGGGTCCAAGACAGTTAGCTTAGTTACCTATTCAATAAATTAGATAAGGCTTTTAAAGTGCAAAACCAATATAATATTATAAAGTAATTAGCCTCTAATCAAAATAAATAAATTTAAATTAAAAAATTTTTAAAAAAAGAATGCTTAGTGAAACAAAACAGACTTCCTCAGAATCCTCTAGGTTAGAAAAAAAGGGTCCAAGACAGTTAGCTTAGTCAGAAAGACAAACAAAACTATTCCTGAAAAGGAGGAAAAGTGCAAAGATGGCAAGATGTTCAGAGAAGCACAAAAGGTGCCATTTGCATTATCCGAAAAACAAAAGGGAATATATGCTATTTTGACAGCTTTGAAATTTAGACCTGAAAAATACAAATACCATCAATATTACTCTATTTGATTGAATCATCATGTTGAATAACTGTGAAACATCTATCTCCTGATATTACTTATATTCATATTCATATTGTGTGATCACATATAGCTTCTCTTTTCAGCAAAATGCTTTCTTGTGTTAAAACCAGCATATATATTCTTCTATGGGAGTGAATATGACCAAGCTTTGGGTGTGGTGAGCAAGAGGATTAAGGTTTGAATTTTTCCACTGAATTCAACTCTGAATTTTACTTAGAATAATCAGAAACAATCCTTACATTCTGAACATCTAAAATCAAGTTGCTTTTTTTATAAGACTTAAATGTCACTTTTACTTAACTAAAGATTGTTAAGGTTGTGACTGTCTGAATCAAGTTGATGAGTACAGAACTGTTGTGCTAAATTGAATCACTGAAGAACTGAATCAAAAGCCACCTAAAACTTTCTGTTCTTTTTAGCATATTTTAAGCTTAATTACCAAAAATAGTTTCAAATCCTTTGTACAGTTAGACATGTCACAATATATAAATGTAAATAACCTGAAGGAAAAATCAATATGTAAACCTCAGCAGACCAAAACCACCTAAAGAAATATAATTTAAAAGTAATTGCACGAACACCCAAACATGAACCCCCCTCCCACCTCCCACCCATCATCCCTAAGTTCTAAGAAAAAATAAATAAATAAATAGAAAATTAAAAAAAAAAGTAATTGCAAAGAAAATCAGGAACTGATGTGAAATGTTTTTGTCGCTTAGTCACTAAGTTGCTGCTGCTACTGTTGCTAAGACACTTCAGTCGTGTCTGACTCTGGGCGACCCCATAGAAGGCAGCCCACCAGGCTCCCCCGTCCCTGGGATTCTCCAGTCATGAACACTGGAGTGGGTTGCCATTTCCTTCTTCAATGCATGAAAGTGAAAAGTGAAAGTGAAGTCATTCAGTGGTATCCGACTCTTAGCGACCCCAAGGACTGCAGCCTACCAGGCTCCTCCATCCATGGGATTTTCCAGGCAAGAGTACTGGAGTGGGGTGCCACTGTCTTCCCCAGAAATGTTATTGTTTTGATCTAAATTATTAATAAAGAATTCCCACATTAATGAAGAATTCTATGTTGTGAAAAATTTATTGTACACATTGTCTGTTCGTTTGAAAACACCCTGATTTATTAAATACATTAGATGAGGCTTTGAGATTGCTTAGTGAAACAAAATAGACTTCTTCAGAATCCTCCAGGTAAAACTAAAACAGTTCAAGACAGCTAGCTTAGTCAGAAAGACAAAGCAGCTGTTGTGAATTTTGAGAGAAAAAAAAAAAATTGAATGGTTTTATGATGCTGAAACTGTTAACTGGAAGAACTGGAAGATGCTGAATATTCATTGGAAAGACTGATGCTGAAACTGAAGCTCCAGTACTTTGGCCACCTGAAGAGAAAAATTGACTCATTGGAAAAGACCCTGATGCTGGGAAAGATTGAGGGAAGGAGGAGAAGGGGAAAACAGAGAATGAGATGATTGGGTGGCATCATCAATTCAATGGACATGAGTTTGAACAAACTTGGGGAGAGTTAAGGACAGGGAATCCTGGCATGCTGCAGTCCATGGGGTTTCAAAGAGTCAAATATAACTGAGCGACTGAAAAACAACAGCAATATGGCAATGATCACTGTCTGAGATCGAAAGATTTATGCTTGATTTCAAAGTTTGCAATTGATTAAGGACAACATTCTCTCTTATGAAGAGATAAATATATTTGCTGTTCTGTTCCTATAGAGTTCTAAGATAGGACAGGTGAACAATATTTCTTCTATGTTATACCTAACTGTGGGATGCAGCTTGGAGTTTTGAAGGCCAGGATTAGGTGGTAAAGTGAGAAATTTAAGCTCAAGTTGGATCAGGAAAGAGAGAATAACCTTTTTCCAGTAAAAACACCAGCCCATTATCTAAAGAGCTTAAAACAAAACAAAACAAATATCGTTTACTCACATCATATGTCCATTGTAGGTGAGCAGGTATACCTTGCTAAACAACATCTTACAAAAATCAGACAGATAAATACTCTAATAGGAAATAAGTTTAGTATATATCAGTCAGTCAGTCAGTTCAGTCACTCAGTTGTGCTTGACTTTTTGTGACCCCATGGACTGCAGCATCCCAGGCTTCTTTGTCCATCACCATCTTCTGGAGCTTGTGCAAACTAATGTCCATTGAGTCGGTGATGCCATCCAACCATCTCATCCATCAACTTACCCTTCTCCTCCTGCCTTTAATCTTTCCCAGCATCAGGGTCTTTTCTAATGAGTCAGCTCTTCTCATCAGGTGGCAAAATTATTGGAGCTTCACTTTCAGCATCAGTCCTTCCAATGAATATTCAGGACTGATTTCCATTAGAATGGACTGGTTGGATCTCCTTGCAGTCCAAGGNCCCAGCATCAGGGTCTTTTCTAATGAGTCAGCTCTTCTCATCAGGTGGCAAAATTATTGGAGCTTCACTTTCAGCATCAGTCCTTCCAATGAATATTCAGGACTGATTTCCATTAGAATGGACTGGTTGGATCTCCTTGCAGTCCAAGGGACTCTCGCGTGTTCTCCAACACCACAGTTCAAAAGCATCAACTCTTCGACACTCAGCTTTCTTTATGGTCTAAATCTCACATCCATACATGTGAGATTTATCTTTGACTAGATGGACCTTTTTTGGTGAAGTTATGTCTCGGCTTTTTAAAATGCTGTTTAGGTTTGTCAGAGATTTTCTTTCAAGGAGCAAGCATCTTGTAATTTCATGGCTGCAGTCATGATCTGCAGTGATATTGGAGCCCAATAAAATAAAGTTTGTCACTGTTTCCATTGTTTGTCCATCTATTTGCTCTGAAAGGATGGGACCAGATGCCATGATTGTTGCTTTTTGAATGCTGAGTTTTAAGCCAGCTTTTTCACTCTCCTCTTCACTTTCATCAAGAGGCACTTTGGTTCCTCTTCACTTTCTGTTATAAAGGTAGTGTCATCTGCATATCTGAAGTTATTGATATTTCTCTCTGCAATCTTAATTCTACCTTGTGCTCCAACCAGCCTGGCCTTTTACATGATGTACTCTGCTTATAAGTTAAATAAGCAGGGTAAAAACATACAGCATTGCCATACTCCTTTCCCAATTTAAACCAGTCCTTTGTTCCATGTCTGGTTCTAAATGTTCCTTCTTGACCTACATACAGATTTCTCAAAAAGTAGGTAAGGTGGTTTGGTATTTACATCTCTTTAAGAATTTTTCATAGTTTGTTGTGATCCACTTAGTCAAAGGCCTTAGTATAATCAAAGAAACAGAAGTAGATGTTCTCCTGGATTTTTTTTTTTTTTTTTGCTTTTTATATGATCCAGTACTGGCAAATTAATCTCTGGTTCCTCTGCCTTTTCTATATCCATCTTGAATATCTGGAAAGTCTTGTTTCACATACTGTTGAAGCCTAGCTTGGAGAATTTTGAGCATTACTTTATTAGTGTGTGATATGAGTGTAATTGTGTAGTCATTTGAACATTTTTTGACATAGCCTTTCTTTGGGATTGTAATGAAAACTCAAGTTTTCCAGTCCTATGACCATTGCTGAGTTTTCCAAATTTGCTGGAATATTGCACTTTAAGAGCATCATCTTTTAGTATTTGAACTAGTTCAGCCAAATATCATCACCTCCACTAGCTTTGTTTGTAGTGATGCCTCCTAAAGCACACTTTGTTTTGCATTCTAGAATGTCTGGCTCTAGGAGAGTGATCACACCATTGTGGTTATCTGGGTCATTAAGATCCTTTTGTACAGTTCTTCTGTGTATTCTTGCCAATTTTTTTAATATATTCTGCTTCTGTTATGTCCATACTATTTCTGGGCTTTCTTGCGACCATCTTTGCATGTAATGTTCTTTAATCTTTCATTAATGTTCCCTATATCTAATTTTCCTGAAGAGATATCTATTATTTCCCATTCTATTTTTTTCATCTATTTCTTTCCATTAATCACTGAGGAAGCTATTTTTTGGAACTCTGCATTCAGATGGATATATCTTTCTTTTTCTTCTTTGAGTATTTGCTTTTCTTCTTTCCTCACTTATTTGTAAGGCTTCCTCAGACAACCATTTTGCCTTTTTGCATTTCTTCTTCTTGAGGATGGTTTTGATCATTGCCTCCTGTAAAATGTCACAAGCCTCCATCCATAATTCTTCAGGCACTTTGTCTATCAGATCTAATCCCTTGAATCTATTTGCCACTTCCACTGTATAATTGTAAGGGATTTTATTTAGGTTATACCTGAATGGTTTAGTGGTTTTCCCACTTTTTTTCATTTAAGTCTGAATTTTTCAATAAGGAGTTCACGATCTGTGCCACAGACAACTCCTGGTCTTGTTTTTGCTTGCTGTAGAGCTCCATCTTTGGTTGCAAAGAATATAATCAATATGATTTTAGTATTGACCATCTGGTGATGCCCATATGTAGAGTCTTCTCTTATGTTATTGGAAGAGGATGTTTGCTATGACCAGTGCATTCTCTTGGCAAAACTCTGTTAGCCTTTACCCTACTTCATTTTGTATACCAAGGCCAATTTTTAACCTGTTATTGCAGATATTTCTTGACTTCTTAATTTTGCATCTCAGTCCCCTATGATGAAAAGGACATCTTTTTTGGTGTTACTTCTAAAAGGTCTTATAGGTTTTCATAGAACTGTTCAGCTTCTTTCACATTAATGGTTGGGACATAGACCTGGATTACTGTAATACTGAATGGTTTGCCTTGGAGACAAACAGAGATCATTCTGTCGTTTTTGAGATTATACCCATTTACTGCATTTTGAACTCAGCCCTTTTTAGTTCCTAAAATGTTGATATTCACTCTCCATGTCCTGTTTGACCATTTCCAATTTTTCTTGATTCATGGTCCTAATATTCCAGGTGCCTATGCAATAATGTTCTTTGCAGCATTGGACTTTACTTCCATCACGAATCACACTCACAGCTGGGCATTGTTTTCACTTTGGCTCATCCTCTTCATTCTTTCTGGAGGCATTTATTCACTCTCCCCAGCAGTACACTGCCAAACTGGGGAGTTCCTTTCAGTGTCCTGTCTTTTTGCCTTTTCATACTGTTCATGACGTTCTCAAGGCAAGAATACTGAAGCGGTTTACCATTCCCTTCTACAGTGGACCACGTTTTGTCAAAACTCTCCACCATGACCTGTCTATCTTGGATGGCCTTACATAGCATGGCTCATAGTTTCATTGATAGTACATTAGTGAAAACATGGCCAGTCTCCATGCCAGAGGAAAAGATAATTTTGAAGAATTTCATTAGTAATAGTTTACCATAGCCCAGAAGTATAACACACCATGTTTGCTCACAGATCAGTGACCAAAATGAGGTACACAGTCCACTTGACTAAAAGGCACAAAATAAGTCAATCACCACATATCTGGGAGGTAGAAAGGGAAGGGAAACTATTTTCCAATTAATAGTGATAGCCACTATATTAAGATGTTTTTGTATCAGTCTGAGATTTAAGGTAAAGGACTTAGCAGTAAAAAACAAACAAACAAACAAACAAAAAACTACAGTTTACATTGATTGATATAACTCTTAAGACACTTACTGAAAATTTTAAAAGGACTACATAAAAATTTTGTGAAGATATGACCACTGAACTCGTGACAGGGGCTGTTTCCTATCCTAGGTAAGCTAGCCTTTCTGATATGAACAAACAAAACCTGGAAGGTGAGGCTGATCTCTGTGAAGCAGACTTTTTTCTTAAATTGATTTTCATATGAGGATTTTGAAAGACCCTGGAGAGCCCTCAGTTATGTCAAGTTTCTTTTTTCAAGCTTAACTTGCTTATTTTCTGGTTAGCTTCTGAAATACTTAGGACATTTTAGAAATGTCCCACAGGTATAACCTGGATTTATGGCATCTCCTACTTTGTATTATATCTTTTCTAATATAATGGGAAGGAGACTACTTCCAAACTGGTATCAGGAAGATAATAAATATGAGAGGCTCTATCTGGGCATTGGCAAGGGAACATGCTTACGTAGAGTGGTAAAACAGTTGAATAAATAATTTCTCACGGTTCTGGGGACACAGCAAGAGGAAAGTGGAACTAAGAGACACAGAATCTGTGGAAAATACCCTTTGCCTTCCCATAATTAATAATAACTCTGAATATTTATCAAGTGCTTATCTATGGCAGGATTTGTGGAAAGTGATATACTATGCATTTTAAAAATTTTATTTCTTAATTGGAGAAAAATTATTTTACAATGTTGTGTTTGTTATGAGGTCAGTAATATTATATACACAAAAGGAGAATAGAGCAAAACAATGTTACATAGGTTTCCAGAGAACACAAAGATAGCAATAGACCCAGAATATTAATCCAGATAGACAGAGTCCAGAATTGACTGAAGTGTGTATTGCAAGGTGAGTGGGAGGTAAAAATAAATGGTGTCAAACTTAAATACATGACTTGATGTGGAGAATCAGGTAAAGACAGACACATGGAGTGTGTAAAAAAAAATGAGGGAATTCACATTTAGTAGCTTGGGAGGAGTCAAGAGACACTGAATAATGAAAAATAATGTGTTAACAATGTATATTTTCTCTCATCTCCAGAAGAGTTGTACAATGTGTCAGGATGTGCGACTATACACCTGTCTATATTATTTAAGATTTGTGTACTAAGGAGTCATCACCACCCAAATAACATTCTGTTAAACAGTCTGGTACATGGGGAGGGGAGGGACGTTCAAGAGGGAGATGATATGTTTATAATTATGGCTGATTTGTATTTGTGGGGTTTCTCTTGTGGCTCAGTGGTAAAGAATCTGCCTGCCAATGCAGGAGATGTAGGTTTGATCCCAGGGATCGGAAAGATCCCCTGGAGAAGGAAATGGCAAGCCACCCCAGTATTCTTGCTTGGGAAACTCATGAACAGAGGAGCCTCGTGGGCTACCGTCCATGACATCACAAAGAGTTAGACATGACTTAGAGACTGAGAATGCAAGCACTCATGGCAGAAACCAATACAACACTGTAAAGAAATTTCCTTCAATTAGAAAATAAAATACATAATTGAACAATCTGATACACAAAAGTCCAAATTCAAGTTATCCTTTTAATTAAATTTTAAGGCTTAAAGCTATTTTATTGAGAGCATGATATAATTTTGTTCATCATCCTCATTCAGCAAAGATTATTTTTGAAAAGAACACAACAATAATAGAATAGAAATTAATTCAGAGATAATTTAAAGTACTGTAATAAAACTACAAGCAAATATGACAACAAGGAAGCAGGACTAGAACTTCTATGGATACAGAAATCAAGACGCTCAAGGCTGTTTGGTTAATGGTAGAGGCAGAAATTGACTTAGCAATTGAGTTCAAAGATTTCAGTCAGCCTTGCATACACTTAAATAGACGTTTAAGAGACAGGCAGAAGAAAGATACAATGTAAGAAAAGATTTATATCAGGAATCACAGTAAAATAATGATTAAAATATAGATACATATATGAAATAAATCAATTTTGAAAAGTATAACTAAAATATGGAGTTTTGCTTCATATTATTTAGAAGACATGTGCTGAGTGGGGCAAGCAAGAGCTACAAATTAGTAAATAAATAAATGTTAATCTCAGTAGGCATCAGAGTAAACACTGAAAGGTAAACTGGGAATTTTGGTATGGGATTTAGACATGAATGGAGAGGCCTTTCCAAAAGTAATAGCTATTCAGAGGTTATAAATATAAGTAACCGGAGCCTATAGGGGTGGCTAAGTGATAAAGAGCCTGCCTGCAAGGCATGAGCCACAGGAGACATGGACTCAATCCCTGTGTCTGGAAAAATCCCCTTAAGGAGACCACAGCAACCCATTCCAATATTCTTGACTGAAGAACCTCACAGACAGAGGAGCTTGGTGGACTATAGTCCATAGTGTCAAAAACAGTTGGAACATGACAGAAACAATATAGCGCGCGCACACACACACACACACACACACACACGCATGCACGCACATAGAGGGAGAATGTATTTGGGACTTTGGCCCAATGACATTCCAAAAGTGAAATCAATGACTAGCAGTAAGATCATGGGTTACTTATTCATATTTTCAGGAAATGATGCACAATTTTCAGACTCAAGTTTTCCAAGCAGCACAATATCACTTATAATAGACAGGCTTAATGATAAGGACCAAAATCTTTGTGCATACTTATATTTAAGTAAATAGAAATACTAAAAGGTTTAATTTAGCTTATTGAAGGAAATTTCCAAAAGGTTCTTTACTTGATAAAACAGGATAAAATATATCCCTACATAGACAATTTAATGAAATACTAATAGAATTTAAATATATCCATGGTCTTGTCCCAATAAATGTTCTCCATCTTTCTCCCACTGTTACCATAATATCAATAATAATATTTGCCAATCCAGTACTGTTACAGTAGATTTGGGGAAACTGACTGGAAATGGACATTAGGGAAATTTCTAGAGTTATGGAAATATTATATATTCATAGAGTTCTGAGTTGCTTGAATATACATACATATATATTAAAGCTCATCAAGCTATCAACTTAAAATGTATATTTTCCATGTAAATTATAAATATGATGCTATGTATAGTACAATATAATAAAACAGAGTGAAGGAAGATGAGATGGGAAAAAGGAATTGATAGGAAGTCCGTATAGATAAGTGCTTTAAACTGATTAGATGTAAAAGTAAGTGATAAGATATCTCACTAACTATTCGAAAAATAAATGCTATCAGGAACCATTCTTATTGAATTTCTTGTTAGTTCTGGGATGATCCACTAATGAGGGAAAAATGATGACACTCTAGCAATGTTTTAAGTAGAAAAGAAACTACTAGAACACTCTAGGTGAAATTGACTTTTATAAAAGCTGCTAAGTTCACCTAAATAAAAATGTGGTGCATGTGAGTGCAAAAAAATGGTAGGTTTGTATGTATGCTAACTGAAGTCTATGAGATTACTCTTCAGATTGCTTCAATTTTTTCACAAAATTGGAGACTGAGCTTTATCTGGAGTATGGAAGGACTAGAGAGTAATTTGCATTTGAAAGAGAAGAAAGAAGAAGAACCAGCCAAACAGCAGAGTGGGGAAATAAAGACCAATATCTGGCAACATCAAAACTCCAGTTGCTGCTTGTAATTACGGATCCAAAAACAAGTATGTTAAGGCAGAAAAGCTGGATTTTCTAGGAAATGTATGTTAAATTTAGGAGGATAACGACTGTACACTTTTCTTGGTCCTTAAAAGCAGAGTGAGCACTCAGCCAGCACATAGAGAACAGAGGCTCAGAAAACATTTTTGCAGTCTATGATTGAAAATCTTAGCTCCTGGCCCTTTTTTCTCACCTTAACACTAATCTTGTCATAAATCATGATACTCTGATACCTTGGCATCTTCTCCTCTCTTCCAATTATCTTTTCCATCTCTTTACATAAGCCACTATTTTTATAGTCATATCCTAAAGTTTGACCACTGCCAGTAACTGCAGTTATGTAAAAATCTCGGCTGTAATTATTCTCCATTCTGACTTGTATCTCTTACAAATTACGTCCTTTGACAGAACTGTGATACCATTATACTGATCCTACTATCTATGCCATATCCCTCATTTCCCCTCACACCTTTATTTTTCTTCCCATGGTCTTTCACTACAATCTCTCCTTTACCTATGTGCTGGTTTTCTTACCTTTCTTTCCATTTGGGAAATAAATCTTTTTTAGTTCATATTGACTTTGTCTGTATTCTTTCTTACCATACATCTAGATGTGGCTGTAGAAAACCACATGGGTATGCTATAATCTCACATAAGTGAAGGAAAAATAACTTTATGGACTTGTTCATCATTTTTAACCCTTTCCCTAGTGTGTTTACTCTTTCATTCCATACTCATTCCCCAGTCACTGTGCTACCATACACTGATATACCTCAGATATGTTACAAATTTGCAAACTATTGTTCTACTGCTCATAGAACAGTTAAATGTCTGGGCTGACTTATAGATCCTAGTTACTTCCAGTTACCTTCAGCTATGAGCACTCTTACATGTCTACCAGTATTTTGCACAAATATTTTCCAAGTGTACCATGATGTGAAAATATTTTGAAGTACCATACAAGGTGATTATTTCACAACTTTGTCTTTATTCTTAAATGTTAAAAGATTCTCTCTCTTCCTTGTTTTATGCTGATTGTTTAACTTTTGATATTCCTGGAATATAAACACTATAGCAGAACATATTAACATCATCCCCACTGGACTGGGACTTCCCTGATTGTTCAGAGGCTAAGGAATCTGCCTTCTATGTAGGAGACACAGATTCAATCCCTGGGTCAGGAAGATCCCCTGGAGGTGGAAATGGCAATCCACTTCAGTATTCTTGCCTGGAAAATCCCATAGGCAGAGAAGTCTGGTGGGCTACAGTCCATGGGGTCACAAAGAATCAGACACAACTGAGTGAGTAAACATTCACTCATTCTAGACTGATCCACCTAAACCTTAACTTTGTATTCTACCACTCTTTCTTTCACTATAGATTAAGCTCCTGTCCAATTCAATTATATTATGTTTCACTATATTCCATTATGAGTCACCTACTCAATAATTGTAATCCTGTAATTTTTTTCCATACATCTTATATTTCTGTTCTTTTATCAGTTTATATTCTATCAGTTCACCTCTCCTCTCAAGAACACTTTATCCTGAACTCATCTCCTGTTCTCCTTTAGCAAACTCTTCAAAAGAGCTATCTTTAGCTTTTTAATCTAAATTTCATCTCCCCCTTCTCTCCTAAATGCATTCCAATTGGATTTTACACAAACTGCTCCACAGAGATATTGCTTGATAAGATCATCAATGACCTTCATGTTGCCTATCATCAATACTCGGCTTTACATTCATTCCCTTTTATGGTAGATAGAATAAGGAACCCCCTAAAGATTTCCATATCGTAATCCCCAGAACCTGTTAAGTTTTCATGTTACATCGAAAGGGGGAATTAAGTTTGCTAAATAGATTATTTAAAATTCCACTAGATTACCTAAGGGGACCCACTGCAATCACAAGGGTACTTAAAAGTGGAAACAAGAGGCAGAAGAAGTGTCAGTGTTAGAATAATGCAAAGTGAGGAAGATTTAACTGACCATTGCTGTTCTGAAGATGGATGAGGCCCATGAGAAAGGAAGGCAGACGATCTCTAGGAGCTAGGAAATGTACAGAAAGAGATTCTCTCTCAGTGTCTTATCATCCGTTCAGGATGCCTTACCAGCAAGTGAAGGGCTACATGCGAGTCCTAGACTTCATTTTCTCTATCTATGATCATTATTTTTTTACACATTGTATTGATTTTGGACATATTGAAAGGCTGGCTCCCTAAATTATCTTTTTAAATTGTGTCTCTCTTCTGAATTACAGACTCATATGTATCTACCTACCCCCTTGCTATCTCAACTTGAATGCTTATTATGATTGCATACTCAGTTCAAGACACACTCTTTCTTTCCACCAACACCGATCCCCCAAAATAATAGTGGCTCATAAGCAGACTTCTGCACTTAATTAAAATGACATATTTGTTTTTCCATTTGCACAAAAAGTGTTGTAGTTATCCTGATAACTTTCAAGTCCTAAGACCAGTTCATTAGTAAATTATGTTGTCTCTATCTTCAGATTTACAAATAATCTGCCTCTCCATGTCTTATTTCACTCCTGACCTGCTATTATTCATACAAACAAATGTCTCTCTACTTTAAGATCTTCTCATATGTTTTTCCATTGGTTTATAATAAATGCAGTTCCCCATGTACCTACATGGTTTACCCTCTCACTCCCTTCAAATCTTTGTGAAATTCATAATACTAAAAGCTTTCTTTAGCACCCTTCATGAATCACATTCTTTTTTCCCAGGCTCATTCTATACTTATTAGACTACTTTATTATACTTAAGATACCTGTCACATTCTTATATGAAATTTCTTTCTTCTTTGCTTATTATATTCACACATTAGAATATAAGCTCAATTAGGTTAGGTTTAAAACAAACAAGCAAAAAAATCTGTATCCTTTCTATGAAGAACCGGATGCAGCAGTGTGTTGTTATTTAGTCACTGAGTCATGTCCAACTCTTATAGCAACATATAAATACTCAGTAAATATATATTCCTTCAATAAATAAAACTGACAACAAAACTCTAGGGAATACTATATTTCACCAAGTACACAGATGCATAGTTTTCATCACAGTCATTATATTATCATTAATAATGTTCAATTTGGTATCAAGGGTGTTCTGCTTCCAATATCTTGTATTCTTCAGGAATATTATTTTCTTATTCTTAAATATAGAAATTCTACATTTTCAATGATGTCATTTGCAAATGACAAAACTAAGAGAGGTAAGAAGAGACACTATTTAGATTTGTGTTTTTCATTCTAAGAATGAGTTTATTACCTCTTAGGGATTGTAAGGGTCTTCCCAGGAAACTCAGTGGTAAAGAATCTTCCTGCTAATGTTGGAGACATGGGTTTGATTCCTGGGTCAGGAATATCCCCAAGAGAAGGAAATGGCAACCCAGTCCAGTATTCTTCCCTGGAAAGTTCCATGGACATAGGAGCATGCCTGACTACAGCCCATGGGGTCACAGAGTTGGGCATGACTTAGCGACTAAACACACGCACATACAACACAGAGTGTAAGACATTTTTTAATCGTTGGAAACAAAAAGGAATTATCAAGTTTAGATATGATGCATACAAAAAAGTAGTGGAGAAAGTGAAAGTGAAAGTCGCTCAGTTGTGTCCGACTCTTTGAGACTCCATAGACTATACAGCCCATGGAATTCTCTAGGTCAGAATACTGGAATGGGTAACCTTTCCTTTTTCCAGCAGATCTTCCTAACCAAGGGATCGAACCCAGGTCTCTTGCACTACAGGCAAATTCTTTACCAGTCTAGAGTGGCAATATTAATAATCTTAATTTCCCTAACCCAATTAGGTGTTTAAGTAAAGCTAGGATTCAATATCTGTGAGTATCATTTTTAGCCTGTTCAGTGGAGTTCTGATCTATTTTCTGTGTATCATTACATAGAGGAAGCGGCCTTCTGAATCTAACCTGAATTGATGGATTGTTTACCAGCCATGCTGATTTGCGGCAAACCCTGAACTTCAAATTTGCCCTCTCACTTCTATGAATATGTTATAAATTCTTATTCATTTCTGAAACTTATGCATCAATTTCTCTTGTTTAGGGGACCATGTGGGTATTAAAAAGAGAAACTGGTCCTGATACTAAGTTCGGAGCTCTGGGCTTCTAGTGTTATTTAGTTCTTGCTTCTATAAACTTCCACTTCATTGAGAGCTCTCAAATAATTTTAAACATATTTTGCACAAGCTTTTTTTTTCTTTTAGTTTTCTATTTATGTTCAATGGAAGAGTTAATTTGAAATGACTAGCTTTTCTAACAGCCAAACCACCCTGAATAAACATGATCTCTTCTGAAATGAATAGCTTGGCACTATTAAAATCTGTATTTCCTTGGAAATACTTTAAATTTGATTCAATTAAACAACAAATTATTAAATCTTGGAGACAAAAGCAATTGACATTAATTTCACAGGAATACATGATATAATTGGATGTTCAAATGATTTTTAAGTGAAATATGTGTTATTGAAAATTATATCAGACAATAGGTCTAGACTTGGATTGTTCTGGAAAAAGCAGAATGCAAAGCAATTGTATGTTGCCCAAGGTATAATTCCTCCATATTGGAGTTTTATGCAAGAATTATGCTTTATGTGACATGAATATATATATGCATGAAAAAGTTCCCTTTCTTCGGTGAATAATACGCATTAATGAAAGGAGGTGAAAATCTGATGAACCAGGCCTTCAAACATGCGTATAACTTTACCATGAATATAGTGTCTCCTTCATAGGAAAAAAATGATAAAGTCATAGAAATATTAATTTCCTTTGTACAATTAAGGAGACAATATTGTAGTAGATAACATGAATATTGTTCAGTTGTCTATACATTATTTTAAAGAGTCTTAGCTGATTTACAAAATATATGAAAGTTATATAACACAAAGAAGGTGTGGCTGCCTAATATATGTAATTTCTAGTGTACAATCATTTATTCTAAAGTGAAGTATTATTATCTTTCTATCAATTTTAAAGTAATTGTCATGAAATGTTTCATGTTTTTTGTTCTAATTTGATTTCCTCAGTGACTAAGGCACTAAATCCTTATAGAAGTTCAATAAATATTACCAGAATATTTGACACCATATAATAGCACCAACTACGTTTTTGCTAGATTTTTACCAACTACATTTTTGCTAGATTTTTACCAACTACATTTTTGCTAGATTTTTACCACCTGTCTTCTCCACACAGTCTTGAAAGATTTCAAGAATAAAAATGTAATGCCTACCACAGATAACAAAAATAAATAAACAAATTATTTTCACACAACTCCTACAATGTAAATATCTTATAGAATAAATATACGTTTCCTTTTATTTTACTTTAAAATAAGAAATGGCCTGACTTTCAGTTCAAAATAGAGGTTTATATGGAAACCCAAATCTATCTTTGACATGATATCAGTAGCTAATATCAAATCTTCATCTGAGAATCATCCCTAATAGTTGATGTGGTTGGAATACAGGAGTAGTAATTGCCTGAGGGGATGGAAATGGCCGAGAACAGTGTAATATACAATGTATCATATCAGAAGTTTTATATTATACAAACAGTCTCTAAGAACTTTGGTCAAATTCTATTTAATTCAAACAAATTTTGCACAACCTCATCACTTTATATAGAAGATTGTGATCATTTGTAGTCAGATATGACAAACAAACCTCTAGTGGTTTCTCAACAAGCAATATGAAAGTATCCACCGGCCTGATTTGCAGAGAGTCAAAAATCTCTTGCCTTAGAACTACTTTAGCCTCTAAATATATTTTGCCAAGGTACATACTATTGTAGAAAGATGTGGATATGTTTGCTTCTTGCCACCCATACGATGAAAACCAGACTGAATTTTACTCTACATCAGAATATGTCAGGAATCCATTATCATAGCACATTAGCTTTGCTTACTTGGCCAATTCCTCAAGAAAATGATCTGGGTCAAGGTCAGTTATATTCCATCTGAAAAACCACAAATTAATATCTCTGTTCCTCTTTCTTAAGTGAAGGTAAGTTCATTGATTCATATGTGTGTACCTGTTAGTTGCACAATTATGTCCGACTCTTTGTGACCCCATGGGCTATAGGACGCCAAGCTCCTTTATCCATGTGATTTTTCCAGACAAGAATATTGGAGTTGATACCCATTCTATTCTCCAGGAGCTCTTCCTGACCCATGTATTGAACCTGGGTCTCCTGCCTTGCAGGCAGATTCTTTACTATCTTAGTTACCAAGGGATCTTTCACTGATTCATACCCATCATCAAAGGGTCCTTCTTATGACAGGTCATTGTTCAGGGTCCCTGGTTATTCCTGATGAATATCAAGATGCATTTGGATATTGAAGAGTATTGTTCAAGGTCTCAATACTTTGCTTCCAAGAAGTGTTTAGTTTTCAGATGAACTTTCATCATATCTCCAGCTTAATTAACTTCATATCCTATATATCAATTGTTTCTCCCAGAGAGGGGGCACATTTATGGTCCTAAGAACTAACCACTCTTTAGGTCCTTTTCTTTTCTATGACAATTATTATATAACCCTTAGACCACTATCATAATTAAAAATTAGCATATATCTTGAGAGAATATTTCTGCCTCTGTCTTGAGAGAACATTTCTGTCTGTCTTGGTCAAACACTCAAATTTTTAATGAACGATAGGGGGAGCTGAAGTAAAAAATCTGCATTTTATATTATAAAGACCTGACAACCTTACACAATATCAGGGAAAATGTCCATTCCAAAACAACATTTTCAATTAAAAAATAATTGAAACAAAATACTATTAGGATAGTGTGTGAGTGTGGTGGCTGTTCGTATATGGCTACATGATTATTTATTTATTAGTGTGATTATTATTATTTATTAGTGTGATCAGATGATAATCTGGTGGAAAAATATTTTCAAGAAGAAAAATTTTCTTTTGTGTGTGTGTTTGCTTATTTTCTACTACACCACCTTATGGGCTTCCCTGATGGCTCAGTGGTAAAGAATCCACCTGCCAGTGTAGGAGACATGGGTATAATCCTTGGGTTGGGAAGATCCCCTGGAGAAGGAGTTGAAAACCCATTCATGTATTCTTGTCTGGTAAATCTTATGAACAGAAGAACCTGGGAGACTACAACCCATCGTATCACAAAAGTATCAGACATAGGATCTGAATGACAATAACACCACTTCATAACCTACACCTAGTTATGCTAACCCAGCATACTCTGTGAAAACCCCAAATTTGGGCTTAAATTGTGAAATTACTAATTTGATTTCATTGAAATATGTGTTTTTTAACCTTAATCAGTAACAATGCATCTATTCTCTGGTAATTATTCTCTTAGGTAAAGATTAGTGAAATTGAAACAATCTCTTTTGAAAGTATTGAACTGAAAATGCTTCCATTCCACAAGAGTAAAGGAAACATATGATATGCTATATATTTTAACTCCTATGCTAGGCATATCTCATGCTATTTTGCTTTACTTTGCCATTTCCTTTTCCAGGGGGTCTTCCTGACTCAGAAATAGAATCCCTGCATTGTAGGCTGATTATTTGCCTTTTGAGCCACCAAAGAAGGCTTTGTTCAAAAACAGCAGTTATTTTTAATAATAACCTGATATGCCTGCTGAGTCCTGATGTGACAGTATTTTGACGTAAAATAAGTTTTTACAGACAATACGACTTTGGAAAATAGTTTTTACATCTCTATTGATAAGGATATTTATTCATCCTTTTCCTATGATTCCATTTTATTTCACTTCATATTCAGGTTGAAGTAGTTTACAGTTAATTTCATACAATCTAAGGGAGGAGATTTAACTAATTTTAAGATGAAGAGTTGTTAAGCCTCAACAAGATTTTGAAGTGTAGATTGGATTTAAACTCCCCCCAGATCAAGCTGTGTTTGATGGCTTAGTTAACATGTAGTCTTATTTGATGAAAGTAAAAAGGAATCAACCTTGGATTTAGACCCCTGGAATGGGTGGGAAGAAACAGGTTCAGTGGCTTCCCCTCCCCTAAATCCTAGAGACTGACAACCCATTGCAAAGAGTTCCTTGGTTTTAAATTCTAGGCTTCTCTGCAGAGTTGAGTAGTTGAGCACCTGTTCTTAAACAAACAGATGATTATCAAATCAATTAAACTGGCCTATGATAAACACTTGTCATTTTGTCTTTATAGTGTTTTTGAATTTCTCCTGGTAACAGAACTTCTCAAGTTTCCATGATTCATCAGTATTTAGCTACAACGTGCCACCAGTTTGCAAAAACCTTCAAATGTTATTTGAGCAAGGAAAACAATTCCTCTTAGTCTCACCAGACATAGCAGAAAAAATGTTTTAAGTAACAGGAAATAATACATTCTATTAAACACATGAGTGACAATTTCACTGAGTGAATCATTTAATTTACTGTCTTATAATAAAGATATTACAGTTATATGAAATAGTCTGCAGTTCAGTATTTCACAGAAATCAGTATTAATTTTCAATAAGCAAAAGTAGACTACATATGATTCCCCCTATTCAGTTCAGTTCAGTTCAGTTCAGTCGCTCAGTCGTGTCCGACTCTTTGTGACCCCATGAATCGCAGCACATCAGGCCTCCCTGTCCATCACCATCTCCCGGAGT
>SJYX01018397.1:78365-121097 GCA_006410675.1 Oreotragus oreotragus
AGTTTCCTTTGTTGTGCAGAAGCTTTTAATTTTAATTAGATCCCGTTTGCCCATTTGTTTAGTTTTGCTTTTATTTCCAGTATTCTGGGAGGTGGCTCATAGAGGAACCTTTGTGATTTATGTCGGAGAGTGTTTTGCCTATGTTCTCCTCTAGGAGTTTTATAGTATCTGGTCTTACGTTTAGATCTTTAATCCATTTTGAGTTCTCTAATAATTCTTTCTAAAGACTTTTTATCTGGTTTTACTGGATTTTTAAAAATTATCTCCTTTTCTTCATTTATCTTCTTTCAGTTCAGTTCAATTCAGTCACTCAGTTGTGTCCGACTCTTTGCAACCTCATGGACTGCAGCACACCAGGCTTCCTTGTCTGTTACCAACTCCTGGAGCCTACTCAAACTCACATCCATTGAGTCAGTGATGCCACTCAACCATCTCATTCTGTGTTGCCCCCTTCTCCTCCTGCCTTCAATGAATAATAGCTATTTTGTGAGTGCAGACAGAAACCTAAGAGGGATTGTTCAAGGAGATTAAACTGTTCTGGGTCTTCATTGTTGTTCTCTGTTTGAGGAGAGAGGCGACTACTCTCTAGCTGCAGTGCTCAGGCTTCTCACTGTGGTGGCTTCCCTTGTGTGGAGCATGAGCTGTAGGCATATGGACTTCAGTAGGTGAAGCAGGTAGCATCAGTAGTTGTGGCCCATGGGTTTAGTTGCTCCTCTGCATCTGTGATCTTCCTGGACCAGGGATTGAACCTGTGTCCCCTGCATTGGCAGATGGATTCTCAAGCACTAGGACACCAGGAAGTCCTGAAACTAACTTTTTAAATTTTGCATCAACTACTCTGTGTTTTCCTAAAGTTGGTTTCCAATACATGGTGATCTGGATAGAAAAAAGAAATGGTATGTATTTCATTCTACTTGAATGAAGTTATACATCTTTTTGCAAACAATTGCAATTTTCCCTAAATTACTATTTAGATATGTATTATCCCTATACTGTTGAAAGTGAAAGTCACTCAGTTGCCGCTGACACTTTGCAACCCCGTGGACTACACATTCCATGGATTTTTCAGGCCAGAATATTGGAATGGGTAGCCTTTCCCTTCTTCAGGATATCTTCCCAACCCAAGGATTGAACCCAGGTCTCACATATTGCAAGTAGGTTATTTACCAGCTGAGCCACAAGGGAAGCCCATTCATTGAAACATTGTCTATAGATTATTCTAGTTTTGCCTTAATAAAAGATGAGCTCCTAGAGGCTTCATGCTTTTTATGAAACCTGGGTTGCATGTGATGCTAAAATATTAGTATGCAAAGAACACCTACTACTTAGACTTGTTTCCTTTTCCACACTGTAGGGTGCACCCTTTTATGGGCTAGATTTATTTTCTTTGGTGTATTCCTTCATTATGGTTACTACTGCCATACAAATTTAATGAACAGCACCACTGCCAGCAGTTTGTCACTCATGTATTAGAAACTAAGGCAGAACCATCTAGTTGACCACTAAAATTCATGATCACTTCCATATTAGAGTTGCTATTGTGCACTAAACAGCAATATCAAACATATAAAAGTACAAAATATTGGTAAATGCAAACACATAGACAAATAAATAATTATACTACAAAGCTAATGCCTAAATCACATGTGATTTTAGTATAAAAGTTAAGGAAAAATTATTAAAATTATTATATGTACAAAATCTTTTTAGTCACAATTGAAATATGTAAATTGCCATATCATATAAAGTGTGAGGGAGGAATATATAAATTGAAGGGTTTTATATGTCATTGAAGTTGTTATCAATTTTAAAATAGATTGTTAAAAGATATTTTATGAAGGCCTCATTGTAACACAAAGAAAATATTTGTAGAAGATACACAAAAATGGGAATCAAAACATATCACTACAAAAAAATAAAATAAATATTAATATAAAAAAGTGACCAATACATCTAGAGTAGTTGGTACATATTGTTTAGTATATCAGTTCAGCATAATGTCACTTTGATATATTTTACTGAAATATACTTAATGTGCAATATTATATTAGTTTTAGGTATTGCTACACAGTTTTTTGATGTTAATATATTTTATAAAATGATCAGCATAAATCCAGTAACTATCATTCACCATACAAAGTTATTGCCATATTCTTGATGATACTTATGTTATATATTATATTCCCACGGTTTATTGTATAACTGGAAGTTTGTACCTCAGTCTCCACCAATTTCACAATGTCCTCCACCACTATACTCTCCAGCAACCACCTGTTTGTTCTTTACATCAATGTCTGTTCTTATTTTGTTGTTTGGATTTTTAAATTTCACACATCAGTGAAATCATACAGTATTTGTTTTACTGTGTCTGACTTATTTCACCTACCATGATACCTTCTAAATTTATCCATGTTGTCACAATAGCAAGATTCTATTTCTTTTCATGGCTAATGAAGCCGAATCTGGCCTTGGTACCACAACACTGAATTAAATTGTGGAGACAGAGTTTTGGGTGAAATAGAAGAAAAAAACAACCAGATTTATTGCTTTGCCAGGCAAAGGGAGCTACAGAAGGTAAATGCCCTCAAAACTATGTGCCAACCTGGAAGGGGCAGTGGGAAATTTTATAGTAATGGTTCAAAGAGGGAGTGATTAGCTTGTGGACCTTCTTCTGAATGGTTGGTTGTGAGATAAGTGGAAGTCAGCATCATCAGCCTTCTGGTTCCAATCAGTCTGGAGTCTACGTGCTTGTGCACAACATACTGTTAAATTCTTCCATCTGGTGGTGGCTTCAGTATCTTGAAAACAGCTCAAAGATATTGTTATGTGTATCCCTCGATGGGGAACCAGGATTTTGACCCAAGGCAGCACTGATGTTTCTCTTGATTATTCTTGCATTGTCTCCTATCCCCTCCTTTCTTTAATTAGCAACTGCTTGAGCCTACCTATTGGAACTCAGGGAAAGGCATGAATGCAGGCTGTTTCCTATAATGAAACAAACGGAGGACACAGGAAGTGTTTTGTGCCCAGGAGCCCCACAGGGTCCTGCTTCATACCACTAGTGTGTTAGTTGCTCAGTCATGTCAGACTCTGTAACCACATGGACATTAGCCCACTAAGTTCTTCTGTCCGAGGGATTTTCTAGGCAAGAATACTGGAGAAGGTTGCCATTTCTTTCTCTGGGATTTCTTCCTGACCCCGGGAGAGAACCTGGATCTTGCAGATTGTAGGCAGATTCTTTACCACCTGAGTCACCAGGGAAGCCCTAAGTGTATTCCGTTGTATATAAATATCACATATTTTTAATCTGTTCATCTGTTGATAGGTTGCTTCCATATCTTGGCTATAGGAAATACTGCTGCAATGAAAATAATGCTGCATATACAGTATTGAATATATTTTTTTCTTTCTTTGGGTAAATAATCAGACGCAAAAATACTGGTTCAAGGACTTCCCTTGTGGTCTAACGTTTAGGACACTGCACTTTCACTGCTGGGAGTCAGTTCTTTGCATAAGGTCGCAAAAGTACTGGAATTTCAGCTTCAGCATCAGTCTTTCCAGTGAATACTCAAAACGAATTTCATTCAGGATAGACTAGTTGGAACTCCTTGCAGTCCAAGGGATTCTCAAGAGTCTTCTGCAACTCCCCAGTTCAAAAGCATCAATTCTTCTGCTCTCAGCTTTCTTTATAGTCCAACTCTCACATTCATACATTATTACTGGAAAAAACACAGCCTTCACTAGATAGACCTTTGTTGACAAAGTAATGTCTCTGCTTTTTATATTCTGTTTAGCTTGATCATAGCTTTCCTTCCAAGGAGTAAACGTCTTTTAATTTTATGGCTGCAGTCACCATCTGCAGTGATTTTGCAGCCCCCAAAATAAAGTCTGTCACTTTTTCCATTGTTTCCCTATTTGCCATGAAGTGATGAGACTGGATACCATGATCATAGTTTTCTGAATGTTGGGCTTTAAGCCAGCTTTTTCAGTCTCCTCTTTCACGTTCATCAAGAGTCTCTTTAGTTCTTCTTCATTCTCTGCCATAAGGGTGGTGTCATCTGCATATCTGAGCTTATTGATATTTCTCCTGGCATCTTGATTCCAGCTTGTGCTTCATCCAGCCTGGCATTTCACATGATGTAGCTGTTTGTAAGTTAAATAAGCAGGGTGACAATATACAGCCTTGACATACTCCTTTACCCATTTGAACCAGTCTGTTTTTCCATGTCCAGTTCTAACTGTTGCTTCTTGACCTGCATATAGATTTCTCAGGAGGTAGGTCAGGTGGTCTGGTATTCTCATTTCTTTAGGAATTTCCCCCAGTTTATTGTGATCCACAGAGTCAAGGGCTTTGGCATAGTCAATAAAGATGTTTTTCTGGAACTCTCTTGCTTTTTTGATGATCCAGCTGATGTTGGCAACTTGATCTCTGGTTCCTCTGCCTTTTGTAAATCCAGCTTAAACATCTGGAAGTTCATGGTTCACATACTTTTGAAGCCTGGCTTAGAGAATTTTGAACATTATTTTACGTGAGATGAGTGCAATTGTGTGGTGGTTTGAGCATTCTTTGGCATTGCCTTTCCTTGGGATTCAAATGAAAACTGACCTTTTCCAGTCCTGTGGCCACTGCTGATTTTTCCAAATTTGGTGGCATATTGAGTGCATCATTTTTACAGCATTATCTTTTAAGATTAGAAATAGTTCAACTGGAATCCCATCACCACCACTACTTTGTTTATAGTGATGCTTCCTAAGGCCTACTCAATTTTGTATTTCAGGATGATCACACCATCATGGATATCTGAGTGGTGAAGATCTTTTTTGTATAGTTCCTGTCTCTTATACACATCTAGATGTGTATAAGAGACAGGTTGATAGGTTGCTTCCATATCTTGGCTATAGGAAATACTGCTGCAATGAAAATAATGCTGCATATACAGTATTGAATATATTTTTTTCTTTCTTTGGGTAAATAATCAGACGCAAAAATACTGGTTCAAGGACTTCCCTTGTGGTCTAACGTTTAGGACACTGCACTTTCACTGCCCAGAGTTTTGTTTCTCTAATCAGGGAACTAAGATCTCACATGCCACGCAGTACAGACCAAAAAAAAAAAAAAAAGCTGCTTAATAGAGAAGTTCCATTTTTAATTATTTTAGGATCTTTCATGTTTCCTATAGTGACTGAATCAATTTATAACAGTGCATATTTAATTCAGTTCAATCACTCAGCCGTGTGCAATTCTTTGAGACCCCATAGACTGAGAAAGCCTTCTTCAGCAATCAGTGCAAAGTGTAAAAAAATAAATAAATACAAAAAAAAAAAAAGAAAGTAAAGGAGAGCGAAAAAGTTGGCTTAAAGCTCCACATTCAGAAAACGAAGATCATGGCATCCAGTCCCATCACTTCATGGGAAACAGATGGAGAAACAGTGGAAACAGTGTCAGACTTTATTTTCTGGGGCTCCAAAATCACTGCAGATGGTGACTGCAGCCATGAAATTAGAAGACACTTACTCCTTGGAAGAAAAGTTATGACCAAACTAGATAGTATATTCAAAAGCAGAGACATTACTTTGCCGACTAAGGTCCGTCTAGTCAAGGCTATGGTTTTTCCTATGGTCATGTATGGATGTGAAAGTTGGACTGTGAAGAAAGCTGAGCACCGAAGAATGGATGCTTTTGAACTGTGGTGTTGAAGAAAACTCTTGAGAGTCCCTTAGACTGCAAGGAGATCCAACCAGTCCATTCTGAAGGAGATCATCCCTGGGTGTTCTTTGAAAGGAATGATACTAAGGCAGAAACTCCAGTACTTTGGCCACCTCATGTGAAGAGTTGACCCATTGGAAAAGACTCTGATGCTGGGAGGGATTGGGGGCAGGAGGAGAAGGGGACGACCGAGGATGAGATGGCTGGATGGCATCACGGACTCGATAGGCATGAGTCTGAGTGAACTCCGAGAGATGGTGATGAACAGGGAGGCCTGGCATATTGTGATTCATGGGGTAGCAAAGAGTTGGACACGACTGAGTGACTGAACTGAACTGAGACTGCAGCATGCCAGGTTTTCCTGTCCATCATCAACTCACAGAGTTTACTCAAACTCACGCCTACTGAGTCAGTGATGCCATTTTATCCTCTGTCGTCCACTTCTCCTCTTGCCTTCAATCTTTCCAAGCATCAGCATCTTTTCTAGGGAGTCAGTTCTTTGCATAAGGTCGCAAAAGTACTGGAATTTCAGCTTCAGCATCAGTCTTTCCAGTGAATACTCAAAACGAATTTCATTCAGGATAGACTAGTTGGAACTCCTTGCAGTCCAAGGGATTCTCAAGAGTCTTCTGCAACTCCCCAGTTCAAAAGCATCAATTCTTCTGCTCTCAGCTTTCTTTATAGTCCAACTCTCACATTCATACATTATTACTGGAAAAAACACAGCCTTCACTAGATAGACCTTTGTTGACAAAGTAATGTCTCTGCTTTTTATATTCTGTTTAGCTTGATCATAGCTTTCCTTCCAAGGAGTAAACGTCTTTTAATTTTATGGCTGCAGTCACCATCTGCAGTGATTTTGCAGCCCCCAAAATAAAGTCTGTCACTTTTTCCATTGTTTCCCTATTTGCCATGAAGTGATGAGACTGGATACCATGATCATAGTTTTCTGAATGTTGGGCTTTAAGCCAGCTTTTTCAGTCTCCTCTTTCACGTTCATCAAGAGTCTCTTTAGTTCTTCTTCATTCTCTGCCATAAGGGTGGTGTCATCTGCATATCTGAGCTTATTGATATTTCTCCTGGCATCTTGATTCCAGCTTGTGCTTCATCCAGCCTGGCATTTCACATGATGTAGCTGTTTGTAAGTTAAATAAGCAGGGTGACAATATACAGCCTTGACATACTCCTTTACCCATTTGAACCAGTCTGTTTTTCCATGTCCAGTTCTAACTGTTGCTTCTTGACCTGCATATAGATTTCTCAGGAGGTAGGTCAGGTGGTCTGGTATTCTCATTTCTTTAGGAATTTCCCCCAGTTTATTGTGATCCACAGAGTCAAGGGCTTTGGCATAGTCAATAAAGATGTTTTTCTGGAACTCTCTTGCTTTTTTGATGATCCAGCTGATGTTGGCAACTTGATCTCTGGTTCCTCTGCCTTTTGTAAATCCAGCTTAAACATCTGGAAGTTCATGGTTCACATACTTTTGAAGCCTGGCTTAGAGAATTTTGAACATTATTTTACGTGAGATGAGTGCAATTGTGTGGTGGTTTGAGCATTCTTTGGCATTGCCTTTCCTTGGGATTCAAATGAAAACTGACCTTTTCCAGTCCTGTGGCCACTGCTGATTTTTCCAAATTTGGTGGCATATTGAGTGCATCATTTTTACAGCATTATCTTTTAGGATTAGAAATAGTTCAACTGGAATCCCATCACCACCACTACTTTGTTTATAGTGATGCTTCCTAAGGCCTACTCAATTTTGTATTTCAGGATGATCACACCATCATGGATATCTGAGTGGTGAAGATCTTTTTTGTATAGTTCTGTGTAGTATTTTTTTTTTCCTCTGCATCCTAGCCAGCACATTTTATTTATTGTATTTTTGATAATAGTCATTCTGAAAGACATGAGGGACTATCTCATTGTGGTTTTTACTTGAATTTCCCTGATGATTAGATAGTGAGCATATTTTCATGTGTCTGTTGGCCACTTATTTATCTTCTTTTATATGTATATATGTAGCTGCTTTGCGTCTTAGTTGCAGCATGCAGAATCTTTGTTTTGTCATGCAGGATCTTCTGTCTCACATAGGCTCAGTAATTGTGGCACATAGGCTCCAGAGGCCTTGGGCTTCAGTAGTTGTAGAATGTGGGCTCTAGTGGCATCATGTGGGCTCTGCAGTTATGGTGCATGGATTTACTTGCTCTGTGCCACATGGGATCTTAATTCCCTGACTAGAAACAAACCCCATTCCCTGCATTGCAAGGTGGATTCTTAACCATTGGACCTCCAAGAAAGTTCCTGATTATCTTCTTTGGAAAAACGTCTTTTCAGGTGCTCTTTCGATTTTTTAATTAGGTTGTTTGTTGGTGTTGAATTGTGTGAGTTCTTTGCATATTTTGAATGTTAACCTCTTGTCAGATATATTTTAAAAAATCTTTTCCTATTCATTATTCTGGCTTTTTCTTTTGTTGAAAAAAAAAATTTTTTTTTTTTTTCCGCTGTGAAGAAGCTGTTTAGTTTCAGGTAGTCACATTTGCTTATTTTTGCTTTTGTTGCTCTTATCTGACTCAATAAATCCAAAACAATATTTGTAAGTATGATGATAAAGTACTGCTCATATATCCTTCTAGTCTGTAATATATCTTAGTTTTATTTTTGTGTATGATGTGAGAAACTAGTATAATTCTTTTTCATATAGTTGTCCATTGTTCCCAATACTATTTATGGATTAGATAGTCCTCTCCCACCTATCTCTCTATCTATCATCTATTCACCATCTATCTATCATCTATTTATCTGCATCCTTCCCTACTTCTGCATATTTCCTATATATATTTCACCAAGTGTTTTCAGTCCAGCTGATGAAAAATCTACCCTGACAGTTGCTTAGGCTAAGCCTTTAAAAAGTATTCTTGAATACTCTCTTTCTTCCAAACTCTGCATGGTCATCATAGTATCTAAAATGTGACTATCTCTCACCGTTTTCACTTGCTTTGTTCATGGTATAACTTGAAGGCCCAGAATAATGCCTGATATGTAGTACTTTTTGAAAATAATTTGTGAATAAATGTATTAAAAATGAACAAATGGATAAAATAAATTGGAGAGGTATTAGTAAAGTGATGGAAACAGATTTTCATGATCTTCTTGGGTAAAAGTAAACAAACAAACAAAAATGTTGAGCAAAACTCTTTTGGGGAAAGAGGCAAAGGGTAAATGGTAGGCAAAGTTTATGGAAAAAGCAAGTTAAGAAAATTTTATGAAACTTCTTATAGCAATGAGTGTTTTGAATTTCAGCCTAGAAATTCTGTAACTTCCATCATGTGGAATCCATGAAAAGGACATTAAACCTCACTAAGAGTTAAGTCAAAATAGGATCATTCAACCAGAAAGCTGAAATTACTATGAAATAAATTTTCTCATTAAAAAAGGAAACCTTAAATTTTTGCAGCCTTAAAAAACATCACTCATCAAAATGTTTAAAATGTCAGCTGTTTCTTAAATTATATTAATTAGAAACAATGCCAACTTTTTTTATTTTGCTTTAGACTCTTCTTAATTAAAAAAAAGCAAATGTTCACTTTAAAGAAAGTCCAAGGGATATCAGGAAAAAATATAAGGAAATGTCAAAGATACAACAATATTTTGATATCAATATCTAATAAAGTTGAATAAATCCATTGAGTTCACACACAAACAATATACTTTCAAAAATCGCTGAGATTCCACTGAAAAAATATCAAATCCACAATATAAAATCATATTTCTATTCTCTGAATAAATTTTCCTTAAATACTTCTTCAGTCACTTATTAAACAAACTGATTCTGTGGAAGACAAGTACAAAAATATGCTTTGTGTACTACAGACACTATAAGTATGGAGCTTCTTGACTATACATGATATAAGGATAGAGGCACTGTCAGCTTTTTCATTATGATATCCCTGACATCTATCATAGTTTTAAGCACATGGTAGATGCTCCAAAAATGTCAAAAGTACACTTCTCTGTACTTTAGTAAGTAATCTCATTTGATTTTAACAGCTCCACTGTATAAAGCACTTTTACAAATTAGGACATATTAATTGATGTATTCAATTCACAGAGCAGAGCCACTAAAAATCAGAAGACTAATAATTTTCTTCCCATGAAATTATGTTATCTGTATGATATATTTATACTATAAAATAATGAATTAAGGAAATGGTTCAAAAATACCTGTAACACTGTTATCAATATAGTTTATATTCATTCTGGTAAGCAATTCAAGAGTAATACCTAAATCCAGTTTTTCATTAAAATCATTATATCAGATATTTTTTACTATTTTCTGACTATAACTTTTAGATTATGGCTGCTGTATGAAATACAAGGGAAATTATTGACTTTCTAAAGTAATTCTTACTGATTATTTTCACTTCTCTGATCCAAGAGGCTAGGACTAGGAGGTAGATGGAAATAATTCATTCTGCCTTATTGTTCTGAATAATGATTTAAATTTCATGCTTTATAAAATTGGTCAATCAATGTTCATTGATAGCATTATATTGAGATTTTAAATTGAAATGCCTTATTTTTCCCTGTAAAATCCTATGAGGTAGGTATTTGTTATTTTGTTCATTCACCAAGTCATGTCTGGTTATATGAGGCCTATTATTTATCATCTATCTACTATCTATTGGAGAAGGCAATGGCGCCCCACTCCAGTACTCTTGCCTGGAAAATCCCATGGATGGAGGAGCCTGGAAGGCTGCAGTCCAAAGGGTTGCTGAGGGTCGGACACGACTGAACGACTTCACATTCACTTTTCACTTTCATGCATTGGAGAAGGAAATGCCAAACCACTCCAGTGTTCTTGCCTGGAGAATCCCAGGGACGGGGGAGCCTGGTGGGCTGCCGTATATGGGGTCACACAGAGTCGGATATAACTGAACTGATTTAGCAGCAGCAACAGCTACCATCTATATTCTTCCTTACTTCTGTGTATTTCCAAAATCTACTTCACCAAGTGGTTTCCCTGTCCTTCACTATCTCCTGGAGTTTGCTCAGATTCATGCCCATTGAGTCAGTAATGCCATCCACCTAACTCATCTTCTGCTTCCTTCTTCACCTTNGATTTAGCAGCAGCAACAGCTACCATCTATATTCTTCCTTACTTCTGTGTATTTCCAAAATCTACTTCACCAAGTGTTTTCCCTGTCCTTCACTATCTCCTGGAGTTTGCTCAGATTCATGCCCATTGAGTCAGTAATGCCATCCACCTAACTCATCTTCTGCTTCCTTCTTCACCTTTGCTTTCAACTTGCCAGAATCAGGATCTTTTCCAATGAGTCAGTTTTTCACCCTAGGTGACCAAAGAATTGCAACCTCAACTTCAGCATCAGTCCTTCCAATGAATATTCAAAGTTAATTTCCTTTCAGTTAAGTTCAGTTCAGTTTAGTCACTCAGTTGTGTCCACCTCTTTGCAACCCCATGAATCGCAGCACGCCAGGCCTCCCTGTCCATCACCATCTCCCAGAGTTCACTCAGACTCACTTCCATTAAGTTGGTGATGCCATCCAGTCATGTCATCCTCTGTCGTCCCCTTTGCCTCCTGCCCCCAATCCCTCCCAGCATCAGAGTCTTTTCCAATGAGTCAATTCTTCACATGAGGTGGCCAAAGTACTGGAGTTTCAGCTTTAGCATCATTCCTTCCAAAGAACACCCAGGGCTGATCTCCTTCAGAAAGGACTGGTTGGATCTCCTTTCAGTCCAAGGGACTCTCAAGAGTCTTCTCCAACACCACAGTTCAAAAGCATCAATTCTTCGATACTCAGCTTTCTTCACAGTCCAAATCTTGCATCCATACATGACCACTGGAAAAGCAATAGCTTTGACTAGACAGACCTTTGTTGGCAAAGTAATATCTCTGCTTTTGAATATGCTATTTAGGTTGGTCATAACTTTTCTTCCAAGGAGTAAGCGTCTTAATTTCATGGCTGCTCTCACCATTTCCTTTAGGATTCACTATTTGATCTCTTTTGAAGTGGGAGGGAATCTCAAGAGTCTTCTCCAGCATCACAGTTTGAAAATATCAATTCTTTGGTACTCAGCCTTCTTTATGGTCCAACTCTCACAATGCACATGACTACTGGAAAACCCATAGTTTGACTATAGGAACTTAGGTTGGCAAAGTAACATCTTTGCTTTTTAATATGCTGTGAAGTTTTGTCATAGCTTTCCTTTCAAGGAGCATGCATCTTTTAATTTTATGGCTGCAGTCACCATCTCAGGTGATTTTGGAAGTCAAAAAAATAAAATCTGTCAGTAATTCTACTTTTCCCCTTCCTATTTGCCGTAAAATGATGAGACTGGATCCCACGATCTTATTTTTTGATAATTAAGTTTTAAGGTATTTTTTCCCCCCTGAGACAAGGAAAACAATTTTATTCAGAAAGCAGCCAACATACAAGATGGCAGGCTAGCACCTCAAAATAACCATATTATCAGAATCTGGATACCAGTTTCTTTTATAGATCAGAGAGAAAGAAGCAATAGGGAATTAAACTCACAAGGCAGAATAGAGAGTGAGAGGCAGTGAGGAAGTAGAGTGAAATGATCTTCAGTATAACAAAATATCTCCAAGGGAACGGGCAGCATTTGGAATGTCTGTGCAGTTTCTTCAGTTGTGTCTGGCCCTTTGTGACCCCATGGATTGTAACCAACCAGGCTCCTCTGTCCATGGGATTATTGAGGCAGGAATACTAGAGTGGGTTTCCATACCCTCCTGCAGGGGATCTTTTGACACAAAGGTCGAACCTGTGTTTCCTGTGTCTCTGGTATTGCAGGCAAATTACACCAGAGCCAGCAGGGAAGCCCCTAGACTTTGGCAGGTTTGTGCCAATCTCTTGTGTTCACAAGTTCAGCTCAGTTCAGTCACTCAGTTGTGTCTGACTCTTTGCAATCTCATGGACTTCATTACGCCAGGCTTCTCTGTTCATCACCAACTCCTGGAGTTTACTCAAACTCATGTCCATTGAGTCAGTGATGCTATCCAGCCATCTCATCCTCTGTCATCCCCTTCTCCTCCTGCCTTCAATCTTTCCCAGCATCAGAGTCTTTTCAAATGAGTCAGTTCTTTGCATCAGGTGGCCAAATTATTGGAAAGACCGATGCTAAAGCTTTGGTATTTTGCTCATCTGATGTGAACAGACAATTCATTGGAAAAGTCCCAGATGCCGAGAAAGATTGAGGGCAGAAGAAGATGGTATCAAAGGATGAGATAGCTGGATGGAATCAGCAATGCCATGAATATGAATTTGGGCAAACTCTGGAAGATGGTGAGGGACAAAGAGGCTTGGTGTGCTGCAGTTCATGGGGTCACAAAGAGTCAGACATGACTGGGTGACTGAACAATAACAATAGCAATATAATAGCAAGAGCAGCAAAAGCAAGTCAAAGAAACAGTTTCCAACATGGAGTCAGAATTGGCTTCGTCCCAGCAACAGTTCCCCACTGTCAAAGTCCAGTGCACAATCTTGTGGAAAAAGGAAGTGAAGACCATTCTGCCAAGTCAGATGTATCTTTCTGAGAGTGTCTTTGCAGTGTTTCAAATGTTGATATCTGTCTTCTTTTTGTTTCTCTCTTGGAAAGTGTGTATTTTATACTTACAGGCTTAGAAATACTGAACTTCAAATCCACGAGACAGTTTTTTCATTCTCTTCTTCACCCTCATAAGAATCTCTTTAGTTTCTCTTCACTTTTTGCCAATAGAGTGGCAATATCTGCATATCTGAAGTTGTTGATATTTCTCCCAGAAATCCTGATTCCAGCTTGTGAGTCATCCAGCCCAGCATTTTGCAGGATTTACTCTGCATATAAGTTAATTTTAGCCTTATCTTATTTTTTTTTTCCCAATTTTGATTTAGTCAGTTCTTCAAAGTTGCATTGTGACACACATACAGGTTTCCCAGGAGACAGGTATGGTGGTCTGCTATTCCATTCTCTTTAAGAATTTTCACAGTTTGTTGTGATCCACACAGTCAAAGGCTTTCGAGTAGCCAATGAAGCAGGAGTAGATGTTTTTTCTGAAATTCCCTTTCTTTCTCTATGATCCAATGAATGTTGGAAATTTCATCTCAGGTTATACTACCTTTTCTATATTCAGCTTGTACATCTGGAAATTCTCAGTTCAGGTACTGCTGAAGCCTAACTTGAAAGATTTTTAACAAACTTTTACTAGCATCTGAAACAAGCACAATTCTTTGGCATTCTCCTTCTTTTGGGGTTGGAATGAAAACTGACATCTTCCAGTCCTGTGGTCAATGCTGAAATTTCCCAAATTAGCTGACATATTGAGTCCAGCACCTTAACAGCATCATCTTTTAGGATTTGAAATAGCTCAAATGGAAATCTGTCACCTCCACTAGGATTGTTTGTAATAATGCTTCCTAAGGAGATTCAACCAGTCCATTCTGAAGGAGATCAGCCCTTGGATTTTTTTGGAAGGATGATGCTAAAGCTGAAAATCCAGTACTTTGGCCACCTCATGCGAAGAGTTGACTCATTGGAAAACACTGATGCTGGGAAGGATTGGGGGCAGGAAGAGAAGGGGACGGCAGAGGATGAGATGGCTGGATGGCATCACGGACCCGATGGATGTGAATCTGAGTGAANTTCTTGGGTTCCAAAATCACTGCAGATGGTGACTGCAGCCATGAAATTAAAAGACGCTTGCTCCTTGAAAGAAAAGGTATGACCAACCTAGATAGCATATTAAAAAGCAGAAGACATTACTTTGCCAACAAAGGTCCATCAAGTCAAAACTTTGGTTTTTCCAATAGTCATGTATGGATGTGCGAGTTGGACTATAAAGAAAGCTGAGCGCCAAATAACTGATGCCTTTGAACATTGGAGAAAACTCTTGAGAGTCCCTTTGACTGCAAGGAGATCAAACCATCCATCCTAAAGGAAATCAGTACTGAATATTCTTTGGAAAAACTGATACTAAAGCTGAAACTCCAATACTTTGACCTCCTGATGTGAAGAACTGACTCATTTGAAAAGATTCTGATGCTAGGAATGATTGAGGGCAGGACGAGAAGGGAACGACAGAGGATGAGATGGTTGGATAGCATCACCGACTCAATGGACTGGACATGAGTTTGAGTAAGCTCTGGAAGTTGGTGATGGACAGGGAAGCCTGCCATACTGCAGTCATGGGGTTGCAAAGAGCTGGACACNAGGGCAGGACGAGAAGGGAACGACAGAGGATGAGATGGTTGGATAGCATCACCGACTCAATGGACTGGACATGAGTTTGAGTAAGCTCTGGAAGTTGGTGATGGACAGGGAAGCCTGCCATACTGCAGTCATGGGGTTGCAAAGAGCTGGACACGACTGAGTGAATGAACTGAACTGAATTTTATTTTATGCCATTGCCTCCTCACAATAAGTTAGGCAGTGAAAAATGGGAGGCTGAAATAAACCTTACTCATGACAAAAATATAACAAAATTGATCCTTATGGGGGTCACAACAATTTTTTTCATTTTCTACTATGTAACTATGTTTAATTTCATTTTAGATAAACAGAGTCTACAAAACACAGCATCCATTTTTCCAAGTCCCCTGCCTCTTCAAATACTGAACCTTTAAAGCTAATAACTGTCGTCAATGGAACACAAAGGGAAGCTAACTTCACTCAGTTAGATGTTTTATATTTCATCCAACTTGTGTCACATTTCTTGAGTGCATGCCATGTGCAAGGGAACTTGCAAGGAAAGCGGGTGTGATCCCCCTCTTCAAAGAGCTTACTCTTGGAGCGAGGAGCCCACTGCTATATGAGTTCTACCCAGAATTGGCATTCAGCTCAGCTCAGTTCAGTTCAGTCGCTCAGTCTTGTCTGACTCTTTGCAACCCTATGAATTGCAGCACACCAGGCCTCCCAGTCCATCACCAACTCCTGGAGTTCACTCAGACTCATGTCCATTCGGTAACCATCGCCCTGGCCTCCGGGGAGGGGAAGGAGGCACAGGAGACGGAATTCAGTCATGTGGCAAATGATGAAATCCACCCAGCCTGCATGACGGAACACTAGCAGAGACCCGGGACCCCCACGACGGAACACCAGCAGAGACCCGGGACCCCCATGATGGAACGCTAACAGAGACCCGGGATGCCCAATGCTTGAATGAGCCTCCCCGGGGACACTCTGGATGTGCAGGAAGGGGAGGCACCCCAGGACCCCAAAGCCCAGTGCATCTCTGCATGTGAGCATCGCAGTGACCTCCCCGGTGGTCCCAGTGCAGGGGGCCCGGGCTCCATCCCCGGTAGGGGAACTAGATCCCACATGCTGCCACTTAGACTGGGTGCAACCAAATGAATGAAAAAAGCTGTTAATGTCTATATCCATATATAGAGCATCACACTGTGAGCATGCGCTTTCCTGAATTCTGCGAGCCCCTCTAGTGAATGACAGAACTTGAGGGAATTGAGGAATCCCAAATTTGTAGCCAATTGATCAGAAGTGTGGGCAGCCTGGGAACCCACAGAACCCTTGTCTGGCGTCTAAAGAGAGGACAGTCTTGTGCACCCCCCACCAAGTTAGGTATCAGTTCAGTTCGGTTCAGTCGCTCAGTCGTGTCCAACTCTTCACGACCCCATGAATCGCAGCACACCAGGCCTCCCTGTCCATCACCATCTCCCGGAGTTCACTCAAACTCACGTCCATCCAGTCGTTGATGCCATCCAGCCATCTCATCCTCTGTCGTCCCCTTTTCCTCCTGCCCCCAATCCCTTCCAGCATCAGAGTCTTTTCCAATGAGTCAACTCTTCACATGAGGAGTCCAAAGTACTGGAGTTTAGGTATATAGATCCCAAATTCTGTGAAAGAAACTGGGCCAAGGCAAGTGAATGAGAGCAAAACCAACAAAGAGTTATTAGCATGTGTCTTGTCGAGTGTGAGACACATGGAAGCAGCCAGAGATGAGTGGCTGAAAGAGGGGTCAGAATTTGCAGTCTTTGTACCTAACGTATGGGCTTCCCTGGTGGCTGAGACATTAAAGAGTCTCTCCTGCTGGCTGGGGAGGCTGGAGACTTGCACAGGTCTGTGCTGTCTATCAGTTTCAGGTGTACAGCGAAGGGTCTCAGTCATACAGATGCGTCAATCCGTTCTCAGAAAGGCCATTTTAATACCTGGCAAAAGGTGGCAAACATGGGTTCATTCTNTGGCTGAGACATTAAAGAATCTCTCCTGCTGGCTGGGGAGGCTGGAGACTTGCACAGGTCTGTGCTGTCTATCAGTTTCAGGTGTACAGCGAAGGGTCTCAGTCATACAGATGCGTCAATCCGTTCTCAGAAAGGCCATTTTAATACCTGGCAAAAGGTGGCAAACATGGGTTCATTCTTCCCCCACGGGGACACAGCAAACACAGGTTCCCAGGGGGCTGGTGAAAGCAGTCACTTCCCGGCCTCCCGGGGGAGAGGAGACGGGCAGGCCCGGCAGGATGGAGACCTTCGAACACGTGGCCCCCAGGCGCTCATCTCCCCTTCTCGCCTCATTACCCCCAAAAGCAGAGCGACATCATTTCCAAAGGCCCTCGAGGATTTCCCAAGTCATGACTTTACATTCATCTCAGGAGGCTGTGCCTCGAGGTGACTTCAGACCCTGGCCTGAGTATCACGTGAAGCGGATGGCATTTCTGAAACCAGAAGTCCACGTTTATTATTTTAAAAATACACGCTTGGCGGCTGATGCCTGATGTAGACTTCGCACCCCTTCCCTTCCCCCACCCTGTTCTCCGCCCCTCAGGGGGCTCAGCTCGAGGATTCAGGGTCTCGCTTTGGGTGACTGCAACTGGAAAATCTCCAGCAGGAGTTAGAAACCAGCCTCAGTTTCTCCCCCTTCAATCCCTTTCCTGCCCCCTCCCGGCTTGGGAACAGAAACAGCGGGGAGCTGCACACACACCCGAGATGTGTATAAGAGACAGCTGTAAACACAGTTCAATAAACTTATTTACAGTTTGAATCATGTTCATAAAGATAGAAAAATGCCCATATTATAATATCAACATGAACAGACCTTCCCCCAGTATTCACAGTTGTCTGATTTCAACATTTAATATTGAGTAATATCATATAGTAAACAGTAGAATGGGTACCTTTTCCAATATTTCCTATGTTTTCGAATTTTTATCATCAGTTTTAAAATGGAAGTTCTAAAAATTGCATATTTTTAAGGTAATTAAAGCTTTAAATTTTTTCTAAAACAGTTGTCTAAAATATAACATCTAAAATGAAATGTTTTATGTAAAATTCAAGAAGAGCATGTTCTTTTTATATATTAACTTTGTAAATCACAACAAGGAAAGAGATTTTATAACTGCCTTTTCTGTACCTTTAGATTATCAGGCAGTTCTGATCGTCCAGCATATCCAGGGTTCATTGTTATAAAGACAGCACACGTGGGGTCAAGTTTTAATTCAGTTCCTTCAAACACTAGTAAATCGGCGCCTGCATTAATACCTGTGGGTAATCAAGAATGAAATGACTTAGCAATTCCACATATAAATGTGACTCATGCCATTTATTATGTCCTATATTTCTACTGTTTTCACACAATGCAGAGACAAACTAGTCCATTACCTCTTTGGATAGTAAGAATTTGTTGAGCAACCACAGACAGCACTTCCAAATCAATTCTGTTAAACTCATCAAAGCAAGCCCAGGCACCACAAGATAACAGTCCCTGGGAGAANCGACTGAGCGACTGAACGACAATTTTGTTGTTCTTAGGGGGTGAGGGTCAGAAGACCTCCCCGCGCGCCCGCCCAGCCGGCCAGCCCCTCCCAGGCTCCCGGGCAGCACGCCGCGCCCGCAGAGCCGCTCCCAGCGCGCCCCCTCGCCCCCGCCCTGCGCCTGCAGCGCCGGCCCCCCCGCCCCCCGCCGTGAGCGCTGCGGGGCACCCCCCTTCAGAGCCGCGGCGGGGCACGGCCCCCGCCCCCGCAGCCCGGCTGCGGCCTGGCGCTGGTGCCCAGGGGCACGGAGTCGGGCGGGGGGGCGGTTGGCGCGGTGCTGGCCCTGGCATCCCGCGCGGGCGGGGGTCCTAAACACGCGCCTGGGGACCCCCGGGCCAAAAGCACGGAAGGAGCGGCTGGAGCGGTTAAACAGCGCCTGAAACAGATGTTGTCGGGGCTGGAGCACTGGAAATTCTGGCCTCACACCCGCCTCTGTGAGCCAGCCTTCCCGCATCACTGGTTTCCTGGCGGGGGTTCCACCTGCTCCCCCAGCGCCCTTTCCCCACCTGGCCCTGCCGGGGCCCAGATCTTCCAGGAGACGGCAGGTGGGGTTCACAGGGAAGAACCGTGTTATACGGCCGAGCAACAGAGACCCAAGGGCCTGGATGCCCGGGGCGGGGGTGGCACTGCTGTCTCGGGCCGCCCTGCACAATCTCCAGATACACAGTGACCCCCAGGCAGGCGGTGACCCCTCTCCCAAACACCCACACACTCACTGCTGCTCACAATGGCCTGCTCTCAAACCCCCAAGATGGTGGCAACCAAGACGCTCTTAGGATGGGCACACACTTGTCGAAACACACCCCGCCTGGCCTGTCTGTTAAGGAGGTCCTTACCCTTAAGGGTGGTCTCTGGTCAGACCTTAATCAAATGGACTCCCAGCACAAAAGATGAGAAATGATGTAGGCATTTGGGTAGCTGGCACTTTGGGACTGTTATGAATGGACTTGTTATGGACATTCTTTATACATATGCATGTATACATGTAAAATGTATATATACATACAAAATGTGTATATATCGGAGAAGGCAATGGCACCCCACTCCAGTACTCTCGCCTGGAAAATCCCATGGACAGAGGAGCCTGGTGGGCTGCAGTTCATGGGGTCGCTCAGAGTCAGACACGACTGAGTGACTTCACTTTCACTTTTCACTTTCATGCCTTGGAGAAGGAAATGGCAACCCGCTCCAGTGTTCTTGCCTGGAGAATCCCAGGGACAGGACACAACTGAAGTGACTTAGCAGCAGCAGCAGCATGTATATATATATGATTCATTGGAAACACTGATGCTGAAGCTGAAACTCCAATCCTTTGGCCACCTGATATGAAGAACTGACTCATTTGAAAAGATTCTGATGCCGGGAAAGATTGAAGGCGGGAGGAGAAGGGGACGACAGAGGATGAGATGGTTGGATGGCATCACCGACTCGACGGACTTGAGTTTGAGTAAACTCTGGGAATTGGTGGTGGACAGGGAGGCCTGGCGTGCTGCAGACCATAGGGTGACGAAGAGTCGGACGCGACTGAACTGAACTGAACTGGTCTATATATGAGTTAACCTATATTGTTGCAGGCAGATTCTTTACTGTCTGAGACACAAGGCAAGCCTATATATACTGGCAGGCTGCCGTCCATAGGGTCGCAGATACTACTGAAGCGAGAGCACATATATATATGAGTCAATTTTTGTTTTTGCTTTATAGAAGTATAGTGGATTTATGATGTATTAGTTTCTGGTGCACAGCAAAGTGATTCGGATAGAAATAGATATGATTTTTCAGATTGTTTTTCATTACAGGATATTAGAGAGGGCTCCCTGGGCTATGCAGCAGGACCTTATGTATTTTTGTATGTAGCAGTTTGTAGCTCCTAAGCCAAAATGCTTAATTTATCCCTTCCCCAGCCCCTCTCCCTTTTGGTAATTAGACGTTTGTTTTCTATGTCTGTGAGTCTGTTTCTGTTTCCTAGGTTCATTCGTATGAGATTCCATCTATAAGTTATATCATCAGGCACTTGTCTTTCTCTGGCTTCACTCAGTGTGATCATCTCTGGGGCCATCCATGCTGCTGCAAATGGCATCATTTCCTCCTTTTGAGGGGTGAGTAATATTCCGCTGCATATATGCACATCTTCTTCAGCCATTCACCTGCTGAGGGACACTCCAGTTGCTTCCATGTCTTGGCTATTGTAAACATTGCTGCTCTGAACACAGGGGTGCATGAATCTTTTCCAAGTAGCGTTTTCTCCAGATATATGCCTGGGAATGGGATTGCTGGATCATATGATAGCTTCATTTGTGGTTTTTAAGGAGCCTCACACTGTTCTCTAGAGTGGCTGCACCAGCTTATATTCCCACCAACAGTGTAAGAGGTGCCATGGAACCTTTTTGTACACACCCTCTGTTAGCTTAATACGCATTTCTATTGGGAATACACCCAAGAACGGGGCTGTTGGGGTTGGACATGCAAACGTGCAGTTATGCCAGACACCAGCTTTCTCTTCTAAAGAGCAGCACCAATCTACACTTCCACAACAATGTGCGAGAGGTCCAGGGGTTTCACTGCCTCACCAACCCTCATGTTTTTCCTTTAGTCAGTCTGAGGGATATGTGCTTGTATCCCTGGAATCGGGCTTTTGAAAGCAAAACTTTTGAAAGAAATTTCTCAAGCTGAATAGGTTATAAATATCAGCAAAATTAAAACTTCAAAAATAGAAGGTAGAGAAAGAGAGATTTTTTTTGTTTTAATGAATACACCTTGTTACGACTTGGGATTCTTGTGAAACGCATGTATTATCTTAAAGAGAAAACTTGCTCTATAGTCTTCTAAATTGTTGGGGTGCTGAAGCTCATGGGTGATCATTTTACTTCTCAGAAATGAGTGGGTCTTTCCTAAGTAACAGAGGGCTGGAAACTGGTGATAATCTTAAGACCAGCCAGCACCAAAGAACTGTCATAAATATCTCATAAGCCGTAAAGTCACCAATACCTGCATAGAAGGAGGAACTAGTAAAGATGCTGAGTGAACAACAGGAGAACCCTGGGGGAAGCGCACTGCAGGGGGAGGAGCCAGCCAGTGCAAAGGCCTGGAGTCAGGGCTTTTGTTGCTTGCCACCGAAGGAGTCTGATGCAAAGAACTGTTGCTGCTGTTTAGCTGCGAAGTCCTGTTGGCACAGACTCTGGAGTGAGCCTCCCTGGATTTGAAACCTGGCTTGGCTCCTCATGGTCTGTGTGACATGAAGCAAGTGACAGGAACTCTGTGCCTCTGTTATCTTATCTCAGAAAGAGACAGAATAACAGAATTGGCCACATGGTCATGAGCATTAAGGGAATCAAAATGTGTAAAGACACTGGCTGGCTGCCTACCGCATGGTCAGTGCCCAAGAAAAGTTCCTCCTTCTAATTATCTGCATAAAAAGGGAGGAGATTCTGGTCAATGGAGGAGAGATACAGAACTGAAGAATACATTTATTCACTTGGGTGTTCATCACAACATGTGTTGGGGATAAATTAACATAACACACCCAGTCAGAGGTGAACACATTATCCATTATCCTTAGCTATAGTGATAGGAGCTATTGGATGACTCAGGATTACCTGGCTAAGGACTACAGTTCCCGGCATCCCTTGCAACTAGATGTCACCACGTGACCATCTCTGGCCAATGAGCCGCGAGGAAAAGTGATCTGGGCTTCTTGTAGGCGTCGCCCTTTGAAGGACTAAAGCGTGTCTTCCCCTCTTCTCATCCCCTTACTTGCCCCGAACCGGAATGTGGACTGGGGGTGGGGGTGCGCCCTCTCCAGCCACGTGGCACAGAGCACCGAGGTCAAAGGACCCTGGCTGCCCAACTCCACGGAGCTGCGGCGCCCCGGCCCTGGGAGTTTCACACAGACCACAGCCTTGAGAGAGACAGCAAGTGGGGTTTATTGAAGCCGCTGCGTTGGGGGTTTCACATCACGGTAGCCCAGCATGCATGATTCGGGCGCGCGGTCAGGAGCGGGACGCGGAGGGCCCTCAGGCTTTAGGAAGCAGTGACGAAGCTGAGGCAGCAGAGCGGGCACTCGCACACCTTGACCTCGCGGAACTCCAGCACAGGCAGAGGGACGACGGTGCAGCTCGGGTCCGATTTCGAAGCGTCAGCAGCCACCTGGGGCTCGGGCTCGGGCTCGGGCTCGGGCTCGGGCTCCGGCTCGGGCTCGGCGTCATCCGGCTCCAGGTGATAGCTGAAGCAGACACTCGGCTGGAAGGAAGGAGAACAGAGAAACAAGAGGGGAGTGTCAGTGTCACACTGGTGACATTCTGGGGTCATGTCATTCCTTGCAGAGTGTGTGGGGGGGGGCATCCTGTGCTTTGCAGAATCTTGAGTACCATCAATATTACATCTAAATATATATTAAAAAACGTGCAAATAGACTGTGGCAACACTCGGTGAATTTTGATAATCTTTGTACTGTTTTTATAAAATCTTGGATTCTCACATTAGTTCCTAAAAAGAAAACTTCTTTAAGAGTAGCACTAGTCGCACTAGTAGGTAAGACATTCTCGCAGGCATCTGACCCAAGGGCCTCCCCTGACCTCTCCCCACGGGCCTCCTAGTTCTCACCAGGGTCCCTCCAGCCTCCCCTCCTGCCTGTTAAGCAGAAGCCTCATTGGCCAAGGGTGAGTCACGTGCCCAGCTCAGGACCAATCACCCGGAACCTTGGCACTGCTGGCTCTGATTGGTCAGGGGCGTACCTGGAGCTGGTCTGCGGATGGGATCAAATCCATCCAAAGTGCATGGGGACAGGGGCGCCCCCCAGAAAAGTCAAGGGGGTTAGTATGAGAGGGAGGACTGGTACCCAGGTAGACAAGGCCCTGCTTGCCTCCGCAGGAAGGACCGTTCCCTAATTCATTCCTTCATTTAATCAGCCCGAGTGTGTACAGTGTCTGACACGGGTTACATCTGATCTAGACAGGGGATATGTCACTGAATAGCAACTTCTCTAGGAGGGGAGACAGATGATGAACACACAGATTCAAGGTATGTTCTTAGGCAGCAATAATTATCTGATGAAAATTCAGCATAGCAGGGAGTTAGAGAGAAATGGTGCAAAAGTGAGCAAAGGAGGCTTCGTGGAGAAGGTGGCACTGGAGCCGAGACTGGAATTTAGGGAACAGAAGGAAGGCAGGAAAGAGGGCAACACCCCCCAGAGGATGGTGGCCATATCCTGGGGATGGGGGGGGGTGGCGCGGGGACAAGGGGCACCCAGCCACCCAAGGGTCTCTGCTGCACAGAGAAAGTGGTAGATGTGCCTGACCTCTCATAACCTAGGGGATCTCAGGTCAAAGAGAGGAAACAAGCAGGCTTACTATGGGACAGAACGGCAGGACTTTGAAAGACAGTCTTCCCTTCATTCCTCTGGGCTTCTTCTGAGGCTCATCAGGGTTCTCAGAAAGCAGGGCTGCGTGAGAGGGGGAGGAAAGAGCTGTGAGACCATCTTGCCTGCCGAGGCGTGAGAAACTCAGTATCTTCATCATGAGACCAGTAACAAAAACGAACACGCGCTGGGTACTTGCCATGTCCAGGCACCCACGTATTTTACATGCATTAGCTTAACTGATTGTTCATAACGACTCTCTGAGACGGATCCTATCATTGTCCTGCTTTAGAGATGAGGAAACTGAGGCAGAGAGGTGAGGCCCCTGCTGCAGGCTGCAGACTCTGAGCAGAGCAGTGAGAAACACACTGACATGAGGCGATGTCAGTGACTTCCATCCGGTGTGTCCTCAGGGCCGCTGCCCAGGAGGAGCCATGAGGAGATACCTGGGTGGGACTGGGCCAGTCTCCAGGGTCAACCACCCTCATCACCTTGCCCTAGACCCTCCCACTCCCACCTGCCTATACTTTCCGCCCCACGTGGCTCTCACCTCCTTTCTCCGGAGGCTTGGTCTGCACCTCCTCGGCTTCCTTGTCCTCAATGGTGTTCAGAGGCAGCATCATGACACGGCAGGCCTTCCCTGCAGACAGGACACAGAGCAGTTAGTGCCTTGGCGGTGGAGCTGGGCGGCCCCGGTGTGGCTCTCAGAGCTCAGGTGGACTCAGGCAGCTCCATCCCCTCCCACGTCTCCTGGTCCCCAGCATCCAAGGGCACGTGCTGCCAATGCCTCCTGCTGGTTTCCTCCAAGGCCCAGGGTGTGATCTGGGGACAGCAGTGGTCATGGCGCCCGGCAAGGACAAGGGCAGGGCTCGTGGTACCTGGGGCTCACCCCCCTTTAAAACTAGAACAACCGCGACATGAAGCACTGGGACCAGGAAGCTGCAGCTCGGCTAACTGGGTGTCAAAAGAGCCTCTGGAGTCTGGCATACAGCAGGCACTCAGTAACTGCCCTCAGGGAGCAGTCCCAGGGCTGTCTTTCAGCTCCGTCCCAAGGCTCCCAGGCAGCCTGCCCAAGGGGTGCAGACAGGCCCTCCCCTCCTGTCCTTGCCCTTCCAGGTAAAGGAGGCTTCAGTCCTGCCCTCAGGACGGTGGTGAGGGGAGGCGCCGGGCCCCAGACCCCCCAGCAGAGCCCTGGGGCGGGGCCAGCCCTGCAGGGAGGGGGCTCAACCCAGGCTCAGTGTGGGGACCCGATCTCCGCCCCAGCATCACCCTGGGCAGGACGTGGGCCGTGTGTCTGGGGAGTGGACTTGGGGGAATTACAGCCTGCTAGTCACTAACTGGGGATCTCAAGGATCAAGTTCGCCAGATTTAACAACTACATCACAACAAATACACAGCAAACTGAGATGTGAATTTCATATACGCAGATCCTACTGTACAGTAACAAGTGCCAAACACTGCATGGTAAGTATCTACCCAAAACCCATAGATTTAATGTACTAACCTATGTTCATGTAAGTATCCCTGGAAATACTTGGAACATACTTATGTCCAAAGGTAATTCATTATTTGTCTGACATTCAAATGTAAGTAACCCTCCTACATTTTGGATGGCAAGGTGATCAACCCAATCAATCCTAAAGGAAATCGATCCTGAATATTCATTGGAAGGATTGATGCTGAAGCTGAAGCTCCAATATTTGGCCACCTAATGAGAAGAACTGACTCATTAGAAAAGACCCTGATGCTGGGAAAGACTGAAAGCAGGAGAGGAAGGGGACGACAGAGGATGAGACGGTTGGATGGCATCACCCACTGGATGGACATGAGTTTTGAGCAAGCTCCAGGAGTTGGTGACAGACAGGGAGGCCTGGTGTGCTGCAGTCCATGGGGTCGCAAAGAGTCGGACACGACTGAGCGGCTGAACTAAACTGATCCTGAGTTTTACCTGATAAGCTCTGATTCAGGGGTTACTAACTCTTGTTATGTCAACTCTCCCTTCCAGAAAAAAATGAGTAAAATTAATTATTAAACATGAAGCTTAAATATGGTTAAATTGACACATATTCAGAATACATTATCTGGAAACAAAATCAACACCTCTGCCTTCTTTAAACCTTCTTTAAACATTTTAAAGAAACATAACATGCAATTAGAGATCCTCACACATAATCCAGCAAAGAAAAGATGCATCAGTTTTGGGGGAACTCTCTCTGGCGGACTCCCAGGCCCACCCTCAGCCTCGCCCGGGCCCCTCCCCGAGAGGCTGCTCCTCAAAACCGCGCGCCCCAAACGTGCCCCCAGCCCCAGCCCGCAGCCACGCAGGCGCAGAGAGCCACTGGGGGCGCAAAAGCTGCTTTCCAGGCGCACTCCTCATCTGCGAACTTCTCATGCGTCCTCCGTGAACCCCCAAACGCATCCACGGGGCCTCCTGCCTCCTTCAAACTGCCCTCTGGACTCCTCACGAAGTCGTAACCCTGTGTTTCTTTCCGCACTCGCTCGCTGACCCCTGACAGCCCGCTGGCTTCCCAGGTAGGGAGCACCCCCGGACCTCCGCCTCCCGATGAAACGGCAAAGTCCGCGGGTCCGCCCCTCCCGCCCCGAAGCCTGGGAACCAGGACCCGGGCCCGCCTCCGCCCGTCCTGGAGCGGGTCCCCGCCACCCTCGCCTCCGCACAGCCCACTCCGGGGGGCACCCACCCCTCTGTCCCCTCCAGGATTCGCTCCCCCCAGTGGCCCCAGAAATCCTGGGGCCCGGAGTCCCCGCGCGGCTCGGAAGGGTCCGAGGCGGCCCGCCGCCCTCAGGGAGCCCCCAGCCCGGGCGACCCTCCCTCCCTGCGGAGACCCCCTCCGCCCTCCGCCGCCCCCCGCCCCGAACTGCTCCCACCTTGATGGCCCGACCCTTCGGAGCTGCGCCGGCGCGAGTGACCTCCGGCCCCGGGCTCGGGCTCCGGCTCGGGCTCGGCGTCCGGGCTGGAGCGCGCCGGCTTGCTCTCCGCTTGTCCTGGGGGCGCGGGCAGGGCTGCCTCCGAAGAAGTCCAGGGGACCTGCGGGTGAACTCGCCGGAATGAAGAGCGCGGAGCGGCCCCGCGTGGCTCACGACGCCCCGCCTCCGCCCCCCAACACCAGCGGGCCTGCCGCCAGCACCCGGGTGCGGCTTCCCTCCTATTATTGCGGGAGGGTCCCGGGCCGCCTCCGCCTCGCCGCCTAGAGAAGCCGATGCAGAGGGGGGCCTTGGGTGGCTTTTAGGTGGCGGAGGCTCAGTAGTGCAGGTAGCAAGGTAAGCAGTGCTTCTTAAACTTCTTACTCAGATACGAAGAAACACACGCCCCACACGTAGAAACGCATGTATGTCTCACGTGTGCTGGACGCAAACAGCAAGTATCTTTCACCCTGTGCATCACAGTCCACAGGAGTTTAAGAGTTTCCCTCCCTTTTCTAAGCATTCTCACACCTTCCCCTGAACTGATGTCAGCCTGCACCTATTCGAAGCACCGTCATTCACCGCTGTCGGGGAAAGCGTCCTGGCAAATTGCGCAGCCTTTCTGGCCCATCCAGTCTGCAACTCAGCTACTGGATTTTACATGAAAACAGCCCCGACTCTACCTAAGGTTGGGGGTGGACGTGCCAAGAAGCCCTTATTCACACAAACAAGCTGTGGGCTGAATGACCAGAGCCTGCCCACCGTCGACCTAGGGAAAATGTTGTGCCTGCTCCTGCTGGAAAGACAAGGGTGTTTTAGAAGGGGGACTGGTAGCCGGGTGGACGAGGCCACAGCTGGCTTTGCAGGAGGGACCGTTCCCTGACTTAGTCTCTCATTTTGATCAGCCTGAGAGTCTGCGTGCCTGGAGCTGCTTACATCTGTCCTAGGCAGAGGGGATATGTCATTGAACAGCAGAAGAGGCCCTTGACCCCACAAAACTACTCTAGTAGGGGACAGAGACGGTTAAAAACTAGATACAAGGTATGCTGTCAACAATTACTCTGAAGAAAATTCAGGAAGGCAAGGGGCTGGAGAGAAACGGGGTGAAAGGGAGCAAGGGAGGCCTCATGGAGGAGGTGACACAGGAACAGAGGTTGGAATCAGCAAGGAGGAGGCAGGAAAGAGGGCAGCATCCTCAAGGAAAGGCATCCCGCCTCACAGGCTGGGGCCACATCCGGGACGAGGCAGGGGCAAGGGGCACCTGGGCACCCAAGGGTCTCTGGTGGGCAGAGAGGGTGGCCAAATCTGCGTGATCGCTCAGCCCAGGGGCCTCCAGTGAAAAGGGAGGGAGCAGGCAGGCTTACCACGGGGCAGAACGGCAGGACTCTGAAGGACACCGTTCCCTTCATTCTCTTGGACTTCTTCGGCAGAACATCAGGCTTCTTCTTAGAAAAGAAGCCTGAGGGAGGAGGAAAGAGTTTACGAGACCATCTGATCCTCTGAGGCTTGAGAAACTCGGTAATAATAGTCTTCGTCATGAAACCAGTAACAGGAGCTAATACGTGTGGAGTGTGTTCAAAACGGGCTTTTAAGTATTGTACACGCATTCGTTTATGTGGTTCTTCATAATAACTCTGAGATGGGTATTAGCACCAGCCCACTTTAGAGATGAGCGAACTGAGGCACAGAGAGGCAGGGATACTTATTGGAGGTCGCCCAGGAGTGAGGGAGACCTGCATTCAACTGTATCCCAAAGGCCCCCAGGGAACACACAGGAAGTGTCAGGGAGGGGAGGGGCTGGGGTAAGCAAACAGGGGTGTCTGGGCCACAAAAAGGGGCCCAAACGGGCTCAGCTCCCAGGAGCTCCCTGAAGGCTCTGAGTGGGGCCGTGACAGGACCTGCTGATGGGAGGTGATGTCAGGGAGGCCGCATCCTGGGGGTCCCTGCCCGGAAGAGCCAGTGGAGACCTTTGGTGAGGGGGCCAGTCCTCAGGGTCCATGCTTCCCCATCGCCTGTGCCCTGGGGACCTCCCCACTCCCGCCGGCCCACAGTTTCCCGGGTCTCACCTCCTTTCTTCGGAGGCTTGGTCTGCACCTCCTCGGGCTCCTGGTCCTCGATGGTGCTCAGAGGCAGCATGGTGACTCCACAGGTGCTCCTGCAGACAGGACACAGAGCAGTTAGTGCCTGGGCGGTGGAGCCGGGCGGCCCCGGTGTGGCTCTCAGAGCTCGGGTGGACTCAGGCAGCTCCATCCCCTCCCCAAGTCCTCAGGTCCCCGGCAATGCCAGCCCCATACAGTTGCCTCAAGGTCCAGTGTTTGATTCCGGGAGAGTGTATGGCATGGTGTCTGGCAAGGGCAAGGACAGGGCCCGTGGCTTTACGATCCTTTAAGAAACACAAGAAATAGGACACAAAGTACCGGAACCCTGGATGTGTAGGGTTACTGGCTCAGTAAACTAGTAGAGAAGGGCCTCTGGAGTCTAGCACACAGCAGGCACTCAGTGAGCGCACCCGTGGAGCAGTCCCAGGGCTGTCTTTCAGCTCCATCCAGGGGCTCCCAGGCAGCCTGCCCAACAGGTTCAGACAGGCCCTCCCCTCCTGTCCTTGCCCTTGCAGGTACAGGAGTCTTCAGTCCCGCCCTCAGGATGTGGGGAGGGGAGGGGCCCGGCCCCAGACCCCCCAGCAGAGCCCTGGGGCGGGGCCAGCCCTGCAGGGAGGGGGCTCCTCACCTCCACCCCAGCAACACCCTGGGCAGGACGTGGGCCAGTGTGTCTGGGGTGAAAACTGGGGGATTCCACTCTCACAGTCACTAGCTGTGACTGTGATCAAGTTCGCCACATTTAACAACAGCAATGTTATAATAAATACACAGTAAATGGAGATTTGAATTTCAGACACACAAATCAAGTTTTAGTTTAAGTAGTCTATAAACACTGCGTGGGTCATATCTACATTTAAAAAAATTATTTAAAATTTATTAGATTATCTACAGATGGGCTCCCAGGAAATATTTGTGACACATTTATACTAAAAGGTAATTCAGTATCTGTCTGAAGTTTGAATTTAAGAAGGCAGCCTGCATTTTACCTGGCACACCCTGATTGGGTTTTTTTTAACCTCTTGGGCTTTCAGCTTTCCCCTCCATGAAAATTAAGACTATAAATGATTAAACATGAGGATTAAATATGCTTAAAAGCATACTCAGCACACATTATCTGGTAACCTAGAGTCAAACCTCTTCCTCTAAGCCTTTTTTGAGGAGGCATGAGACCCATCGCCGACCCTCACACATAATCTTGCAAATACAGGGTGCGTCAAATAGCGCGGGAAGCGCAGGCCAGATACACACACACTCACACACGCACAATCATTGGAAACACACGTTTTCAGACGCAGACTGCAGAAACCAGGACTTCATTGCACAAACACACCTGCAGACAAGTCCAGGGAAATTCGGAGACCCCCACGCTCAGGTGGGCAGCTGCTTCTCAGTGCCGAGCACACTCCTCACAGGCAGCCCTGATCTCTCACACACTCACACACACACACACTCTCACACACATACACACACGCACACACCCTCCAGACAGGCACAAAGGCAGACCCACAGGCTGAAATGACCCCCCACCCTCCCCAGTACACTTTCCCTCTGGGGGGCTCCCAGGCCCACCCTCAGCCTCGCCCGGGCCCCTCCCCCAGAGGCTGCCCCTCAAAACCGCGCGCCCCAAACGTGCTCCCAGCCCCCACCCGCAGCCACGCAGGCGCACGGAGCCACTGGGGGCGCACAGCTGCTTTCCACGCGCACTCCTCATCTGCGAGCCTTGCTCTGCGCCTAGTGAACCCCAAACTCACCCAGAGGGTCTCCCCGGCTCCCCGCCCTTCACACCGCCCTCTGGACCCCCCAGAGTCACGTTCCCATCTTCTCTGTGGCCAGTTCCTCACCTGAGCCCTCTCTGGTGTGCAGGGCAAACCTGTGCCTGCCGCCTCCTCCTGCCAACTGCGAAGTCCCGGGTCCGCCCCTCCCGCCCCCAAGACCCGGGGACCGGGACCCGGGCTCCCGCCGCCGGCCCTGGAGGGGGTCGCCGCCTCCGGACACCCCCGCCTCCTCTGTCGCCTTCAGTTTTCGCTTCTCCCAGTGACCAGTGAAATCTTTAGACCTGGAGTCTCCCCGAGGTGGAAGGGATCCGAGGGTCTCCACCGCCTCCAGGGGAAAACTTGGATTTCTCCAGGGCCACCGCCGCCCGCGCCCTGGGGTCTCGGGGGCCCCAGGCAGCAGCTCCCGCGCCCGCACCTCCCGCGGGGACCCCCTGCCCGCGCCCCCCGCCCCGCGCCGCGCCCCGGCCCTGCGGGCGCAGACCCCGCGGAGCGGCGGCCGCGGGACTGACCTCGGGACCCGCTTCGGTCTGGGCCGCTGGGCAGGGCAGGCGGGCTGGCTCCGCGCGCGTCCTTGGTGCCTGAGCAGGGCCGGCTCCGGAGACGCTCGGGGACGCGGTGGACAAACGCGCGCTTATGTACAGGCTGAGCCGCTCGGCGACTCGCGCAACCCCCAAGCCCGCCCCCAAGGCCGAGTCAGGTGGTTCAACCGCCTCTGACACCAGCACACGCGTCAGAAGGTTCGCCGCAACTTGGTTATTAGGGGGGAGGGTCGGGGGCCTCCTGTCTTCGCTGCTTAGATACAGGAGGTCGTGATGGGCAGGTCTTAAGGCGACGAGAATGACCTTGTGCATGTCATAAGAGTAAGGCAGTGGTTCCAAACTTGTGCTTAGAGTACCAAGAAATGCCACACAGGTCGAAACACGCGTATGTGTTAACAGCATGTGTCCTGGACTCAAACACAAAATATCTTTTAACGTTGGGCATCACGGCCACGGGAAGTTCAAGAGTTTCCCTCCTTTTTCTGATCATTCTCACACCTTCACCCGTGTTGATTACAGTTTGTGTCTATTCAGTTCCGGTCAGTCACCTTTCTTGGCCCGGGTGTGTGGCAGGTATTTTAGACTCCTGAGCCATCAAGTCTGTGTCCCATCTGCTCCTCTTTGCATGAACCCATCCTAGACAGTCCTAAGGATGGATGGAGTTAGGTCAACATGCCCTTATTTACGCAGTCTGTGGGCTGGATGGTCATAATCTGCCCATCCTTGTCCTAAATAACTTTTTGTGCCAGCTCCTGGAGTAGATAAACCTAAAAGTTGCTGTGAAAAGTGCAGTTTGGACAGAAAGGTGAACAGATATGTGTTTTATGTACATATATATATATATATATATATATATATAGTTGTATGGAAATTTAAATCCTGTAAAGTGTACTATAAAAATAGTAATATATTCTTGATATATGTGCAAAATTTGAAACAACCGCTTTTAAAAATAGCTCTGGTGAGCCTGGGTGACTTCCCTATAAGTTGGGGATCCTTTTAGTTCCTGTTTCATAGGGTTCTGGTGAAGGTTGCATGATCTCATCTCTGGAAAGTGCTCAGCACCGGCTCTGACAGATGGAACGTGTCCGCGAAGGGTTAGGGTTTATCTAACACTATCTGTAACCAGTTGGTTAATCTCTCCCAGGAGAGGGGCTTCCCTTTGGGCCAGGCACTGACCACTCTGAGACTCAAAGTACCCAGAGGACCGTGCAAGGAGCCAAGAGTCCCCAAGATGCACTGAAAGGATTTTTTCAGGAGACTGTGCTCTTTCACGTTCTCCTAGCTGCAAGCCCACAGCCTCACTTTCTGGGGGCCATGGTATGTGATAACCTAAGGGATCTAAATCAGTCCTGACGCAGACCCTTCAGTGACCACGGAAATGTTGTGTATCTGCAGTGTCCAGGGCGGAAGCCTCTGGCCATATTCGTCTGCTGAATCCTGCCCTGAGCCGCCAAGAAACTCTGTTTTGAATTTTACTTAAGATTGATTTGTTTACATCGATTAGCTTCGTGTGGTTACTTAGTGATTACTGTGTTGGAGAGGCAGAAAATTGTGCCTGACTCCTTCTCAAATGCATCCCCCAGAGTGTCACTGGCATTTGCCACCTGCACATTCTCTGAGCACTGGCCTTCCTGGTGCCTTGCACCATGTTTAGAATGGTCTCTATCCATGAGGGTCTAGAGTGTTAGTTGCTCAGTTATCTCTGACTCCTTGCGACCCCATGGACTGTAGCCCGCCAGACTCCTCTGTCCATGGGATTCTCCAGGCTAGGATACTGGAGTGGGTTGCCTTTTGCTTCATTGGAGCCTGGTAGCGTGGCACCAATTTGGGACAACCTGAAATAGCGCCAACGTTGCAGAGAAGTTCCAGGAGGGGGCGCTGAAGTATCACCCCACAGGAGAACTTCTGGTCTACCCGAAGATGTTGATGGTGAAACGAACAGAATTTCTATTCACAGAGGCTCTCCATGGTTTTCATATACGTTTCAATTATAGGTTTTTTCTACACTCAGAAAATTTACTGTCTTTTCCAGCTTGAACTCTCTGGTGGAGCAGCAGGGGGGAGAGCTGCCTGAAGCATCCCTACCACCCCATCCTTGGTGCATCGTCACAACTTCCCGGAGGTGTAGGTTTTGCCCTGGTGAGTAAGGGGTGAGCCGTCTGCGAAAGCTTCCCCACACTCAGGACTCCTGTGGGCTTCTCTGTGGCATGCAGGCTCTGAGGTCTCTGGACATTTGACTTACACAGGAAGTCTTTCCTCCTCATCCCTCACACTGATAACTGCATCCTCCCAGAGGCTCTTCTAATGCTTGAGAAGGGTCACCTGGCTGCTGAAGGTTCTCCCCCATTCCTGGCTTCTCTCCCAGGTGCCAGGCTGGGGAACCCTCTTGTGTTGTGACAGGTGGAAGCCCATGGAAGCTGGGGATGTAATCACAACTCTGCATTGAGGTAGATTACAGACATGGCCTGTTTTCCACCCTGCCTCATGTCTACCCTCTTTGCCCCTTAAGTGTGCAATGCCCTCTTGTTCTGAATTTGCATTTGGCCATGGAACGTGCTTTCAGCAGAGGAGGCTGGCAAAATATGATCCAGCAGAAGGTTGAAAAGTGCTTGTGAAATGACATTTGTTTCTCCCCTGCACCTATACCAGTGCCATGAGGATGAACCTGCCCAAGCCAGCCTGCTGCAGGAGAAAAGACTTTGAGAGCAGGGCTAGGTCTCCCCAGTCCCCCAGGAGAAGCCAGCCTGGAAAGCTGAGGACCAGTGTCCACCAGGCGCCAGGAGGAGCTCAGAAACAGCAGCAAAGCCTCCTCCCTGACCTCATATGTCTTTTGTTCCTGAAGTTTGCCAACTAAAGGGTGTTCCCCACCACACACCACCACCTACAGTTCACCCTGAAAGGAATTCAGAGTGAAGATCTGGGCGAGGCACTTATGTTCTGGGAGAAGTAGGAGAAAGGATCCTCTGAAAGCAAGTCCTTTGTCTGTTTCCTGTCTGCTCATTTATGTCCCTCCCCCTAAAATAAACTAATCATAGGAATGAGATCACTAAGTAATTGAAATTAACTCCTGACTTATGAAGAATTGACGCTTTTGAACTGTGGTGTTGGAGAAGACTCTTGAGAGCCCCTTGGACTGCAAGGAAATCAAACCAGTCCATCCTAAAGGAAATCAATCCTGACTATTCATTGGAAGGACTGATGCTGAAGCTGAAACTCCAACACTTTGGCCACCTGATGCAAAGAACAAACTCATTGGAAAAGACCCTGATGCTGGGAAAGATTGAAGGCAGGAGGAGAAGGGGGCAATAAGGAATGAGATGGTTGGATGGCATCACTAACTCGATGGACATGAGTTTGAGCAAGCTCTGGGATTGGTGATGAACAGGGAAGCTTGGTGTGCTGCAGTCCGTGAGGTCGCATGGAGTCTGACACGACTGAGCGAATGAACTGAACTGAACTAATATGCTCTCCTGAATGCCTTTTCTAACCTGTTGATACTTTTCCTGGATAAATAGAAGCATGATTAGCTTTTTTCCCCCAAAGTGCCCCTAAGCATCTAGAAGGCAGATTGAATTGGCAAGGTAACATCTGAAGAGACCTCAGCCACTTCTGCATACAGTGGAGAATGGTGTAGAACCCAACCTCCTGCCTTGACGATTCACAGAGATTCCTCCATTTTCCCAAAGGTCCTTATAATCAAAGCTACGGTTTTTCCAGTAGTCATGTACGAACATGAGAGCTGGACCATAGAGAAGGCTGAGCACTGAAGAATTGATACTTTCAAGCTGCAGTGTTATAGAAGACTCTTTAGAGTCCCTTGGACAGAAAGGAGATCAAACCAGTCAAGCTTAAAGGAAATAAACCCTGAATATTCACTGGAAGGACTGATGTTGAAGGTGAAGTTCCAATACTTTGGGCATATGATGTGAAGAACTGATTCATTTGAAAAGACCCTGATGCTGGGAAAGATTGAAGGCAGGAGAAGGGTATGAGAGAGGATGAGATGGCTGGATGGCATCACCAACTCGATGGGCATGAGTCTGAGCAAACTCTGGGAGACAGTGAAGAATGAGGATGTCTGGTGTGCTGCAGTCCATAGGGTCACAGAGTTGGACACCATTTAGCAACTGAACAAACAAAAGGCTGAGTAGAATCTCTTGAGTTGGTCCCTGGACATAAATCCACCATCTCCCCAGGTGTCATCTTTTCTGATTAAAGCACCTTTCCTATCTACTGACACCTGCCTCTTGAATGATTGACTTATGAATGCCAGGTGGCCAAACTTGGGTTCAGTTACACCTCAGATGCTAGATATGTTCAGGGGAAAATAATAGAACCCAAGAGCCTTAGATTCTTCCTGACTTAGAAAAGCACTAATCACATTATCTGAGATGTCCATGTATCATGAGCTACATGAACCTTGTGCTGAGGTATGTACTTGATTGCATGGACCCCCTTTCCGAAATCACATGCAAACTGACCTCTCACCTACCTGTTTGGAGCAGTTCCTCACAGCTCTTCAAGAGGCTGTCTCCTGGGCTATAATCCCCACTAGATCACCCAGATAAAACAGAAACTCTCACATTGTGCGTTTTCACCTCAGTGAACACCTTCTATGGATTTTGTGGTGGTGGTTGTTAACTGGCACTGTTGTGGCTACAGATACGTGCTGCACACATATTCGAAGTATTTCTGCAGCATCTGAAGAGGTAAGTGAAGGGAATCAGCACAGGCAGAGGGACGACGGTGCAGCTCGGGTCCGATTTCGAAGCGTCAGCAGCCACCTGGGGCTCAGACTCAGGGTCATCGGGTTCCACGTAATAGGTGAAGCAGACACTCGGCTGGAAGGAAAGAGAACAGAGACGCAGGGAAAGAATGGTGGTATCACACTCGCGATGTTCCAGAATCGGGCCATTCTGTGCAGGGTGTGTGTCTGGGGGGCATCTTGTGCATTGCAGGATGTTAAACACCATCACTGCCCTCTACCCACCAGGTGCTAGTAGCTTCCTTCCTTTACTTGTGACAAAGAAGAAATGTATCCCAACATTGAAGGTGTCCCCTGGGGGATGAATTGCCTCTAGTTGAGAATCACTGCTTCGTCCCATCCTTACAGTGGTTAGGGAAAGGCAGGGACCGTCTGCCCCATACACGGCCATGGATACAAGATGTAGGGTTCTCATCTCATAAGCTGAAGGTTGGTTCCCTGGTGGGCACAGGACCCAAAATGAACTGGTCAGAAAGCTCTCTCTTTCTAGACTATTTGGCTCACCTACAAGCATCTCCCACTGATTTCTTATTAGTTAGTTGCATAGAGAAAAGAAAAATCAGTAAGTATTCAGTGGAGAAATGAGATAAACATCTCGACTGAGTGGATCAAAATTCAAGTGCATTTAGGACATGGCATCACTTAGGTGGTGCTCCAAAGATCATAGCTTACCCTGAATCTCATTAGGGGGACAGCATAAAAATCAAACAAGTGTAGAAATGAAACAAAACAGAAAAAGCAATCAATATTGTGCGAGGTGTGACTTGGATGTTCAAAATCGTCTGTCATAAGAGGCAGAGGAGGGCTGAGGAGATTGTCTAGCTCAAAGATATATTGTGATATACAGATATATTGTGTGCATGCTCAGCTGCTTCAGTCGTGTCTACCTCTCTGAGACCCCATGGACTGTAGCCCTCCAGGCTCCTCTGTCCATGGGGTTCTCCAGGCAAGAAGACTGGAGTGGGTTGCCATTTCCTCCTCCAGGGGATCTTCCCAGCCCAGGGACTCAACCCAGGTCTCTTACATCTCCTGCACCAGCAGGCAGCTTCTTTACCACTAGTTCACCTGGGAATCCCAAAGATACATTCCCAAGCGCAGTACCTGGCCCCAGTTTTCCCCCAGGCAGGAGGAAAAAGAACACCAAGCAGAACGCATGTAGTGAGTCAGCAAACCAAGAACACGGACAGCAGCGGAGATGGAAGTGCACGTCAGGGTTAAAACCTCAAAGGTCACGACAGGCCCACAGCTATAGAAGAGAATATTCTTTTTCTAAAGTGAGACACACGGAGGGATAGGAGCATGTATACAATATGCATAGTACATATGTGAGAAAACATGCAAATAGAAAAAATGGTAACAGTTGGTGAACTCGGATGATCTTTGCACTGTTTTTGTAAAATCTTTGATTACATTACTTCTTAACAAGATTTTCTAAAGAGTCCTCCCCAGGACTGCTGCAGGCACTAACAGGAAAGACGGTCTCGCAGGCGTTTGACCCTCTGCCTCCCCTGACCCCTCCCCACGGCCCCCTGATTCTCACCAGGGTCGCTCCAGCCGCCCGCTTTGCGGGTCAGGAAGCCCAGAGCCAGAGCAGACACCTCATTGGCAAAGTGTGAGTCACGTGCCAGCCCAGAACCAATCAGCGGGAACCTTGGCACTGCCGGCTCTGATTGGTCAAGGGCGTACCTGGAGGGGGTCTGAGGATGGGATCAGATCCATCCAAAGTGCGTGGAGACAGGTGATCCCCCCAGAAAAGTCAAGGGGGTTAGTAGGAGAAGGAGGACTGGTACCCAGGTGGACAAGGCCACAGCTGCCTTTGCAGGAGGGACCGTTCCCTAGTTCATTCCTTCATGTAATCAGCCTGAGTGTATACCGTGCCTGACACGGGTTACATCCAATCTAGACAGGGGATATGTCGTTGCACAATAGAGGAGGCTCTTGACCCCACAAAACTACTCTAGTAGGGGAGACAAATGATTAAAAAGATAGCTGCAAGATATGCTCTCAGGAAGCAATAATAACGCTGAAGAAAATTCAGGAAGGCAAGAGGTCAGAGGGAAAGGGGGCAAAAGTGAGCCAGGGAGGCTTCATGGAGGAGGTGATACTGGAAGTTGGAATTAGAAAAGAGAGGAGGCAAGAAAGAGGGCAGCACCCCCAAGAGGATGGGGGCACATCCTGGGGTGGGGGACAAGGGACACCCAGCCACCCAAGGGTCTCTCCTCGGCAGAGTGGGTGGTAGAGGTGCCTGACCTCTCATAACCTAGGGGCGCTCTGTTCAAAGGGAAGAAACAAGCAGGCTTACCATGGGACAGAACGGCAGGACATTGAAAGACAGTCTTCCCTTCATTCCTCTGGGCTTCTTTCGAGGCTCATCAGGGTTCTCAGAAAGCAGGGCTGGGGAAGGAGGAAAGAGGCGTGAGGCAATCGTGCCCTCTGAGGCTTGAGAAACTCAGTAATGATAAGGTCTCCATCATGACACCAGTGACAAAAACTAACACGTGTTGAGCACTTGCCCTGTCTCAGGCACTCTTGCATATATTATACTGTAATATCTAATTTGGTTATTATCTTCACCCAACTTTACGGATGAAGAAACTGAGGCACAGAGAGGTTAGGACATTTGCAGGAGGTTGCACAACAACGCCTTCAATCATGCATTAAATTGAATCCTGAAGGCCCTCAGGGAACAGACGGAATGTCAGTGACCGAAGGGACTGGAGTCAGACCACGGGGGGCTGCGGAGTTAGTGACGCCCTGGGGGCCCGTGTCCAGGAGGAAGGCACCGCTGATACACAGGTGCCCCTGTGGCATATCTCTCCAGAAAATACTTAGGTTTCCCCAAAGAAGACAGGTTCCCCCAAAGAAGGTTTCCCCAAAGAAGACGATACTTTGGCCACCTGATGAGAAGAACTGACTCACTGGAAAAGACCGTGATGCTGGGGGAGGTTGAAGGCAGGAGGGAAAGGGGACGACAGAGGATGAGATGGTTGGATGGCATCACCAACCCGATGGACATGAGTTTGAGCAAGCTCTGNGATACTTTGGCCACCTGATGAGAAGAACTGACTCACTGGAAAAGACCGTGATGCTGGGGGAGGTTGAAGGCAGGAGGGAAAGGGGACGACAGAGGATGAGATGGTTGGATGGCATCACCAACCCGATGGACATGAGTTTGAGCAAGCTCTGGGAGCTGGTGATGGACAGGGAAGCTTGGCGTGCTTCAGGCCATGGGGTCACAGAGTCGGATGCGACTGAGCCGCTTAGTGCGCGCAGCACCTACAAACGGTGCAGCGCCAGGCAGCTGGGCCCCAAACCGGGCATCGTGTGGGGGAGGGTCCTCGAGACGGACAGGGGACACGATGCTTAAGGCCAAAGACCCCCAGGCCAGACGGGTTCAGATCCCACCGTGAGCTGACTATTCGCACTTGTCACCCTTCCGATTTCCCATCTGCAACGTGAGGTGATTGGTGTCACTATCTCACAGGGCTGCTGTGGCTGTGGGTGACTATGGAAAACTCTGGGCCTGGGCCTGGCACTACATGCCAGATGAGAATTAAGTGAAATAAGACAAAATAGGAAGCGGAAGTCAGATACACAGTACACACCGCATATCAGACGTAAATACACAGTGCCAGATACATATGCATCCTTGTCTGTATGAGTGAGCACAGAACATTCTGGAAGACTGGATGAGAAGCTGGGAAGTAGCTACCTCTGGCAAGGAAGTAGGGAGCTAAGGAAGTGGCTTGCATCTTATTTTGTATGATGGTTACACGCAGCTCCAGATGTGTTGAAATAGAAGTAAAAACACACATGGGGCTGTACCAGTATCAGTGGACTAGTTTTCACGTTGCACTATCATCCAATAAGATCAAATTACTGGGGGAAATGGGATAAAGGGCCCATGGAATTTCGATGAATTATGATGGCAACGTCTTGTGAATATAAAATTATTGCAAAGTAGAAGTTTTCAAAAAAGGGAGTGTCACAGCAAACCCAAGACCCTCCCTCATGAGGCCAGACCGTCAACAGGACCAGCGAGGAGCTCTGTGCTCAGTCATTAAATCAGGTCCGACTCTTTGGGACCCCATGGACAGAGGAGTCTGGTGGGCTCCAGTCCATGGGATTCTCCAGGCAAGAACACTGAGTGGGTTGCCATTTCCTTCTGCAGGGGATCTTCTGGACGGGGGGCGGGTTTTCAGCACGAGCGCCACCTGGGAAGCCCCCACCGCACACTCCTTCCCACTGCTAAATCCTTGGTTTAGGCCTCCATCACGTCTCAGATGAATGCTCCTACAGCCCCTTGACCTGGCAACTGAGTGGAGGGTCAGCCGGTCCATGCAGGTGGCCACATGACACAAAGGAGCCCAGACTGATTCCGGCTCCCAGGACGCAGCCCTGCAGGCTCCGAGCAGGGGAGTGACGGACTCACCGACATGGGGTGACGTCGGGGAGGTTCCATTCCGGGCACCCCTCAGGACGCTCCCTCCTTCAGAGGAGCAGCGGCAGACACTCGGGCTTGGGGCCAGTCTTCAGGGTCCATGCTTCCCTATCGCCTGTGCCCTGGGGACCTCTCCACTCCCGCCTGCCCACAGTTTCCCGGGTCTCACCTCCTTTCTCCGGAGGCCTGGTCTGCACCTCCTCGGTCTCCTGGCCCTCGATGGTGCTCAGAGGCAGCATCATGGCACCGCAGGTGCTCCCTGCAGACAGGACACAGAGCAGTTAGTGCCTGGGCGGTGGAGCCAGGCGGCCCCGGTGTGGCTCTCAGAGCTCGGGTGGACTCAGGCAGCTCCATCCCCTCCCACGTCTCCTGGTCCCCAGCATCCAAGGGCACGTGCTGCCAATGCCTCCTGCTGGTTTCCTCCAAGGCCCAGGGTGTGATCTGGGGACAGCGGTGGTCATGGCGCCCGGCAAGGACAAGGGCAGGGCTCATGGTACCTGGGGCTCACCCCCCTTTAAAACTAGAACAACCGCGACATGAAGTGCTGGGACCAGGAAGCTGCAGCTCGGCTAACTGGGTGTCAAAAGGGCCTCTGGAGTCTGGCGTACAGCAGGCACTCAGTAAGTGCCCTCGGGGAGCAGTCCCAGGGCTGTCTTTCAGCTCCATCCAGGGGCTACCAGGCAGCCTACCCAAGGGGTGCAGACAGGCCCTCCGCTCCTGTCCTTGCCCTGCCAGGTACAGGAGGCATCAGTCCCGCCCTCAGGACTGCGGTGATGGGAGGGGCCGGGCCCCAGAGCCCCCAGCACAGCCCTGGGGTGGGCCAGCCCTGCAGGGAGGGGGCTCGGCCCAGGCTGACCCTAGCCCTTCCTGGGAAGAACCTTGGTCAGTGTGTCTGGGGACTGTGGACTGGGTGGATTCCAGCCTGCCAGTCACTAGCTGGGAGATCTCAAGGATCAAGTTTGCCATATTTCCCAAAATGATATTACAGCAAATTCATAGCAAACTGAGACTTGAATTGCAGACACACAAATCAGATTTTACTATCAGTCATATCGAAACACCATATGGGTCAGGTCTACATAAAAACTCATTTTTAAATTTATTTTGCTAAATGATGTTTAAGTATAGGCAAGTCCCATGAAATATTTGGAACATACTTATACTAAAAGGGAATTCACTATTTGTCTTAAATTCAAATTGAAGTAAGCATCCTGTATTTTACCTGGCAAGCCCCGATTCAGGGGTTTTTTAACCTCTTGTGCTGTCAGCTTTCCCGTTCATGAAAATGAGGAAAATAAATGATTAAACGTGAGGATTAAATATGATTAAATACACACACACACTCAGAACATACTATCTGCTAACTTAGAGTCAAACCTCTTCTTCGAAGCCTTTGTAAGATGCTTAAGACCCATCAGAGATCCTGACACACGATCGTGCAAATACAAGTGCGTCCAATGGCGGGAACACCCGGCCAGGTATACACACACACACAATTGTTAGAGACGCACGTGTTCTGATGATCACTGTGGAAATCAGGGCTTACTGACACAAACATACCTGCAGACACACTGCAAGGAAACCCAGAGACCCATGACTCAGGTGAGCAAGCCTGCTTCTCAGAACTGAAGGAAGGGCCTCACAGGCAGTCCTGGGCATGCACACATCCACACCGCCCCCCGCCACACACACACACACACAACTGCAGACGCATCAGCTGAAATTATCAATACACCTCACCCTCCCCAGTACACTTTCCCTCTGGGGGACTCCCAGGCCCACCCTCAGCCTCGCCCGGGCCCCTCCCCCAGAGGCTGCCCCTCAAAACCGCGCGCCCCAAACGTGCTCCCAGCCCCCACCCGCAGCCACGCAGGCGCACGGAGCCACCGGGGGCGCACAGCTGCTTTCCACGCGCACTCCTCATCTGCGAGCCTCTGATGCGCCTAGTGAACCCCAAACTCACCCAGAGGGTCTCCCCGGCTCCCCACCCTTCGCACCGCCCTCTGGATCCCCCAGAGTCACGTTCCCATCTTCTCTGTGGCCAGTTCCTCACCTGAGCCCTCTCTGGTGTGCAGGGCAAACCTGTGCCTGCCGCCTCCTCCTGCCAACTGCGAAGTCCCGGGTCCGCCCCTCCCGCCCCCAAGACCTGGGGACCGGGACCCGGGCTCCCGCCTCCGGACACCCCCGCCTCCTCTGTCCCCTCCAGGCTCCCCTCCTCCCAGTGGCCAGAGAAACCCTCGGCCTCGAGTCGCCCCGCGGCTCACGAGGGTCTGAGGACGCCCCCCGCCCTCAGGGGAGCCGGGGTTCCTGCCGGGCCCGCACCGCGCCGCGCCCGGCGCGGCGCGG
>SJYX01018397.1:125214-141360 GCA_006410675.1 Oreotragus oreotragus
GGTGTGGCTCTCAGAGCTCGGGTGGACTCAGGCAGCTCCATCCCCTCCCACGTCTCCTGGTCCCCAGCATCCAAGGGCACGTGCTGCCAATGCCTCCTGCTGGTTTCCTCCAAGGCCCAGGGTGTGATCTGGGGACAGCGGTGGTCATGGCGCCCGGCAAGGACAAGGGCAGGGCTCGTGGTACCTGGGGCTCACCCTCCTTTAAAACTAGAACAACCGTGACATGAAGTGTTGGGACCAGAAAGCTGCAGCTCGGCTAACTGGGTGTCAAAAGGGCCTCTGGAGTCTGGCGTACAGCAGGCACTCAGTAAGTGCCCTCGGGGAGCAGTCCCAGGGCTGTCTTTCAGCTCCGTCCCAGGGCTCCCAGGCAGCCTGCCCAAGGGGTTCAGACAGGCCCTCCCCTCCTGTCCTCGGCCCCTCCAGGTACAGGAGGCATCAGTCCTTCCATCAGGACCGCGGTGAGGGGAGGGGCCGGGCCCCAGACCTCCAGCACAGCCCTGGGGCGGGGCCAGCCCTGCAGGGAGGGGGCTCCTCACCTCGGCCCCAGCAGCACCCTGGGCAGGACATGGGCCAGCGTGTCTAGGGGTGAGAACTGGGGGATTCCGCTCTCACAGTCACTAGCTGGGGCATCTCGGGATTCAACAACAGCAGCAGGAAAGACACAGCATCCTGAGATTTGCGTTTCAGACACAGATCGTTTTTTTTTAGCATAAGCCATATCCAAACACTATATGGGTGGTGTCTACTAAAAACTAAGTTTTCATTTATTTGGCTAAATCATGTTTAAGTATATGCAAGTCCCACGGTATATTTGGAGTGTGCTTATATCAAAAGAGAATTCATTATTTATCTGACGTTCATATTTAACCGTGTGCACTGCATTCTACCTGCAGCTCCTGATTCAGGGGTTACTTAATCTCTTGGGCTCTCAGCTTTCTCCTCATGAAAATGAGGACTATAAATGATCAGACGTGAAAATTAAATGTAATTAAATACACACACATACTCAGAACACTCTGGTAACTTAGAGCCAAACCTCTTCCTTTAAGCCTTTTTAAGAATCCTTTGACCCAGCGCAGACCCTCACACATTAATCGTGCAAATACAAGGTGCGTCAAACAGTGGGAACACTTGACCAGTTACACAAACACAGGATTGTTAGTAACGCACACTTTCAGACGCAGACTGCGGAAACCAGGGCTTCATTGCACAAACACACCTGCAGACAAGTCCAGGGAAATTCGGAGACCCCCATGCTCAGGTGGGCAGGCCTCCTTCTCAGTGCCGAGCACACTCCTCACAGGCAGCCCTGAGCTCTCACACACTCACACACACACACACACACACACATCCTCCAGACAGGCACAAAGGCAGACCCACAGGCTGAAATGACCCCCCACCCTCCCCAGTACACTTTCCCTCTGGGGGACACCCAGGCCCACCCTCAGCCTCGCCCGGGCCCCTCCCCCAGAGGCTGCCCCTCAAAACCGCGCGCCCCAAACTTGCTCCCAGCCCCCACCCGCAGCCACGCAGGCGCACGGAGCCACTGGGGGCGCACAGCTGCTTTCCACGCGCACTCCTCATCTGCGAGCCTCTGATGCGTCTCAGCGCACCTGCAAACACGTCCAGAGGGTCTCCCCTGCTCCCTGCCCCTCAGAGTGTCCCCCGGCCTCCCCAGAACAGCCCCATGGCATCACTTCCCGTGTTCTGCTTGGCCCATTTGCTCGCTGACCCCTGACACCCCGCTGGCTTCCCAGGTTGGGAGCAGCCCCCGGACCTCCGCCTCCCCCATCAAACCGCAAAGTCCCCGGGTCCGCCGCTCCCGCCCCCAAAGCCTGGGGACCAGGACCCGGGCTCCCCCAGGCCTGTCCTGGAGGGGGTCCCCGCCATCCCCGCCTCCAGACACCCCACTCCGGGGGGGGGCCACTCCTCCGTCCCCTCCAGGATTCGCTCCTCCCAGTGGCCTCAGAAATGCTGGGGCCCGGAGTTGCCCCGCGGCTCAGAGGATTCGGGGGTCTCGATCGCCCTTAGGGGAGACGCGGGTTCCTGCAGGGCCCCCACCGCCCGCGCCCTGGGGTCTCGGGGCCCCAGGCAGCTGCTCCCGCGCCCGCACCTCCTCCCGGGGCGCCCCCGCCCTCCCCGCGGGGACCCCCCCGCGCCGCGCCCCGGCCCTGCGGGCGCAGACCCCGCGGAGCGGCGGCCGCGGGACTGACCTCGGGACCCGCTTCGGTCTGGGCCGCTGGGCAGGGCAGGCGGGCTGGCTCCGCGCGCGTCCTTGGCGCCTGAGCAGAGCCGGCTCCGGAGACGCTCGGGGACGCGGTGGACAACCGCGCGCGAATGAACAGCGCCGAGCGGCTCGGCGTCACGCACAAGCCCCAAGCCCGCCCCCAAGGCCGAGTCAGGTGGTTCAACCGCCTCTGACAGCAGCAAGGGCGCCAGAAGGTTCGCCGCGACTTGGTTACTGGCGGGGAGGGTCGGGGGCCTCTGTGTCTCGGCTCGTCAGTGAAACCGATTTAGGAGGTCGTGGTGGGCAGGTCTTAAGGGGACGAGAAGGGCCTTGTGCCTGTCCTAAGAGCAAGGCAGTCAGTCACTTAAGTGGCTCCGTCGTCTCCAACTCCTTGAGGCCCCGTGCACTGCAGCACGCCAGGCCTCCCTGTCCATCTCCAACTCCTGGAACTTGCTCAAACCCCTGTCCACCAAGTCGGTGATGCCATCCAGCCATCTCATCCTCTGTCGCTCCCTTCTCCCCCTGCCATCAATCTTTCCCAGCATCTTTCCAATGAGCCGGCTCTTTGCATCCGGCGGCCAAAGTACTGGAGCTTCAGCTGCAACATCAGTCCTTCCAATGAATATTCAGGACTGATCTCCTTTAGGATGGACTGGTTGGATCTCCTTGCAGCCCAAGGGACTCTCAAGAGTCTTCTCTAACACCACAGTTCAAAAGCATCAATTCTTTGGCGCTCAGCTTTCTTTATAGTCCAACTCTCACATCCATACATGACCGCTGGAAAAACCATAACCTTGACTAGATGGACCTTAGGTCGGCAAAGTAATGTCTCTGCTTTGGAATATACTATCCAGGTTGGTCATAACTTTTCTTCCAAGGAGTAAGCGTCTTTTAATTTCATGGCTGCAGTCACCATCTGCAGTGATTTTGGAGCCCAAGAGGGCAAAGTCTGTCACTGTTTCCACTGTTTCCCCATCTATTTGTCATGAAGTAATTGGACCGGATGCCATGATCCTAGTTTTCTGAATGTTGAGCTTTAAGCCAACTTTTTCACTCTCCTCTTCCACTTTCATCAAGAGGCTTTGTACTTCCTTGTCGCTTTCTGCCTTAAGGGTGGTGGTGTCCGCATATCTGAGGCTACTGCTATTTCTCCCGGCAATCTTGGTTTCAGCCTGTGCTTCATCCAGCCTGGCATTTCACATGATATACTCTGCATATAAATTAATGAAGCAGAGTGGCCACATACAGCCTTGACACACTCCTTTCCCAGTTTTGAACCAGTTCGTTTTCCCATATCTGGTTCTAACCGTTGCTTCTTGACCTGCATACAGATTTCTCAAGAGGCATGTCAGGTGGTCCGGTAGTCCCATCTCTTGAAGAATTTCCCACAGTTTGTTGTGATCCGCACAGTCAAAGGCTTTAGCATAGGCAGTGAAGCAGAAGTTGATATTTTTCTGGAATTCACTCGTGTTTCCTGTGATCCAACAGAGGTCAGCAAGTTGGTCTCTGGCTCCTCTGCCTTTTCTGAGTCCAGCTTGAACATCTGGAAGCTCTCAGTTCATGTACTGTTGAAGCCTGGCTTGGCGAATTTTGAGCATTAGTTTGCTAGGGTGTGAGTTGAGTGCAGTTGTGTGGTATTTTGAACATTCTTTGACTTTGGCTTCCTTTGGGATTGAAATGGAAACTGACCTTTTGCAGTCCTGTGGCCACGGCTGAGTTTCCCAAATTTGTGTCATATTGAGTGCAGCCCTTTCACAGCATCATCTTTTAGGATTTGTAACAGCTCAGTAAGAGTTAAGTAGTGTTTCTAAACTTGTGCTCAGAGTAGGAAGAGGCGCCACGCAGGTAGAAACGCATGTGTGTGTTAATAGCACGTGTACTGGGCTCAAACACAGAGTGTCTCTCACAGTGTGCATCACATTCAGGGTGGTTCAAGGCTTCCCCTGCTTTTCTAATTTATTGAGTGCAGCCCTTTCACAGCATCATCTTTTAGGATTTGTAACAGCTCAGTAAGAGTTAAGTAGTGGTTCTAAACTTGTGCTCAGAGTAGGAAGAGGTGCCACGCAGGTAGAAACGCACGTGTGTGTTAATAGCACGTGTACTGGGCTCAAACACAGAGTGTCTCTCACAGTGTGCGTCACATTCAGGGTGGTTCAAGGCTTCCCCTGCTTTTCTAACCGTCCTCACGCCCTCACCCGTACTGATTTCCGTTTGGCCTCTCATCAGTTCCGAGCCAGTCACCTTTCTTGGCCAGAGGGTGTGTGGCAGGTATTTTAGAATCCTGGGCCATCAGGTCTGTGTCGCAGCTGCTCCTTCTTTGCATGAAAGCATCCCAGACGGTACCTAAGGATGAATGTGGCTGTGTCAACACGCCCTTATTTACACAAACAGGCTCTGGGCTGGATGATCATAGTCTGCCCACCTCTGACCTGGAGAATTTTCTATACTAGCTCCTGCAGTACATAAAGCCGAGCTGCTCTCTCTCGAAAGGGCAGTTTGGGAAGAAAAGTGAACAGATAAACTGCTTTAAAGAAAGAAATATTTTATGAAAATTTGAATGTCTAGTCAAGGCTATGGTTTTTCCTGTGGTCATGTATGGATGTGAAAGTTGCACTGTGAAGAAAGCTGAGTGCCGAAGAATTGATGCTTTTGAGCTGTGGTGTTGGAGAAGACTCTTGAGCGTCCTTTAGACTGCAAGGAAATCCAACCAGTCCATTCTGAAGGAGATCAACTCTGGGATTTCTTTGGAAGGAATGATGCTAAAGCTGAAACTCCAGTACTTTGGCCACCTCATGCGAAGAGTTGACTCATTGGAAAAGACTCTGATGCTGGGAGGGATTGGGGGCAGGAAGAGAAGGGGACAACAGAGGAGGAGATGGCTGGATGGCATCACCGACTTGATGGACATGAGTCTGAGTGAACTCTGGGAGTTGGTGATGACAGGGAGGCCTGGTGTGCTGTGATTCATGGGGTCACAAAGAGTTGGACACGACTGAGCGACTGAACTGAGCTGAACATACGAATAGGCACATAGTGTGGAATCTGGCAGAAAATTTAAAGTGGTGGTGTTTTTAAAAACTCCTCTGAGCCATGCTTTTCTCTCCAATAAATTGGGGACCATTAGCTCATATTTCCTAGGGCTCTGGTCACAGTTACGTGAGCTCATCAATGTAAAGCGCTCAGCACCATGAGTGACAGGCGGAAGTGCCTGGGAAATGTCACCATTTATCTAACCTCAGCAGTAACCGATTGGTTAATCTGGCCCAGGCAGTGGAGGGGTCCTGTGGACAGGGCACTGGGCAGCCTGAGATTCAAAGTGCCCAGAGGACCCTGCTTGGAGCCAAGAGTCCCCAAAATCCACCAATGAGATTGCTCCATGAGACCGTGCTCCTTCAGGCTCTCATAGCAGTGAGCCCACAGCCTCACTTCTGAGGGCCACAGTGTATGGTCATTCTGATAATCTAAGAGATCTAAAGCGTTTCCCTGGTGGCTCCTTGGTGAAGAATCTGCCTGCAGTGCAGGAGATGCAGGAGTTGAGGGTTCAATCCCTGGATCAGGAAGATCCCCTGGAGAAGGAAATGGCAACCCACTCCAGTATTCTTGCCTGGAAAATTCCATGAACAGAGGAGCCTGGTGGGCTACAGTCTGTGGGGTTGCAAAGAGTTGGACACGACTGAGAACTGAGCACAGAACAAGAGATCTAAGCCAGTCCTCACACAGATCCTTCAGTGCCCACGGAAATGTTCTGTATCTGTGGTGTCCGGTGCAGTAGCCACTGGCCATGTTGGGCCACTGAAATGTCCTGGATTCCTTTACACTGAAGGGTCCACATGACGTTATTGTGCTGAAGGTAAGAAAATGAAACCCGGATCCCTCTCAAATGCAGGTCCATGGTCACTGAAGGGTCTGTGTCATGACTGGTTTCCTGGGCACTTTCCGTCTGTCAGCTGTGGTGCTGAGCACTCTGCATAGACGAGCTCAAGTAACCTTCACCAGAGTCTTGTGAAATAGGAACGAAAATGACCCCCAATTTATAGGAAAGGCACCCGGGCTCATGAAAGCTGTTTTTAAAGGTGGTGGTTTCAAATTTTGCACATATAGCAAGAATATATTACTATTTTTATATTTTACTTCACAGGATTTAAATTTTCATACATGATATATTTTTTTAAAAAGCATATCTGTTCACACTCCTGCCCAACCTGCATCTTTTACTTAGAAGAGAACTACAGGCTTTAACGGAGATGTCCATGTGACATATCCAACATGAACCTGGTAACGAGGGGTGCACGTGGTTGCGTGGACCCCTTTTCCAAAAATCCCATATAAACTGACCTCTCACCTCCCTGTTTGGAGCAGTTCCTCACAGCTCTCCGAGAGGCTGTCTCCTGGGCTATAATCCCCACTAAATCCCCCAGATAAAACGAAAACTCACAGCTCTCACATGTGCGTTTTCACCTCAGTGAACAGCTGCTGTGGATTTGGTGGTGGTGGTTGTTAACTGGCACTATTGTGGCTACAGATACGTGCTACACGAATATTCCACGTATTTCTGCAGCATCTGAAGAGTTAAGTGAAGGGAGTGTTGGAAGGTCTGAGTGTTGAAAGAGGCTCTTGGACTCACGATTGTGTGGCCATCTGGGAATCTCCACACGCGCGCCTCTGTGAGGCGGATACCATGACGGCTAAGGGCGTAGACTCTGGAGCCAGCCTGCCTGGGTTTGAATGTTGACTTGGCTCCTTCTGATCTATGTGACCTGAAGCAAGTGATGTGGACTCTCTGTTCTCTTATCTCAGAAAGAGGGATAATAATAGAACGCAACTAAGGGAATCAAAATGTGTAAAGACATTAGCTCAGTGCCTCCCACATGGACGGTGCTCTAAAATGTTCATCGTTGTAAATATTTGTGTAAACAGGGAGGAGATCCTAGGCAGTGGGAGAGAGACAGACCTGAAGAATAAGTTTATTCACTCGTGTAATCACCCCAGCCTGGTGCTGGGGATAAATGAGCGTAGCAGATCTCGTCAGGGGCGGAAACAATAGCCATTCTCCTTTGCTATAAAAGGACTTCCCTGAGGGCTCACTGGGTAAAGGATCTGCCTGCAGTGCAGGAGACACGCGAGATGCAGGTCCAATCCCTGGGTCGGGAAGCTCCCCTGGAGAAGGGAATGGCAACCCACTCCACTACTGTTGCCTGGAAAAACCCATGGACAGAGGAGCCTGGCGGGCTACAGTCCGCGGGGTCGCGGAGCTGCACTAAGTACACGCACAACTTTGCTCTAATGATGGCAGCTATTACGTGACACAGGATGGCCCGGCTAGGGACTACACTTCCCAGCATCCCTTGCAACTAGATGTCACCACGTGACCGTCTCTGGCCAATGAGCTGTGAGGAATAGTGATCTGGGCTTCTTGTAAGAGTCGCCCTTGGAAGGACTGAAGCGTGTTTTCCGCTCTCCTCAACCCAAACTTGCCCCGAACCGGAATGTGGACTGGGGGTGGGGGTGAGCCCTCTCCAGCCACGTGGCACAGAGCACCGAGGTCAAAGGACCCTGGCTGCCCAACTCCACGGAGCTGCGGCGCCCCGGCCCTGGGAGTCTCACACGCAGACCACAGCCTTGAGAGAGACAGCAAGTGGGGTTTATTGAAGCCGCTGCGTTGGGGGTTTCACATCACGGTAGCCCAGCATGCATGTTTGGGGGGCGCGCGGGTGGCCTGGGGCGGGAGGCCGGGGGGACCTCAGGATTCAGGAGATGTAGAGGACGCTGAGGCAGCACAGGGGACACTCCCAGGCCTGGATCTCCTGATACTTTGCGCGAGGCTTCGAAGGGGAGGTGTACTTCGAGCCAGCTCTCGAACTTCCAGGAGAAGGTTGCGAATCAAACTCGGAGTCTTTCGAATCCATGTAGAAAGCGAAGCAAAAACCCGGCTGGAAGGAAAGACAACAGAGAGGAGAGAGAACTTCAGTGCCCTGGGGGGCGCATTCCCTCGCCCTTAGTTTGAGGGGCTGAGCACAGACTTCAGGGGCGACCCACCTGGGGTTGAATTCCTTCTTCGCCCAGCACAGCTGGGAATCCTGAGGCAGATAACCTGCCCTTCCCTGGCTTCAGTTTACATTTCTGTATAATGGACTGTAAGTAACTGCTCCCTCACAGAGGCGTGTAAGGACTGAACAAGGTAATCCAAAAAAAGGATCATTAAATGTAACAATGTTTGCCGCTTTGTGAGAGCTGGAAACCCGTCAGCTGTGACAATGTTTGCTTTGCTGGTTTTCTTAAAACCATCTGCTTTCCTAAAAAATTAAACACTTCTTCCCAATAGAAAGCGTCACCCACGGTGCTGGCAGTATCGAAGCTGTAGTGATTTCTGGGAGGACTACTATTTTCTATCCAATGGTTTTTGAGCATTTAGGACGCTTTAGCCTGAATGACGTATCAGGTCCCATTTAATCCTCACGAGGTGGCCTCTGATCTTGTTTCTCCATCCTGCAGATGAGGCAGTGGGGGTAGGGAGGCACTGGTAAGCTTTCCCACTCTGGCATTTGATCAGAGGTATAGGTGGGAAGCATGCAGCACTCAGGATTAGAAATGAGTGCACAACCTTGATTCTCCAGGCAAGAATACTGGAGTGGGTTGCCATGCCCTCCTCCTTCAGGGGATCTTCCCAACCCAGGGATGAAACCTGTGTCTCCTGTACTGACAGGTGAGTTCTTCACCACTAGCACCACCTGGGAAGCCCATTTTCCCAGGTAAGCACAGCACAGATGTGAACCCACTTCATCCTCCTAGTAACCCCATGCGCAGTTCCTACTGCCCTGTCTCACAGATGAGGAAACTGAGCCACAGAGGAGAACTGGTCCCGGGTCCCAAAGCTGGTCGTGGCTGACGCCGGGTTCGAACCCAGCGCCGAGACTCTGGAGTTGGGGCCCTTAGCCTCGAGGGCTGGGATGCCAGCTGGAAAGCTTGGGGTGGGTAGGACAGTGGTCCTTCCGTACGGTGCCCTCACCTCTGCAGAACCGTCCTCCTCCTGGTCCCAGGTTACCAGCCCTTCCCACCTGTGACATTTGGGGTCCAGATCTTTCTTGCGGTGGGTGGGGCGGGGGCGTCCTGAGTTGCAGAAATGCTAAGCCGCATTCCTGGCCACCGGATGCCATTAGCACAACCCCTTCAGTTGTGACAAACAAAAATCTTTCCGGACACTGAAGGCGTCCCCTGAGGGACAAACCGTCTCTGGCTGAGAATCACCGCCTCATCCCTTCCTTGTGTTCTCCAGGTATGGGGAAAGGGGGCGATCGGCTTCCCTTCGCATTCCCATGGTCAGGTGACCCGGCCTGCAGGACCTGGAAAGACCAATCAGAATGGTCTCTGCTTCTAGGCTAGGTGATGATTGGTTCAGTGGTGAGCAAAGGACCTGGAAGGACCAATCAGAATGCTTCTGCTTCTGGATTAGCTGATGATTGATTCAGTGGAGAAAAGGACCTGGAAGGACCAATCAGATTCTCTCTAAGTTATTTAGTGCATCTACAAGTGTCTCTCCAATGAGTTTCTATTAGAAATGGGAAACTCAGATATTATTCAGCGAAGAAATGGCACAAGCATCTTGGCCCAATGGATCAAAATTCGCATCACCAGTGATGGCGCACAGACCTCATGTGCATCAAAATGTGATGTTCTGAGAAGGACACAGCATCACTTAGGTGGTGCTCCAGAGATCGTAGCTTATCCTGAATCTCATTCACAGGGAGATGGTCAAAAATATACCCAATAAACCACAATATGGGATGGGTGTGACTCTGGACTTCAAAATGGTCAGTGCCATAAAAGGCAAACAAGGCTTAGGAGGCTGTCTAGCTTAAAGAAAACTACAGATACGTTACTAAGTACAATCTCTGCCCTAGACTAGGCCTTGTGTTGGAGGGAGAAGAATGCCAAATGGACAGTATGTAGCAAATTATTAATATCAAAACCAGTACAGGGATAAGATGAAGTGTGCATCAGGGCTGAATGCAGGAAGGTGACAATAGCCCCACCCCTATATAATAGAATATTGTATTTCTAAGGCGATACACACTTAGGTATATTATGTGTATATATACTGTAATAAGTATAGATATGTATAATATCTACATATATAATATACATATATATTATTTCTTTTATTAAAGAAAATGTGTAAATGGAAAAAATGTTAGCAACTGGTGAGTCTGGATGATCTTTATACCGTGTGAGACTCTTGCTTTCTTTTCTAATATAATTTCTAAAGAGGCCTCCCCGGGACTGTTGCAGGCACTAGTAAGGAAGACTTTCTCACAGGCTTCTGACCCAGGGCCTCCCCAGCCCCTCTTACCAGGGTCCCTCCAGCCTCCCCTCCTGCCTGTTAAGAGGCCAGAGACAGAGCTGACGCCTCACTGGCCCAAGGGTGAGTCACGTGCCAGCCCAGGGCCAATCACTGGGAACCTTGGCACTGCCGGCTCTGATTGGTCAGGGCTGTACCTGGAGCTGGTCGGAGGCTGGGATCAGATCCACCCAAAGTGAGTGGAGACACGTGGTCCCCCTAGAAAAGTCAAGGCGGGTAGCAGAAGGAGGACTGGTACCCAGGTGGACAAGGCCACGGCTGCTTCCGCAGGAGGGACCTTTCCCTAATTCATTCCTTCACTTAATCAGCCCGAGTGTATACAGTGCCAGACACGAGTTACATCTGATCTAGACAGGGGATAGGTCACTGAACAACACGGGGGCTTCCTGCTGCCATCCTCCCCCTGAACTACTCTCGTAAGGGAGACAGATTAGGAACAAATAGATAAATGGTATAATCCCAAGTAGCAAGAATAATGCTGAAGAAATTCAGCAAGGCAAGGGGCTGGGGAGGCAGTGCCAAGGGAGGCTTCGTGAAGGAGGTGACGTTGGAGCAGAGGCTGGAATTAGCAAAGAGAAGGAGGCAGGAAAGAGGGCAACCCCCTCAAGGAAAACCAACCCCTTCATAGGAGGGGGCCACATCTGGGACGAGGGAGGGGCAAGGGGCACCCAGCTACCCAAGGGTCTCTGCTGGGCGGAGAGGGTGGCCGATAAGCCTGCCCTCTCAGGCCCAGGGTTCTCTGGTCAAAGCAGGAAACAAGCAGACTCACCATGGGACACGTCGGCACCCGTTTGGCTGACACTCTTGCATTCTTCCTGGTGGGCTCCCTTCGCTGACCAGTAGTGCTCTCAAAAGGCAGGGCTGAGCGAGGAAGAAAGAGGCATGAGGCCCCCTCGCCTGCTGAGGCTTGCGAAACTCGATAATAATAAAATGGTCATCATGAAACCAGTGACGATGGCTAGTACGTGTGGAGGACCTGCTGTGTGTCAGGCATGCTTTTAAGTATTTTGCAGGGATTAGCTTGTTTGGTTGTTCATGATAACTCTCTGAGATGGGCACTGTACTCATCCAGCTTTAGAGATAAAGGAACCGAGAGGTTAGGACACTTGTGGGAGGTTGCAAAGCAATGCCTGCAGAGATGCATGAAGTTGCATCCCGAAGGGCCACAGGGAACAGACAGGGAATGTTAGTGAGTGGAGAGGCTGGAGTTGGACAACAGGAGCTCTGGAGGTAGTGACACCCCGGGGCACCCGCGCCCAGGAGGAAGGCACAGCTGATACGCAGGTGCCAGTGGGGCACGTCTCTCCAGAAAACACTTGGGATTCCCTGGAGAAGACAGACATGTCGATTTCGAGTGAAAGTCCCTGCTATTTCAAAGCTGCCCGCAAATCCATCTATTTCCTTACAGCCTCCTCCGCGCCTGGGAATGGAAGCCAGCCTCTCCGGAGGACCATCCAGGCCACCTGTGCAAACGTCCCCTCAGACGCTGCCATCTCCCTTTTTAAACATGTAGACCTGGATCCACTCCCCTGGGTGCAATGTGACCGAAGTATTGTCCTACTTCTATTTGCATTTATTGTCATCATCAAAAACTGGGAATAACCCAAATGGCCACCTGCAGGAACCTGGTTAAGCTTCCCTGAAGTCTCAGTGGTAAAGAATCCGCCTGCCAGTGCAGGAAACACACGAGACATGGATTCAATCCCTGAGTCAGGAAGATCTGCTGGAGAAGGAAATGGCAACCCACTCCAGCATTCTGGCCTGGAAAATTCCACGCAGGGTTATAATCTGTAGGGTCGCAAAGAGTCAGACATGACTGAAGCAACTTAGCACACACATAGCACAGAGAGACATGGAATCCCAGGCAGCTGGAACACAAACCGGGTATCTTGTGGGGGAGGGTCCTTGAGATGGACAGGGGACATGGTGCTTAAGGTCAAAGACCCCCAGGCCAGACGACTTCAGATCCCACCGTGAGCTGATTATTCACACTTTTCACCCTTCAGATTTCCCATCTGGAAAACGAGGTAATTCCTGTCCCTCCCTCATTGTGAAGCATGTGTGACTGGATGTTTGGAAAGCCTTGGGACTGTGACTGGAAGATTCTCAGTGTCAGAGCAGAAATAAATGAAACGAAACACTGTAGGGATGAAAGTTGCATGTGTACATCAGACGTAACTACACAGTAACAGATACATACACATCCTTGTCTCCATGAGTGAGCATAGAGCATTCTGGAAGACTGGACAAGGAGATGGGAAGTAGCTATGTCTGGGGAAGGAACTACAAAGCTGGGCGGCGTAGAGGCATGTCTGTGTTTTGTGTGATGGTTACAGGCTGCTACAGTTTTGATAAAATACGTGGCGGAAGACACGGTGGATGGGGCCAGTATCTGTCGTACCATCGTCACATCAGCTACAATGGCTGGGCGCCCCTCAGGGACCCCTCCTTCAGAGGAGCAGTGGCAGATACTTGGGCTTGGGGCCAGTCTTCGGGGTCCTTGCTTCCCCATCGCCTGGGGACCTCCCCACTCCCCCCTGCCCACAGTTTCAGCCCCACATGGGTCTCACCTCTTCTCTGAGGAGGCCTGGTCTGCACCTCCTCCCTTCCCTGGCCCCCGATGGTGCTCAGAGGCAGCATCATGGCACCGCAGCTGCTCCCTGCAGACAGGACACAGAGCAGTTAGTGCCTGGGCGGTGGAGCCAGGCGGCCCCGGTGTGGCTCTCAGAGCTCGGGTGGACTCAGGCAGCTCCATCCCCTCCCACGTCTCCTGGTCCCCAGCATCCAAGGGCACGTGCTGCCAATGCCTCCTGCTGGTTTCCTCCAAGGCCCAGGGTGTGATCTGGGGACAGCGGTGGTCATGGCGCCCGGCAAGGACAAGGGCAGGGCTCGTGGTACCTGGGGCTCACCCCCCTTTAAAACTAGAACAACCGCGACATGAAGCACTGGGACCAGGAAGCTGCAGCTCGGCTAACTGGGTGTCAAAAGGGCCTCTGGAGTCTGGCGTACAGCAGGCACTCAGTAAGTGCCCTCGGGGAGCAGTCCCAGGGCTGTCTTTCAGCTCGGTCCAGGGGCTCCCAGGCAGCCTGCCCAAGGGGTTCAGACAGGCCCTCCCCTCCTGTCCTCAGCCCTTGCAGGTACAGGAGGCTTCAGTCCCGCCTTCAGGACCTCGGTGAGGGGAGGGGCCGGGCCCCAGACCTCCAGCAGAGCCCTGGGGCGGGGCCAGCCCTGCAGGGAGGGGGCTCCTCACCTCGGCCCCAGCAGCACCCTGGGCAGGACGTGTTCAGTGTGTCTGGGGTGAGAACTGGGGGATTCCCGCCTGCCAGTCACTAGCTGGGGATCGCAAGATTTAACAACAGCAGCAGGAAAGACAGCATCCTGAGATTTGCGTTTCAGACACAGATCGCTGTTCAGCATAAGGATCTCCAAACACCGCATGGGTCATGTCTCCACATGACATAAAAATTCATTTTGTATTTATTCTTCTAAATTGTGTTTCAGTATTGGCAAGTCCCATGGAATATGTGGGACGTACTTATACGAAAAGGTGGAGAAGGAAATGGCAGTCCACTCCAGTACTATGGACAGGGGAGCCTGGTGGGCTACAGTCCATGGGGCTGCAAAGAGTCAGACACGACTGAGCAACTTCACTCACTTACTATACTAAAAGGTAATTCATTACTTATCTGAAATTTCAGTTTAAGTATTTATCATGTATTTTACCTGGAAAGCCCCAGTTTGGGGGTATTTAACCTCTTGTGCTGTCGCCTTTCCCCTCCACAAAATGAGCAGAATGAAGAAACGTGAGGATTAAACAGGATTAAATGCATGTCAAGTGTTGAGCACCCAGTCTGACCCAGACCCAGGCAGCCGCGTGTCGGCTCCACCTCTCTCGCTGCTGGGGGAGGGGGTCGGGGCCGCCCCCCAGCGCTCCCACCCGCCTTCCCGAATCACTGTCTCTGACGCTGGGGCCCTCCAGCCTGAGCCCCGACCTCCCCAGCGCCCCTCCGCACCAGTCCAGGGCCTCCTTCGGGGCCAGGTCGTCCGGGGGCGAGGCGCCCTGCGGGAGGAGAAGCCCCCGGGTCCCCGAGCCGCTGAGGCGCAGGGACGAGGGGCGGGTCCCCGGCCGGGTGGGCTTCAGAGCTGGGACGCCCCCCAGGATGGCGCTGACCCCTCGGGCCTCTCCCGCGCTCCGGCTCTGCAGGCGCGGGGCGCCGAGGGCTTTACTGGAAAGAACCGAGCGGCGCCGCGGACACGCCGCCCCGGAGGTGAGGACACAGGCCTGGGCCTCCCCGGAGGCTGCCCCTCTGAGAGGCGTCCCCCCACAACCAGACATGACCCCTTAGAATCCCTGGAGGTCGACAAGCCCGTTTCCAAGGCCTCACTCAGCAGGCATCATCACAGGCGTCCTCAGAGGACCTCCAAACGCCTTCAGAAGTTCCCTTGCCCCAGACTCCCCTCTGGACTGCCCCCCAGAAATAATTTCTGAATGTTCTCTTTGGTCACGATACCCACCTGACCTCTCCTGGGTCCTGTAGTGGCCCCCTGCAAAGTCCCGCCTCCTCCCGCAAACTCAGAAGTCCACAGGTCTGCCCCTGTGGTCCCTAAAATGAGTTGAGGGGTTGGGGAAGACTCTTGAGAGGCCCTTGGACTGCAAGGAGATGCAACCAGTCCATCCTAAAGGAGATCAGTCTTGAGTGTTCATTGGAAGGACTGATGGTGAAGCTGAAACTCCAATACTTTGGCCACCTGATGTGGAGAACTGACTCATTTGAAAAGACCCTGATGCTGGGAAATATTGAAGGCAGGAGGAGAAGGGGATGACAGAGGATGAGATGGCTGGATGGCATCACCGACTCAGTGAACATGGGTTTGGGTGGACTCTGGGAGTTTGTGATGGACAGGGAGGCCTGGTGTGCTGCAGTCCCTGGGGTCGCAAAGAGTCGGACACGACTGAGCAATTGAACTGAAAACCTGGGGACCAGGAGGGGTCCCCGCCACCCCCTCTTGCAGACACCCCAGCCTTCTCTGCCCGCTGCAGTCTTTGTTCCTCCCGGTGACCCCAGAAACCCTCAGACCTGGGCGGGGCCGCGAGGCTCGGAAGGTGAGGCCACCCTCAGGGAGACTTGGTCCCTCAAGGGGCCCCTCTGCCGTCCCATTGTGTCTCAGTGGCCCCCGGCCCACGCCCCTGCACCCCACCGCCCAGGAGGCCCCCCCGCATCCTCCGTGGGTGCCCCCCATGCTCCCCGCGGAGACCCCCGCAGCGCCATCCGGCCCGAAAGGCAGAGACCCTTCAGGACCGCAGCCGCAGAACTGACCTCGAGACGGACATCGCGACCCGGGTCTCTCTTCGACCCTGGGCACGAGCGGGATGGGGGGCCCGGTGCTTTTCCTTGACGCCCGGACAGGGCTGGCTCTGGGGATGCCCGCGGAGCCTGTGGGAAAACCCAAGAGAATGAACGCGGCCCAGCTGCTCGGCGACACAAGCCCCCCCAAACTCCAAAGGCAAGTCAGGTGGTTAACACGGTCTCTGACACCCGCACAGGCGTCGGAATGTTCACTG
>SJYX01018398.1:0-10603 GCA_006410675.1 Oreotragus oreotragus
TCTTACTTCCCAATTAGAGATAGAACCTGGGTCCCAGCCACGAAATTGCAGAGTCCTAACCACTGGTACTACAGGAAAACCCAGTATAAACACATTTTTAAGAGACATGGAAATAAATGCCAAAAGAAACAGTGAAAGAAATGAAAGTGACAGCTTCTGGAAAGCAGAGATTGCAGAATGGTTAATAGTGAGACAATGACTGCCATTTTCTCTTTAAAAGATATTTAAGACTCTCACTTTTTAACTATACTCATGAATAACTCTAATAGAATTTTAAATATATATATGTGTGTCTGTGTATATATATATATATATAGAGAGAGAGAGAGAGAGAAAGAGATGTTTGTATGATTTATGTGTAGGTATATATGATTTTGGGCTTTCCTAGTGGCTCAGACGGTAAAGCATCTGTCTGCAATGCAGGAGACCCTGGTTCGATCCCTGGGTTGGGAAGATCCCCTGGAGAAGGAAATGGCAGCCCACTCCAGTATTCTTGCTTGGAAAATCTTATGGATTACATGTGTGCATACATACTTAGTTGCTTCAGTCATGTCTGAGTCTTTGTGACCCTGTGGAGTATAGCCTGCTAGGCTCCTCTGTCCATGGGATTCTTCAGGCAAGAATACTGTAGTGTGTTGCTATACTCTCTTCCAAGGGATCTTCCTGACCCTGGGATTGAACCCGTGTCTCCTGCAGCTCCTGTGTTGCAGGCAGATTCTCTACCTCTGAGCCACCAGGGAAGCCCACCAAAATCATTTTATATAGTGGCTTATGCTGACAATCAATAACAGCTAAATCCATAGCCCCATATCCACATCTCCTCAATTAGTTTTACCGTTTAGGAATTGATGTGAGAGCCAAATCCCATAAAGTTTAAGTTATATGTTAAAATCTAATACATAGGAATGGAAAGAGTATAAATCATACTTCAGAGAACTTCTTTATGCTACATTTTACCTGGCCTATTTATATTAAAGAACACATTCTACTGTACCAGATAAGAACAAAGCCATATATTCCAAGGGAAAATATTCATCTAAGCCTATTGTATTTTTTTCACTCTATAAGTGGGAGAATACAGATCCATGAGTATATGTCTAATGACTTCAAGTTGTCTGTGACTCTTTTTTTCCCTCTTAATTTTCTGTCTTTGTATTTCATGATGGCATAAATAAAAAAGACATTGTCCAAATTTAATACATCTTACTGTCTTGAAGCATAAAAGTGATAGGGAATGAGAATGGACTATTTTTTAATAGTTTTCAGATGACTTTGATAATAATGAAATTCATCATTAAATCAAACTTTTTTTTTTTTTGCTTCTGAGCAAACACATATGATATATAGCTCCAGATCCAATTTAAAATTCAACACAATGAAGACATACACAGCAATAAAAAATGCATTAACATCATGAATGTCTGTGAAAGAGCAAACTTGCAAAACAAAATGGACAATGATGTCAAAATAAAATTATACTATGTGTTACTCCAAGTTTTAGTGCTTCCATTACTCATGTGGAATTTGGGAGATTGTGGAGGAAGCATTAGTACCAAGTGATTTTTCATTTGGGTTGATGCATCCATGTTACGATACACATATCAGAGAAATGAATATAGATTGTGGTTTAATACATAATAAATACTTATACTGTAGGCACAAATTTTATGCAGGGTAGTGTCTTCTCAACTGTGAATAATAAATAGCACGTATTTTTAATTTTATGTGACTATTGTTCATGTTGTTAGTGAAAAAAGCATTGATGGTGTCAACCTGTGCTTGAGAAGGTGAAAATTTATATACTTATACTTAATATATTCCAGTGTTCATAAACTGCACATGATTTGTTTTTTATTACATTTCTACTGCTTAGAATAAAGTATGATGTAGTCCAGGGACTCATTGCTTCATTAATCCTTTAAATTTCATTAATCAATTCATTAAACAAATATTTATCATGAATATACAACAACTTCATTACATTTTTTGCACTGAGAGTGGAACATGGAACAAAATAAAGACTTCTTCCCTCGTGAAACTTCAAAGCTAGTGGGAGGAAACAGATAACAAACATTTAAAAATTGCTAAAATATGTAGAATTAAGCTTGGTGGTATGTATCACAAAGAAAAATAAATTAGGAAAAAAAAATGCCAAGTGCAATTCAGGATGGGTTGAATTGTGTCCATTAAGAAAACAGTCAAAGTCCAATCCTCAGTACCTCAGAATGTGAACTTATTTAGAAATGAGGTTGTTGCAGATATAAGGACTTAAAATGAGATCATACAGGAGTATAGTAGAGCCTTAATCTAATATAACTTGTGTCCTTATAAGAAGAGGAGAAAGACATGGAGGGAATACAGCTATGGGAAGTAGTAGAAACACTGGGAAGATGGAGGCCCCAGCTGGACTGATACATCTATAAGCCAAGGAGTGCTGAGGGTCACTGGCTGTCACCATAAATTAAGAGAGGAAGAGTTTCTTCCATTGTGCTCTCAGGAAAAATGAACCCTTGATTAGTCCCTTGATTTCAGACTTGGAGCCTCCAGAACTGTAAAAGAATACATTTCTGTTCTTTTTAAGCTGCCCAGTTTGTGGAACTTGGTTATGGCAGCTCCAGAAAATGAATATAGTCAGAAAAAGCCACATAGAGAAGGTGACTGTTGTCAGTAAAGACTCAAAAGAGGCAAGGGACAGAGACACGTAAAAATCAGTGGAAGAGATTCTAGGCAGGGGGAAAGGCAAATTCAAAGTTCTTGAATTCAGTGGTGACTCCTGTTTGGCTGGAGCAACATGTTTAAAAAAGAAGGTAATGGAGAATAATACTCCATTTTGGATATACTCACAATGGAATATTAACTGTTTGTATATCTATCTATATCATATCTTCTTTATTTATTCATCTCTCAGTGGACATATAGTCTTGACTATTGTAAATAGTGTTGCACTGATCATTGGGGTGTATGTATCTTTTAGAATTACAGTTTTATCTTCCCTGGTGGCTCATCAGAATAGATCCTCCTACCAATGGGGGAGAGGCATGTTTGATCCCTGAATCAGGAAGATGCCCTGGAGAAGGAAGTGACAACCCACTCCAGTATTCTTGCCTGGGAAATCCCATGGACAAAAGAGCCTGGTTAGGTACAGTCCATGAGGTCTCAAGAGTTATACACCACTTAGCAACCAAACAACAAACAGTGCCCAGGAATGGAACTGCAATAACTCTGTTTTTAGAAGATGTGATACACATACACACACACTAAAATATTGCTCACCCATAAAAAAGAATGAAATAATGCTTTTTGCCCAGTGACATGGATGGACCTAGAGATTATCATAGTAAGTGAAGTAAACTGGACAAAGAAATTTATTCATTGTACTGCACTCTTTAAACTAGTGCTTAGATTTTGTCTTCTACCATGAGTGGGAACCAAAGGTTTTGGTGGGTTCTGAGCAAAAGAGTGACTTGATCAGAATTTTTAAAATTTTGGTTGAAGTATCGTTGATTTACAATGTTGTGTTTAGCATCTACTATAGAACAAAGTGACTTAGTGTACCAGTGGAGAGGTTGGCTTTGTTGTCAAAATATTGTGCACCTATAGAACTAAAGAGCCTCTTAAGGAGGGTGAAAAAGAAGAATAAAAAAGCTGGCTTAAAACTCAACATTCAGACATCTAAGATCATGGCATCCAGTCCCACCATTTATTGCAAACAGAAGGAGGAAAAGTGGAAACAGTGACAGACTTTATTTTCTTGGGCTCCAAAATCACTGCAGACAGTGACTGCAGCCACAAAATTAAAAGATGCTTGCTCCTAGGAAGAATAGCTATGACAAACCTAAACAGGGTATTAAAAAGCAGAGACATCACTTTGCCTTCAAAGGTCCATAATAATGAAAGCAATGGTTTTTCCAGTAGTCATGTACGAATGTGAGAGTTGGACCATAAAGAAGGTTGACTGCTGAAGAATTGATTCTTTTTAATTATGGTGTTGGAGAAGACTCTTGAGAGTCCCTTGGACAGTATCAGTCCTGAATGTTCAGGACTGAAGCTGAAGCTCTGTTACATTGGCTACCTGATGAGAAGAGCTGACTCATTGGAAAAGACCCTGATGCTGGGAAAGATTGAGGGCAAGAGGAGAAGGGGATGACAGAGGATGAGATGATTGGCTGGCATCATCTGCTCAGTGGACATGACTTTGAGCAAACTGGGAGATAGTGAAGGACTCAGAAGACTAGTTTGCTGTCACAATGAATTGGGATACAACTTATCAACCGAACAACCTACAGTAACAAGAGTGGCTACAAACAATATGAGAACAGGTGAAAGTGTTTACATAGAAAAGACAATAGGACTACGGAAGTTTCCTTCTTAGAGTTTCAGTTTTCTGAAATTGAAAGCAAGGTCAGGAGCTGAGAGTTTGAATAGGAAAGAAGGTGCTGTGAACTTGCCAAAAGATAAAAGGCTATGAAATTAATGACTGGGAGGGTGAAACAGTGCACTGGGACAATATCATGAGATTGACAGGTAGCATTTGGGACGCATTTGAGGTTAATGATAATGACTTTAAAGTGAGGCTGTCAGCATTGCTGCAGACTTTTTCTAGACACAGCAAGTTGCAAGGTTGTAGGCAAGGAGTAGATAGCAAGTTGGATTTAACTGACCAGAGTATAATTTAGCCTGATTGCCTTTCACATAATTGCCTATCACTCCCCTGACTCCTCACTGTGTTGTAACTACAGAATATTTTGCCTGTTCCAGTTACAGGTTATCTTGCTATCTCTCAGTCAATGTTACTGTGACATTGCTGCTGCTACTGCTGCTAAGTCGCTTCAGTTGTGTCCGACTCTGTGCGACCCCACAGACGGAAGCCCACAAGGCTCCTCCGTCCCTGGGATTCTCCAGGCAAGAACATTGGAGTGGGTTGCCATTTCCTTCTCCAATGCAGGAAAGTGAAAAGTGAAAGTGAAGTCACTCAGTCATGTCTGAATCGTAGCGACCCCATGGACTGCAGCCTACCAGGCTCCTCTGCCCATGGGGTTTTCCAGGCAAGAGTGCTGGAGTGGGTTGCCATTGCCTTCTCCAACTGTGACTTTAGGCATTCGTGTTTTCTAGTTTCTTGTTCTTCATATGATTTGAATATTTTGTCAACCGGCAAGTCTGGAGGAAAGTCTTCCTTGCCCATCCTAGCTAAACAGCTCTTCATGCCGACCACATGAGCCCTGTTTCCTTACCTTCTTATTTATCTATGTGCCATTTATCACCAACTGCCTTTATTTTAAGATACTATGTAATGATTTACATGTTTAACATCTGTCTCACTTATTTTCCTTTAGATTCAGTATAAAGGGAATCCTGCTTACATACAGCTTAGAACTCTATGTAAAGACTTTAGATTTTATTTTGAATGATCAGTACTGTTCAGTAGCTCAGTCGTGTCCGACTTTTTGCGACCCCATGAATCACAGCACACCATGCCTCCCTGTCCATCACCAACTTCTGGAGTTCACCCAAACTCATGTGCATCGAGTCAGTGATGCCATCCAGCCATCCCAAACTCTGTTGTCCCCTTCTCCTCCTGCCCCCAATCCCTCCCAGCATCAGAGTCTTTTCCAATGAGTCAGCTCTTCGCATGAGGTGGCCAAAGTACTGGAGTTTCAGCTTCAGCATCAGTCCTTCCAGTCAACACCCAGGATTGGTCTCCTTTAGGATGGACTGGTTGGATCTCCTTACAGTCCAGGAGACTCAGAAGAGTCTTCTCCAGCACCACAGTTCAAAAGCATCATTTCTTCGGTGCTCAGTTTTCTTCACAGTCCAACTCTCACATCCAAACATGACCACTGGAAAAACCATAGCCTTGACTAGATGAACCTTTGTTGGCAAAGTAATATCTCTGCTTTTTAGTATGCTGTCTAGGTTGGTCATAACTTTCCTTCCAAGGAGTAAGCATCTTTTAATTTCCTGGCTGCAATCACTATCTGCAGCGATTTTGGAGCCCCCCCAAGTAAAATCTGACACTGTTTCCCCATCTGTTTCCCATGAAGTGATGGGACCAGATTCCATGATGTTCATTTTCTGAATGTTGAGCTTTAAGCCAACCTTTTCACTCTCCTCTTTCATTTTCATCAAGAGTCTTTTTAGTTTCTGTTCACTTTCTACCATAAGGGTGGTGTCATCTGCATATCTGAAGTTATTGATATTCTGAATCACCAAATTATTTTGCAATAGGTGTGATATTTTTTGACTGATATATTTGAGAGTGACACTGAATACTGAGGTGGAAGCCCTGCAGGGGAGGAAAGGACTGCAGAATTTAGGGAAATCTGTTTGGAAGCTGTTGAAATATTCTTGAAAATAGATAAAATTTTATTGAAAAAAAATGTTATCATTGATGAATAAGAAGGGAATCAGAGACTTCTAATTGGCCTCATAAACTGAATATTTTGTGGCCATATTCACTGAAGTATTAGCATTTGTAGAGTTTCACATTTTATTAAAGGTGACAAGGTTGAAGATGGGAAGGTAAAATTCTGTTCTCAACTATATACGTGTGTATAAAAATAACTGAATTACTTTGCTGTACACTTGAAACATTGTGAATCAACTATACTTCACTTTAAAAAATAGATAAAAAATAGGGAGACAAACTAAACTTTAAGATTACAAAGCATTGATGAAAACAATTTAAATACAGCTGATATTTTTGTCATTATGAATGATGAATAGTACTATTAGCTTTACATTAATTCATACATGATTCTCACAATATATCTGAGGTAAGTTTTACTACTGTCTTAATTTACAGATAAGAAATTTTGAGTAACTAGAGTGAAAAAGCTGCCTATTTTTGGCATCAAAATAGCATTGACCTTTTAGATGTCCATAAAACTGCTTATTAAGTTTCATATTCACTTTGCAGTAGAGATGATAAGTAATGTATTTGGCAACTTTTTTCACAAAAAATTCTGAGAAGGAAACCACTCCAAAAACTCATAGGCTTAATACAGTACTTCTCTATCTTTTGTGAATTAGTGGATATACTGATCTATACTGGGCTAGGGTAAGGGGTTCTGCTTTAGAATTAAGTCTGAAGTGGCTCTGATTTTTATTGTAGGTCTGTGATTTTTATTGTAGGCCTCCTGATACCAGGAGGATAATCCAAACATATTCTTATGGCAAATACAAAGCTGCAAGGGGAGTAAAGCCTAAGCCCAGAACTGATGTGCCAGCACTCCCATTGGCATTGGTCAAGGGAAGACACATTAGCTAAGTACTAAGCCAAGAAATAAAGAGCTATATTATATCAAATAACAAGGCTATAGCAAGAATGTGACTATTAGAGCTAAAAAAAATTGGAGAAAAATTAGAGCTAATCATTAAATCTTCAGTAACTAATAGTCTATACTTTTGTATTGGAAAAGACTCTTGACAGTCCCTTGGAGAGCAAGGATATCAAACCAGTCAATCCTAAAGGAAATCAAGCCTGAATATTCATTGGAAGGACTGATGCTGAAGTTGAAGCTCCAATACTTAGGCCACCTGATGCATCTGGAGTGGAGCTTGTCCTTAGCACATATATAATTTTTAAGCCATGTAATACTATGGGGAAGCAAGAAAGTACAAATGAATAGAAAAGGGGTGTGCAGTGAAGAGTTAATTCAGCAGGCTTAGAATGTTCAATCTCTGTACATTGCAAAGAAAAAGTAGCCCTTGAGCAGAATCTGGGATTTAACCTCTAAGCATTTGAAATGTCTTGTATGACAAGAGTTTCTTGGGTGTGGAGCTTCATCAACCAGTTTATTCTTGTTACTTATGGTAGTCTTGGGTCATGCTGTGTCAGTTTGACCTCTGGAGAAGCTGGAGACTGAGTGAGTAAGGTCAGTTACCCCATCACTTCATGCCTATCAGACTATTCTCTGATAGAAATCCTAGACACCAAGGCTCAGGTGAGCTTCTCCCTGGTAAGCCATACTCATATATGTTATTATACATTGCTGGTGGGGAAAATTAAGCACTATCTATAGGACTGCACTTAGAATAGACAACTGGAATATTATGCTTGTATTTTACCCTATGTGCCTTTGGTCTTTATGAATCTGAATCTGTATCCTTTTTCTGTTAGAAACCATAATCATGAGTATAACAGCTTTTCTGAGTTGTGTGAATTGTTCTCACGAATCACTGCATCTGAAAGTGGTCTGGGGAAATCTAATGCATAGGAGCAAGAACAAATTCTGAGAATCCAGAGTTTAGAAGATAAGAATGAAAAACCAGACAAAAATCTGACATGTTTTTGTTCAGCTGCTCAGTTGTGTCCAACACTTGGAGACCCCATGGCCTGCAGCATACCAGATTTCTCTGTCCTTCACTGTTTACTGGAGTTTGCTCAAACTCATGTCCATTGAGCTGATGATGCCATCCAACCATTTCATCCTCTGGAGCCCCCTTCTCCTGATCCTTCAATCTTTCCCAGCATCAGGGTCTTTTCAAACGAGTTAGTTCTTTGCAACTGGTGGACAAAGGTGGAGCTTCAGCTTCAGCATCAGTCCTTCCAATGTATATCTAGGACTGATTTCCTTTAGGATTGACTGGTTTGATCTAATTGCAGTCCCAGGGTCCCTCAAGAGTCTTCTCCAGCACCTCAACTTCAAAACATCAATTCCTCCGTGCTCAGCCTCTTCATGGCTCAACTCTCACGTCCGTACATGAATACTGGGGAAACCATAACTCTGACTATAGGGACCTTTGTTGGAAAAGTGATGTCTCTGCTTTTTAATATGCTGTATAGGTTTGTGATAGCTTTTCTTCCAGGGAGCAAGTGTCTTTTAATTTCATGGCTGCAGTCACCATCTACAGTGATTTTGGAGCCCAAGAAAATAAAGTCTGTCACTGTTTCCATTGTTTCCCCATCTATTTGCCATGAAGTGATGGGCCTGGATGTCATAATCTTAGTTTTTTGAATGTTGAGTTTTAAGCCAACTTTTTCAATTTACAGATTGTATAGAAATCTTATAGATTATATAAAAGCTGCCAGTGAAATTGCCAGAAAAATAGAAGTGTGTAGTGTTCTATCCTCCGTGGGAATAATCTTTCCCAAGATGAAGGGAGTGTCACATGGGTCACAGGCTATGAGAGACAGAGAAAAATGAATTAATTTATTTAAGAAGAGAGGAGCCATTACAGGTGTGAAGAAGAGAACCTCTTCTTTGGAGAGGTTAAAAGAGAATTTGGTATGAAAAAATTAAGAGTAGTGACTATTGACAGTACTTTGTATTGAGTTGCTTCTCAAAGGATCAGAAAAATAGAGTAGTAGCTGAAGTGGAGGTTCCTCTTACAAGCTTCGTCTTATTTTCTGATGTGGTGGCAGCAGTATAGGATACACTCCTATGTTGATGACAAAAAGCAAAATAGGCGATTATGTGATATATGAAACAGTGAAATAATTTTTAGAATGAAGCCTGTGATAGGAGGTATTGAGATTCAGTGAACATATGTGAAATTTGACCTTAGAAATGAGACAGGGTAGATTAACTATTTAATAGAAGGAAGCGAGCATTCTATAAGTAAAGATACTGGTAAGTTTCTGGTTTGAAGACAATACGACTAGTTATTGTACAGTTGTTTCTATTTTAATCAGGAAATAAATGAAGATGTTATAAAAATACTGAGGTAAGAAAGGTAAATGAAAGTTTGAGTATAGTGAACAAAGTGTAAAATATTGATTTCAAAGACTGAAAATTAAGTCTGTTAAGCAAATTTAAATTACATTTCAACAGATGATCCCTTGAAATGTGTGATTATATATTTAAAATAGAGTCAGTTAATATGGCTTCAATTTATTCCATTTGTGTTCAGTTGCCAGAGTTCAAATTTCATGTTTAAAAAATGAGTTTCACCAATTGTGGAGATTATTAAAGTAAATAAGATTCATAACAAAGTTGAGAATAAAGTGGTGAAAATAATGATGAACTAAAATATTTAAGAATAAAGTAGGTAGTGAGCTCACAGCAGGGGTAATAAACAGTGAAAATGTAATGTACGTGGTTTTAGGTGAAGTGCCATTACTTGTAATTAGAAAGTACAGTATGTATAATATTGGCATAATTTTAGGAGTTTAATTTTTCTTCTAAAAACAAGTAAAATGAATTGAAAAATAATCATGAAAAGTCTTTGATAATATTAAATAAAGCAAAAGTATCTTCATGTAGTGAAATTATGCCATATGTACATACTGAATCTGTTTCCAGGTTAACTGTGCAATCACAAGAGAATTACAATAAGCTGCCTTAAAGAAATCATAGTTATCAGTAACAGCAAACACTATTTACTGATTCAGTTCAGTTCAGTTCAGTTCAGTCCCTCAGTTTTGTCCGATTCTTTGCGACCCCATGAAGGAGATCAACCCTGGGATTTCTTTGGAAGGAATGATGCTAAAGCTGAAACTCCAGTACTTTGGCCACCTCATGCAAAGAGTTGACTCATTGGAAAAGACTCTGATGCTGTGAGGGATTGGAGGCAGGAGGAAAAGGGGATGATCGAGGATGAGGTGGCTGGATGGCATCACTGACTCGATGGACGTGAGTCTGAGTGAACTTCGGGAGTTGGT
>SJYX01018400.1:11028-22459 GCA_006410675.1 Oreotragus oreotragus
GTCAAAGGCTTTGTCATAGTCAATAAAGAAGAAGTAGATGTTTTTCTGGAACTCTCTTGCTTTTTTTGATAATCCAACAGATGTTAGCAATTTGATCTCTGGTTCCTCTGCCTTTTCTAAATCCAGCTTGAACATCTGGAAGTTCGTGGTTCATGTACTGTTGAAGCCTGGCTTGGAGAGTTTTGAGCATTACTTTGCTAGCATGTGAGATGAGTCCAATTGTGCAGTAGTTTGAACATTTTTTGGCACTGCCTTTATGAATATCAGGTGTCATAAAACATTTGTAAAAATTACAAATGAGTAAGCTACAAAGGAGGAAAAGGGGATGACAGAGGGCAAGATGGTTGGATGGCATCACTGACTCAACAGACATGAGTTTTGAACGAGCTCTGGGAGATAACAGGGAAGCCTGGCATGCTTCAGTCCATGAGGTCGCAAACAGTCAGACATGACTGTGTGACTGAACAACAACAAGAAATCTTTTGAAGACTATCCTCAATTCATCACTTGAACTTGGCCTAATAAAGTATTTGATTTTAACACTATTAGACAAATTTCATATCATATGGAAAGACGCAGCTTTATGCTGCTAATACCAAAAATACCAAGAGAGGGAGGAAGGGGAGGGAGGAGAAAGAGGGGAGGGAAGGAGCCGGGAAAGGAAGAAAAGAAAGAATGGTAGTACAATTATACAGAGACAATGGAAAAGACCCTATCTGATACCAAAATACAGCTCTCAATTTATCCACTTAATGCTATTTATTATATTTAATCGCATTGCCATGAAAGTCAGCACAACTGAAATCCAGGAAAACTAGTAAGGAGAAAAACACATAAATACACTTTTTTAAAATGCATTATTTCCTTTGTCCAAAGAAATGCTAGTCTGTCCTCTTCTACACTAATACAGAAAGCCAAAATCAGTTTTTTTGGGAAAGGATGTACTATTAAGTCACCATTATCTTTTCATATTTTATTCATTTCTGATTCCTACTACTTATCTAAACTAATTTTATCTGCTTGTTCCCTTAATGTCTACTTAGAGAAGAGCTTATTTTGAACATGTATTAGGTTCTGGTAATTCATTGAGAAATTCAAATTGTTAGGACAGTGTGGACACAGTCTTCAGAGAAATATTCAACCTGGCTATAGAACTAGACTTATAGAAGTAACTAAAGGACACTCTCAAAGCAATTACCAACAAATGAAAAATAAGATGCTTTCTATTATGCAGTTACATATTTTTGCTATCTTTGTAGTTTTGTTCTACCATCCTGTTATTCCATTCAGAGTTTACAGAAACTCTTAATGAACATTGTTACAAATAACATCCCTCAGAGATACATATGACTTACCTTGATAATGATGGTGTCATTGCTTCTCTTATTTTATTTGTGCAGCAGGTGATCATTAAAATTAAGTTCTTGATTAAAATTATCCAGGGTAATTTATCTCAGGCTGCCTTCCCACTTAACAAATAAAGAGATTCATAAGTACTGATGGGGATGAAGTTTTCTCTATGCTTAAGGAATTCCTTGGAATAGAAGGTGTTATGTTAGCATAAAATCACAATAATTAACTAGAATAATCCAACCCCTGGGTATCAACAGATAATTCATAGAGTCATTGGAAAATGTAATGAAGAAATTGTCACTATTATGCAGATTTGATCTAAGGTTTAATTATCAAAATATGAGCCTGGATTTTAAAGGATTTCTTAATAGAGGGTAGGACCTTTTCTTATTTAGCATTTTTCATCTAAAATGTTCATTAGCAGCAATATTCCATAGTGTAACAAAACTCTCCCATCTAAGAAAAGCAGTAGAGATAACCAAACTATGGTTTCAAGAGTAAACATGATGAAGATTTGCCAAATACTCCCTGGACTCCTCTATTGCTTTCATCAAAGAGATTTGGAACCCAGTGCTACTTTGCCCTGTTCTCATTACTCTGTAAAATAATAAAATAATAACCCTTCATCAAAAGGGAGGACTCTACATGATACTGTACATGCTACTTACTACATGCTGTTCTACATGATACCAGAGCTAGTTTGGATGCTGCCAACATGGAAGATCATGCTCAGTTGAGAAAGAGTCAGAACCAGATTTATTGCCTCAAGGACTCCAGAGACTGCATTACCTGACTTAACATATTTCTAAGGCCATTGTACTGGAGAAGGGAATGGCAATCCACTCCAGTATTCTTGCCTGGGGAATTCCATGGACAGAGAAGTCTTGCAGGCTAAAGTCCATGGGGCCACAAAGAGTCAGACATGACTGAATGACTAATACACACACACAAGGCCATTGAAACTTGACATGGTGACCCAGATGGTCAAAGATAAATGGCTCTCTCCAAAATCAAGAGTTTCACAGACACTTCAGTAGAGGTAGCGGTGGAGTGGTATTTTCAAAGACTCACTATTTTACAGAAATAATATATATTAATTCTAGTAGAGAAGTAGGATCTTGATCTCTGCAAATTCTAAAAGAAGAAAAAGAGCTTTCATACAAGCTCATGGTCTAATTGCACATGTCTTACAGAGTCCAGGTCCTCTCCTAAACTACTGCTCTCCTATCCATCCTTCTTATGAAATGTATAGCAACACTAAATTTTAGAATTACATTAGAGTGGAATTTCATTCTTCATGGTGAAATCATTAAAAAACGTGTGCTTTTGAACCTTTTCATCATATGCATTGAAAAGAAATAAATTTCCACATTACTAGAGATGTTTAATGTTATCTAAGCACATTATCTGCACATTTGATTGTAAGTCATCAATAAGTCTTTCCAAATGATTTTCTCTTAGCAGGAAGGAAAGAGGCAGAAGTGTATTTGCAATTATAGAAACATGCACAATGTGCTTGAAAAACCCAAAGTAGGTATAACTTCACAATGCCAAATGATAAGAGATATATTGAAGTAATTATCTCTTCCTTATTAATAATTGCTATTTCTATAAGGGAAATAGATGGAGAAATTCATCTGGAGGTTATACCTTTAAATAGCTATATTAAAAGTAGTTATGAAATGATTTTTGGAGTTTGGATGCAATTGAAGCAGAATTGGCCAGGTCATTTCCATCACAATAGGATTTCTGAAGTGACTACAGAGGGAGAAAAGCACCCATTACAGACAGGTCACGTGATTCAGCNCCAAAACTTCCAGAACTATGTTGAATAGTAGCGGTGAAAGTGGACATCCTTGTCTTGTTCCTGACTTTAGGGGAAATGCTTTCAATTTTTCACCACACAATAGGATTTCTGAAGTGACTACAGAGGGAGAAAAGCACCCATTACAGACAGGTCACGTGATTCAGCCTTAGCGATAATGTGAAATTGTTCCATATAGCAATGTCTGCTCTTTATCCTGACTAGTTTGAAATGGATAATGGGAAAATGCACAGTTCCAAAACTCCCGCTTTTTTATTTTCAGCTTGAAAGCCTGTTTCCTAATGGCAGTAATAACTACTCTGCCTACCCATTCATCTCGATTAAAGATGTAAATGAAAACAATATTTTGCAACATCCTAGGCACAAGGTGAAGAGGAACTAAAAAGCCTCTTGATGAAAGTGAAAGAGGAGAGCAGAAAAGTTGGCTTAAAGCTCAACATTCAGAAAATGAAGATCATGGCATCTGGTCCCATCACTTCATGGGAAATAGATGGGGAAACAGTAGAAACAGTGTCAGACTTTCTTTTGGGGGGTTCCAAAATCACTACAGATGGTGACTGCAGCCATGAAATTAAAAGACACTTACTCCTTGGAAGAAAAGTTATGACCAACCTAGATAGCATATTGAAAAGCAGAGACATTACTTTGCCAACTAAGGTCTGTCTAGTCAAGGCTATGGTTTTTCCAGTAGTCATGTATGGATGTGAGAATTGGACTGTGAAGAAGGCTGAACGCTGAAGAATTGATGCTTTTGAACTGTGGTGTTGGAGAAGACTCTTGAGAGTCCCTTGGACTGCAAGGAGATCCAACCAGTCCCTTCTGAAGGAGATCAGCCCTGGGATTTCTTTGGAAAGAATGATGCTAAAGCTGAAACTCCAGTACTTTGGCCACCTCATGAGAAGAGTTGACTCATTGGAAAAGATTTTGATGCTGGGAGGGATTGGGTGCAGGAGGAGAAGGGGACGACAGAGGATGAGATGGCTGGATGGCATCACTGACTTGATGGACGTGAGTCTGAGTGAACAACGGGAGTTGGTTATGGACAGGGAGGCCTGGCGTGCTGTGATTCATGGGGTTGCAAAGAGTCAGACACGACTGAGCGACTGAACTTAATTGAACTGAGGCACAAGGGAGAGTTGCTCACAGGACCTTGGTGATAAAAAGATGGGAGCTGTGGTTATATCATGTGCCTTTTAAGCCCCAACTCATCTGACATTTAGTAGAATAAACTTTATCCCACAGAGAGCCTGAGAAAATAAAGAGGATCCTGAAGAACATGAGAGAGAATTCCATGGGCTATTTCAAGGTGGTGGGGGTTTGGAGGTGAAGGCATATTGAACTGCAGAAATACTGAGTCTCATCTATAGAGAACACTACTGCTCCTTGAGCAGGGAACAAATCCATGTTCTGCCATGACATCCAGATGTGAATTAATCAGTCAATATTCATTGTCATAAATCGTATCTTAATTGTTCCACTACTGCATGGGCAATTAAGTCATGGGGAAAATGAAAGTCAGATGGCACTACGAAAAACATAACTGAGGTCGCATACAATGTCTTCCAGTAGGGACCGTATGGTCAAGGCATTTTCCTTGACATTTTTATGTTATTTAACACTTTGTGCTGCCACCTCTAGGGAAGATTAACTGGGTTCCCTTGATTCCATGGACTCCTACTGACTTCACACTCTGCTGCTGCTGCTGCTAAGTCACTTCAGTCGTGTCCGACTCTGTGTGACCCCATAGATGGCAGCCCACCAGGCTCCCCCATCCCTGGGATTCTCCAGGCAAGAATACTGGAGTGGGTTGCCATTTCCTTCTCCAATGCATGAAAGAGAAAAGTGACAGTGAAGTCGCTCAGTCTGTCCGACTGTTAGCGACCCCATGGACTGCAGCCCACCAGGCTACTCCGTCCATTGGATTTTCCAGGCAAGTGGGGTGCCATTGTATAGTGTTTTCAAAATTCCAGTGACTCCCGCCCTTTGTATGAAATAAATAGACCCTTCCCTCCCCAGCACTTCATCAGACACTTAAGGAAAACAGAAACAAATTTGAAAGGAGTGAGATACAGGCAGAAGTACTAAGAATCATTGTAGTAAACAGGTTAGACAGCAACCATCCTGAGTGTCCTTATTTGCAAACAATGTATCCTACATTCTGAGAATAAATTGTTTGGATTAAACAAGAAAGCATTGTCTGAACTGGGGCTCTGGTTCAGTGGGCGTGTAGTTAGAAATGCAGAAATATGTAGATGCACATTAAAGGAGCACAGGCATCACTTTGCCAACAAACGTCTGTATAGTCAAAGCTATGACTTTTCCAGTAGTCATGTAGTAGGGAAAACCCTAGACCATTCAGGTATGACATAAATCAAATCTCTAACGATTATACAGTGGAAGTGAGAAATAGATTTAAGAGACTAGATCTGATAGAGTGCCTGATGAACTATGGACNAAAGCTATATACAGTGACACACAAAAAATTTGCTTATGAGGAGTCTCACTATTAAGGACTATGGCTAAACAGTTTTCATTCAATCACAGGACTGCCTCATGCCATTTTAAGGGGGGGGAGGTGAGCTCACATTGTAGTACACACTCAATTTTGTAGTTGTTTTTCAGTCACTAAGTCATGTCCAACTCTTTGTGACCCCATGGACTGCAGCACATTAGGCTTCTCTGTCCAACACTATCACTGGGAGTTTCCTCAAATTCATGTCCATTGAGATGGTGATGCCATCCAACCATCTTATCCTCTGTCATCCCGTTCTCCTCCTGCCCTCAATCTTTCCCAGCATCAGGGTCTTTTCCAATGAGTCAGCTCTTTGCATCAGGTGGCCAAAGTATTGGAGCCTCAGCTTCAGTATCAGTTCTTCCAATGAATATTCAGGACTGATTTCCTTTAGGATTGACTGGTTTGATCTCCTTGCAGTCCAAGGGACTCTCAAGAGTCTTATTCAACACCACAGTTCAAAAACATCAGTTCTATGGTGGTCAGCCTTCTTTATGGTCCAGCTCTCAGATCTGTACATGACTACTGGAAAAACCATAGCTTTGACTATACAGACTTGTGTCAGGAAAGTGATGTCTTTTAAAAGACACAATGACTTTTTTCCAACCCAAGTAAAGTGAAATTTATGTACCAAGCCTAAAATTGTGGGTATGAATAGGATTGTTTGAATGCCATTTTTGGATAGAGTTGTTTCTAGCCTATTTTGTTAACCATAATTATGGATTTGAGTTATCCATCTAGTAACAACTATCTTTGAATATAGTTCCATTGCTATAAAGACAACTTTATGGGTTGATTAAAAAAATAAGTATTCCTCATTATAGTATGTAATATTCAGTAAGTTTCAACATGTGAGCACAGTGTAGCAAATATAGCTAAGGGATTTACTGAAGGCTTTTAAAACAGACTTTTAATTAAAAAAATTTTTAATTGAAGTATAGTTTACATTGTGGTGTTCATTTCTGCTGTACAATGAAGTGAATCAGCCATATGTATACATATGTCACTTTCCTCTTGAACCTCCCTCCCCTCTCCATCCCACCCACCTACGTCATTACAGAGCACCAAGCTGAGTTCCCTGCACTATACAGCACGTTCCCACTAAGTAGCACACATGGCAATGCACATATGTCCATCCCAATCTCCCAGTTCATCCTCCCACCCTTGTTCACACATCCCTTCTCCACATCTGCATCTCCATTCCTGCGCCTAGGTTCATCTGTACCGTTTTCCCAGATTCCACATGCATGCATTAATATACGATATTTGTTTTTCTGACTTACTTCACTCTGTATGACAGACTCCAGGTCCATCCCTGTCTCTATGAATGACTCAATCTCATTCCTTTCTATGGCTGAGTAATAGTCCATTGGAAGGAAGATGTAGCATAGACATACAATGGAATATTAGCCAAGACTTTGAATGTGTACGTCAAAATTTTAGAAGCTATTAGGCCAGAATCCTGGGCGCTCCTTTGAGCTCTGTCTCTAACTAGCCATCGTTATCTCAGAGGTATAATGACCTTACAGGGTCAAGGGAGGGCTGTTGATTTTTTGACCACTGCAAGATTGAACTGTAGCATATTATCTTTTTTTCTGTACACCATTAACCTGGTGCATCCATGATTTTGAATAAGCCAGTTGAGTGGAATTTTGTAAAATGGGAAGAAATATGCCTATCTGGGTCACCATACAGATAGATAACATGTGAGTGGACACTGAAAAAACAACATCCAAGCTATCAGTTCTGATTCATAGTCCAATGGGGTTGAACACCCTTTCACAGATGCTTGTTTCCTCTCATGTTAACAGGGTACTACTGCCACATTAGGTACTCTTGAGTGGCTGCACCGTGGATTTAGCAGTGACTGTAGTTGATCAGAAATGCACAAGCTTCTATCTTGGCAACTTCAGTACATCTTGATGATTCAGGACCTCTGCAGAAGGCCTGAGAAAGCTTGGCATTCCCAATTGCACACTGATTTTTTAGTATGCAGCCTTGTAGTTCTGAAGCCTGAATTCTGTTTGAGGAATGGTGATGAACACTTAAGGGATCTTGTGACTTTTTTACTGGCTTTGTGAAACTGAGATGTGTCTACAAATAAAATGTTAAAGAAATAAATACACAGACGATGGTCTAGAAGCAAATTTATATGCTGGGTGAGATTTTTTTCCTCAGAGGACCTCCGTGTCTGCTATTTTTAAGTCTTTTGTACTATGTTTTAAGGGTCGTTACGTTTTCAGAAACAACCTTTAATGAGTCAGGGTAAAAGCCATCTGGTGCAAATGGATGAACTTCAGGAGAAAGGAGGAATTTCCCATAATCTTAAGATTTCCATTGGGTTTGAGAAAGTAGCTCAAAAACTGGATTTATCCCCTTCTATCTCCTGCTCCTTTTATCTTCCAGTCATGAAAGTATGTGAAAGAGACATACTGGAAAGACGAGGAATAGGGAAATGGTATGCTTTTTGTCCTAGAGGCTGAGTGTGCAAAATGTAAGCTTTCAAATTAGAAAGAAGTAGCATTGCTTTTTAGGGGGCTAATGGGCTCTGGGTAACGCGTTACAGAGGTGGGTCTGCAGTATGTAAGACGTGGCAGGTGGGTGGCAGGGTGATAAAACCNGGATTCATGTCAGTGTATGCCAAAACCAATACAGTATTGTAAAGTAAAATAAAGTAAAAATTAAAAAATTAAAATTAAAGCCCTGAAGAAAATAATTATAGGGCTGGAAATCACCTATATAGCAATAAAAAATAATAAAAATAAAAAAATAAAAAGGGAGTAGAAACAGACGCAACAAGATCAGCAAAACAATGATCATGGTAGAAGATCAGTGAGGAGTTCATGGAGCCTCATTGTATAATGAAAATGAATCATTCATTGACTCATGATGCATCCAACTTTGCACATGCTTGGAAACTTCCTAAATAAAAAAAATTAGACACACACTTAGTTGGTGAAGTCGGGGTGGGTCCAAGACCAGAAGACAATACCGGCAATGAAACTTGAAAGAGTCAGATCAGAATAATTTTTAAAAGAGTTATAAGGCAAACACAAATTAGAGCCCAAACAGACATTAAAGGACCTTCGCTAGGGTGTTCCAGCTCCCGTGGTGAGATAAAGCTGGAGGGTTGAGGCAGAACCGACTAAAGTTGTGACTCTGTCATTTCTAGTGCTCAGTGCCTATTCATGAGTATGATAACTGCTCCATAGTTTATACCCCACTCTCTTCAAAGTTTTTTGTGTTTTTTTGTTTTGTTTTGTTTTGTTTTTTATGTTATTTATCTATTTTTGGCTGCACTGGCCCTTCATTGCTGTGCAGACTTTCTCTAGTTGCGGCAAGGTGGGGCTACTCTTGATTGCAGTGCATGGCCTTCTCACTGCAGTGCCTTCTCTGGCTGTGGGGCATGGGTTCTAGGTGAGCAGGCTCAGTAGTTCTGGCACATGGGCTTAGTTGCCCCATGGCATGTGGGATCTTCCTGGACCAGGGATCAAACCATGTCGCCTGCATTGGCAGGCAGATTCTTCACCACTGGACCACCAGGGAAGTCCCTCGTCAAAGCATTTGATACTTCTTTTCTTCCCAGGATTTTTATTTTTATCTCCTAAAAACTGCTCACCATTTGAACCCAATTAATTAGATCAATGTGACACATACTAGATCTTTAAAAATAATTGGTGAACAAATGTTTTCAGTGACGCTATTTAGAGATTCTTGTTCTCATTTTTTCTGGAAAGCAGCCCAAATGATGACCCCATTATCTTCTGTATGTGTGATTCTAGAAACAGGTTTACAGGTACTCATAGATCATATGCCATGGTAACTATTAGACTAGAGCATTCTTTACATGTAACCTCCAAACTAATTTTTTTCGTATCATTTCTTTTTTCTTTCTGGTTCCTGGACTGATGATATGACACTGCTGAATCACAGTGTCCACATGTTTGATTTTTGACAGCAAGCCAGAGGTTTCCTCTGTGCAAATTTAGCAACACAAATCCCTTTACACTATGTTTGTGAGCATTTCCAGTTGCTGACATCATTATGTGATGTGTTTATCATTACTGGGCAGAGAGGCTCATAGGATGTTCTAACCTGGAGCTTGAATTAAATGCATTTTTATGTTTTGTTTTGTTTTTTTAGGAGACTCTTACCAGTTAGTCTGTAAGATTTATGCAATACTGACAATGCAGAGCCCTATTCAACGCTCTGAGTTCATACAGAGAATTAAGAGAAACAGTCCTTGTCTACGTAGCACGTGGTTTGCAATTTTAAGCCTGTCTAGTGTGAGTCAAAATTATGCCCTCTCCTTGGTGCTGTTTTCTTCTGTTAATTCAAACTGTGATTAAAATAGGTTGATAACTGGTTTATAGCCTCCTTTATATAATTTTCATTGTAGCTCAAGGGCTAGAAATAGCAATTTAATTAGAGACTTACAGTCATGCATTTCATAGTGATAAATGTCTTGTGAATATTTAGACTATTAGTGAAGGTGAAATCTTTCTGACTTTCCTTTAACTTATTTAATATTCTTCTTTTCTGGAATCTATTTCCCAAGCAGATGTCACAGTCTTATTCCAGACGAAAATAGCATGCATGATGCCTTATTTTAAGTCTAGTTCTAACAACCCTCCCCCCTCTCTTACCCCAAACCTAGTAGGTCATAAAAGTTCACTGCTACATTTCTTCCCTAGAAATCATTAACAATAGAAAACTTCAAAAGACATTCTTTTTGCGCCTTACTTAAGAGTTTCATTGATAAATTACTATTATATATACATACACACATATGTACGGCTTCCCTGGTGGCTCAGCTCGTAAAGGATCTGCCTGCAATGCAGGAGACCTGGGTTCGATCCCTGGGTTGGGAGAAGATCCCCTGGAGGGCATGGCAACCTGCTCCAGTATACTTGCCTGCAGAATTGCCATGGACAAAGGAGCCTAGCGGGCTGCAGTCCATGGGGTCACAAAGAGTCGGACATGACTGAGCGACTAAGCACTGCACAGCATACACTTATGTATGCATGTACGTGTATATATACATACATCTGGTGTGAATTTTACTTGAGAAAAACATATTTAAAAATTCACCCATTATGCAATTATTTGGTTTTAATGTATTTTTAATATAAATTTATATTGTTCTATGGAGTAGTTTTAGCATATTATTCCAGCTGTTTAATTAAAAGAATTTGTGACCAGGAGGTAACATTTCAGTGAGAACTGGTACCACAGCCACTCTCTGAGTAGGCCTTCCAGCAGGGGGGTAGACAATGACCAACAAATTTAGTACCGAGGGCTGTGCCTGTGGCTTTGGCTCCACCAGAAACTGCAGCAACCTCAGGTCTTCTGAGTCCTCCTCCCCCGCACACACACACACACACATATGCAGTGCCCAGAGTCCCCACGTGATGCCCACATGTGCTTCTACATAGCATGCATGTTAAGTCACTCCAGTCGTGTCTGACTCTTTGCAGCCCTATGGGCTGTAGCCACCAGGCTCCTCTGTCCACGGGATTCTCCAGGCAAGAATACTGGAGGGGATTGCCATGCCCTCCTCCAGGGGATCCTCCTGACCCAGGGATCAAACCCACATCTCTTATATCTCCTGAATTGATAAGCAGGTTCTTTCACTAGCGCCACCTGGGAAGCCCTATACATAGGCTTCCATGCAACTATTAGTCCTCTCTGCTTTCTTCCTGTCCGTCTGCTGCTGGGCCCCTAATGCCCTGAAGGAGTCT
>SJYX01018400.1:24001-43592 GCA_006410675.1 Oreotragus oreotragus
AAAAAAAAAAAAGAAGAAGAAGAAGAAGAAAAAAGAAAAAACAGGACTACATTCCATAATGCAGAGGCTTCCAAAATCGCATTGTCTACCAAGTTTTTGTAAAACAAATATTTAAGGGGTGGAAGGGAGGCTCAGGAGGGATGGAATATAGGTCTATATATGGCTGATTCACATTGTTGTGCAGCAGAATCTAACAAAACGTTGTAAAGCATTTATGTTGTTGTTTAGGCACTAAATCGTATCCGACTCTTTTGCAACTCCAGTGACTGTAGCCTGCTGGGCTCCTCTGTCCATGGGATTTTCCAGGCAAGAACACTGGGGTGGGTTGCATTTCCTTCTCCAGGGAATCTTCCTGACCTAGGAATTAAACCCAAGTCTCCTGCACTGAAAGGCAGATTCTTTACCACTGAGAATACCAGGGCAGCCCAAAGCAGTTATACTCCAGTTTTAAAAACAAAAATCCATTTACTTTTTCCCTGTTTTATTGTATTTTGGCTCCATCATCTTGAGGTTGATGCATGAGTCCTAGGGGCAATAAACCTACAGTTTTTGGTATCAAATTTTAACTAGACAGTTCACTGTTTTCCTTTATTTGAAATGTAAATTGAGAACGTAGTCTTGGAAATGCATCCTTTACTTTCATTGCCATATATTCACTTGTGTCTGTGTGATGCAAATGAGAGTTCTTATTTACACTCTGGGTCCTTCTAGGGTGACTGACTTAAACATAAAGAGTGTGGGCCTTGCTGGCATGTCACAGAAGATATAATTTTGCACCAGCCCAGCATTGACCTGCAGACAAGCCCTTCAGCTCAGCCCCAAATCCACACTAACCAACCAGTCTACAACTATGAGGAATGGGAAATATTTTATTGTATACATGGACATTTCAAATGGGGTTGACCCTAAAGGAAATCAACCTTGAATGTTCATTGGAAGGACTGATGCTGAAGCTGTAGCTCCAGAACTTTGGCCACCTGATGCAAAGAGCTGACTCATTGGAAAAGACCCTGATGCTAAGATAGATTGAAGGCAGAAGGATGCGATGGTTGGATAGCATCACTGACTCACTCAATGGACATGAGTTGGAACAAATTCAAGGAGCTAGTGAAGGACGGGGAAGCCTGGTGTGCTGCAGTCCATGGGGTCGCAAGAGCTGGACATGACTGAGAGGCTGAACAGCAAAAACAAATCTTTCTGTTTCCACCTTCCCCAAATATCCTGACACGCTTTCAAGGACTACTTAGCAACTTAATCAAAAAACTGACTGCCTTAAATATCTTTTTAATTCTAAATTTCCTTGAGGAAAACTGTCACTAAGTTTTTCAAAATAAAAATTACATTTACTTTAAAAAAGAAATATTTACCCAATCATGTGAATGATGTATTAGCCTTTGAAACCCTAGACATAAACAGTTCAGAAATTTAACATGCTGTTTCCTTAAAGGTTGAGCGGAGCCAGTCATGAGAAATTTTCTTCTTTTGATGAATCTGGATGTTTTTCACCGTGGAAAACCCAGCTCTCTCCAGATCCTGTTTATGAGAAAGTCGCTGGCCTGGACATGTTCAGGTCCCTTGAGACATTTCACAGAAGCGAAAAGACTTTTTCAAGGGGAAAAAAAAAAAAATCTGTGTGTCTAGATGTGTTCCATTTGTTTTCATATTGTTTCAACTTCAAAGCGAAATGCCTGGTTAGAAATTTTCGTTTCATGGGTAACTTTTGGATTTATGGCTAAAATCAGTCTCTAAGAAATAAATTTCACAGACTTTTAAATGTACCTTTCACTAGTTTTAAGGCAAAGATCTTTTGGTGACATTTTAGTAAAGCCCTGCAATCTCATGGGAAAGAGACAATGTTGTGTAAATTGCCATTGATAAATTCACTATAAAATATGTAAGTGCTATGGAAATGGTTACAGCTATTGACAACTCTTATGAGGTGTGGTTTGTAATTTTGTTAAGTCCAAATGACAGGCAGCTTGCCACACACAAAAGCAGTGTTCCCTGTCAATGCTCTGCCATTATATATCTTCTTCCCTCAGTATTAACTCTTGCCCACAGGCTTCTCAGTGTCTCACACAAACGAACCTTTGTCCGGCTGTCAGGCATACCTGAATCCTCATCTGAAAACAATTCTTATTCAAATAGAGAACCTAAGCCATATATTTTTGCCTTTTCATGCTGTTCATGCAAAGATGGGAACAATACAGGACAGAAATGGTATGGACCTAACAGAAGCAGGGGATATTAAGAAGAGGTGGCAAGAATACACAGAAGAACTATACAAAAGAAGTCTTCATGACCCAGATAACCACAATGGTGTGATCACTCACCTAGAGCCAGACATCCTGGAATGTGAAGTCAAGTGGGCCTTAGGAAGCATCACTACAAACAAAGCTAGTAGAAGTGATGAAATATCAGTTGAGCTGTTTCAAGTCCTAATAGATGATGCTGTGAAAGTGCTGCACTCAATATGCCAGCAAATTTGGAAAACGTAGCAGTGGCCACGGAACTGGAAAAGGTCAGTTTTCATTCCAATCCCAAAGAAAGGCAATGCCAAAGAATGCTCAAACTACCACACAATTGCACTCGTCTCACATGCTGATAAAGTAATGCTCAAAATTCTCCACCAGGCTTCAACAGTATGTGAACCATAAACTTCAAGATGTTCAAGATGGATTTAGAAAAGGCAGAGGAACCAGACATCAAATTGCTAATATCCATTGGATCATCAAAAAAAAGCAAGAGAGTTCCCCAAAAAAATCTGCTTCTGCTTTATTGACTATGCCAAAGACTTTGACTGTGCAGATCACAACAAACTCTAGAAAATTCTTCAAGAAATGAGAATACTAGACCACCTGACCTGCCTCTGGAGAAATCTGTATGCAGGTCAAGAAGCAATAGTTGGAACTGAATGTGAAACAACAAACTGGTTCCAGATCGGGAAAGGAGTACATCAAGGCTTTATATTGTCAATCTGCTTCTTTAACTTATATGCAGAGTACGTCATGTAAAACGCCCAGCTGGATGAAGCAAAAGCTGGAATCAAGATTGCCGGGAGAAATATCAATAACCTCAGCCATGCAGATGACCACACCTTTATGGCAGAAAGTGAACAACTAAAGAGCCTCTTGATGAATGTGAAAGAGGAGAGTGAAAAAGTTGGCTTAAGACTCAACATTCAGAAAACTAAGATCACGGCATCTGGTCCCATCACTTCATGGTAATTAGATGGGAAAACAATGGAAACAGTGAGAGACTTTATTTTGGGGGGCTCCAAAATCACAGCAAATGGTGACTGCATCCATGAAATTAAAAGATGCATGCTCCTTGGAAGAAAAGCTATTATCAACCTAGACAGCATATTAAAAAGCAGACACATGACTTTGCCAACAAAGGTTTGTTTAGTCAAAGCTGTGGTTTTTCCAGTCGTCATGTATGGATGTCAGAGTTAGACTATAAAGAAAGCTGAGTGCCAAAGAACTGATACTTTTGAACTGTGGTGTTGAGAAGATTCTTGAGAGTCCCTTGGACAGCTAGGAGATCAAACCAGTCCATCCTAAAAGAAATCAGTCCTGAATATTCATTGGAAGGACTGATGATGAAGCTGAAACTCCAATACTTTGGCTACCTGATGCAAAGAAATAACTCACTGGAAAAGACCCTGATGCTGGGAAAGATTGAAGGCNAGAGTCCCTTGGACAGCTAGGAGATCAAACCAGTCCATCCTAAAAGAAATCAGTCCTGAATATTCATTGGAAGGACTGATGATGAAGCTGAAACTCCAATACTTTGGCTACCTGATGCAAAGAAATAACTCACTGGAAAAGACCCTGATGCTGGGAAAGATTGAAGGCGGGAAGAGAAGGGGATGCCAGAGGATGAGATGGTTGGATGGCATCACTAGCTCAATGGGCATGAGTCTGAGTAAGCTCCAGGAGCTGGTGATGGACAGGGAAGCCTGGCATGCTCAGTCCATGGGGTCGCAAAAAGTCGGACAGGACTGAGTGACTGAACTGAACTGAACACCATATATTATACAGAGCATCCTGTTACCCTAAACAGTTAAAATATTCACCAGGTGATTGTATGGAAGATCTGAGCTATTAAAGAGCATCAGTAATAATATATTGCTGGCTTTACTGGTTCCCTGCAAAAAATGAACTGTATAGCCTTCTTCTTGGTTGTCTGTGTCCAGAGAGGTAGAAAGTGTCCTTGACCCTCTTTGGAAGAATGTTTGTGGCATCAGCCATTTATGATCGTAATGAAGCATTTTGTATCCCCCTCATCTTAAATACCGTTTCTCAGGTGGCTCAACGGTAAAGAATCTGCCTGCTAAGGTAGGAGACTCAAGTTCCATCCCTGGGTCAGGAAGATTCCCTAGAGGAGGAAATGAAAACTCATTCCAGTATTCTTGCCTGGGAAATCCCATGGACAGAGGAACCTGGCAAAATAGAGTCCAGAGGGTCACAAAAACTTTGGTCACAACTTAGAGACTGAGCATGCATGCATCTTAAATACCAAGATTTTAAGCTTCTTCCTAGGCAAATGTGATTTGTTATTTACTTTGTGTGACTAGCATAGCTCTAATTCACTTCTTGTTGTGCTAAACATATGTGTTATCTCTTAATAATTACATTCAAATCCTTTGGAAGATTATCTTTTCTCTTTTGAAGATGTGCATTGAGTTTTTGCCATTTGAAAAATGACCTGTCCCAGTGGACAACTCTTAGGCTGTCTTTACCTACATCCTGATTATCTCCTGATTGCCATGGAAAGTATCTGTTGTACTATAACTGTTAATTTATCAGCAAGTATGCGCTCAGTTTTGTTTTTGAGCTACAAGGGATGCGGAAGTAGTATTAACATTTAAGACAAGGCCTCTCCCCTCAAGGAACTTAAGAAGGAAGGTAAATAGAGTCCCAAAGAAATAATGTACAGTAGAAAGCTGTGTGTAAATATGGCTGAATTGTTTTATAGGTGCTATAGGTTTTTAATCAGCAGGATCACCAGTGATGGCTATTGAATCACCATTCGTGTCTCTGTCTATTCTCTGGTTGGTAGTAAATGTCATTACTCATTCTTGCTTACTTGTCATCAGTGAGATAAAGCAACAAATCTACTTGTTAGCTAATATACAAAGACCAGTATGGTAATCAAAATGAACATTTGTTTGTAGCTGTTTTCAGTGAAATTGACATTAAAAAAAAGATTGTGAAAAATTTACATTCACGTGACTATCAAATGCTGGTAAGCCTTTTGGAATATTAAGGACCTAACTAAACACCTTTTATGATTGCAAAAAGCAGTTTAAATAAAATAATTAAAGAACCTTTGAATTTTATTATCATTTGCACTTGTTATAAACATTTTAGTTATACATGAATGGATTTGGTATCTTTGGGAATATGTAGTATCTACCCTTCACTAATATATATTGAGGGTATAAAATAAACGTTAATATTATATATAAAGCAATTCAGAAGCTGATGTTACAGCACTATAACATTAGTAGTAAATATTCTCTTCTTTACTACTAGTGTATAGTAGAATGAGAAAGAATTGCTTTTTTTTGAGAACATTCTGTGTGTTTTTTCAGAAGTATTTTCTTAGATGAAGGGTTTGTATGTGCATTGTTAATAGGCCTCAAATGGCTAAATACAATAGCACAACTGATGATTAACTTTAAAGGCAATGAATACTTCCTAGTGAAGTAGTAAACGAAGTAGAAAACATATGTTGAATATCGTAGAATTAATTTATGCAAAATGTGTTTGATTTTAGGTTGTAAATAAGTCCAGGAAGAGAATGGGTATTTGAATGGATATTTCCTTATTTTACCTCTGTTAGATTATACTTGGATAATTGCAGCATGGATATAGAGAATTTATTGCCATTACTCTTTTGTGCTTTTAAATGAAACAAATTATTTTTTTTCATGTTTTAGGAAACAATTTTTCTACACAAATTTTCTAAACAATTTTCCTGAAATATGTTTTAGGAAACAATTTTTCTACACAAGTTTTCTAAACAATTTTCCTGAAATATGTTTTAGGAAACAATTTTTTTTCATGTTTTAGGAAAACTAATTTTGCTGATTGTTATGGATCTAAAGTGTTCCAGCTAGCTTTCTGTTGTGAAATTTTGATCAATACGAAGGAAATTAACTTGATCCTTTCTTGGGATCTTGTAAAATGGACTTTGGATAAATTTATCTTGAAACTTTTAATAACAAAACTCTTGATGATGATTCTTTTCAAAAATCCGAAATTCACTATGGTGACCATAATGGTACTACTAAGGTGGATGCCAGTAGTTTGCCTAATGGGAATAATTGTTAATTATGTGAAAAGGCAGGAGAGAAGCATGCTTTTGCCACTACTGTTGGGTTTTATCAGTACCATGTGCGTACATCACGTGTCACGGGACCTATCACATAGCCTTCTAATTGCTAATTTACTTTGTCTCCTTTGTTGTGTATCTCCAGTGCCAGCACAGTGACTGGCAGTAATATATGAGAGCAGTCCTATAATATTCCCCGTTTGAATTTTTTCCTTTGTCATCAAAATGCATTAGTAATAGTGGGAAGGGAACACACTACAAAGCGCTCAGAGAGAAGTGGCCTGCCCGAGGCCTAACCGGTCTGATGTCTTCCACCGTAGCTGCGCTCATGCTGTTGGTTTTCAGGTGTTCGTTTTGTTTCTGTCTCAGAGATTTTGAAAGAACATTCATGATGATATGAGATAATTAGAGGAAGAACAGGGTATGCCATGCTTATCTGATTCCTGAATCTTTGCTCAAAGAAACCTTTGTTGTTTTCCCTTTGTCCCAAACTTTCATTAAGAAGACTTTTGAAATGATTGTAGCCAACATTGCTGTCTGCTGTCACTGAACATCTGTGTATGTATAGTCCATACCATTGGTTTCTAGAGTGGGTGTGCAGGACCATCCATTGTGAGGAAAAAAATGTCTTTTCCTTCTGTCGTCTTCCTTCTGACCTCAGTGCTGTTATTAACTCCCCTCCTCCTCTCCCTGCCCTCCTCCTCTAAATCTTAGCTTGTTTAGATCAGCCACATGTTTTAAAATGACTGTTCCTTTCCATTTCTTTTCCATCTCAGGTTTTCCTTTGGAGGTCATTTTCCCTTTTGTTTATAGATATCTTTTGGTGATAATTTTCATAAACTTTTTTTAATATAAAAATATATTTTGCCCATTTCTTAAAAGATAGCCTTGCTCAGTCTCCAGTTCTGAGTTGCTTTTCCATTGTCTACTTATTGCCATTGCTTCTATTCAGAAGTCATCTGCCAGTATGTTGGTGTCTTTTCTCTCCCTCTTTTTTTAAGATTCTCTCTTTTTCTTAAGTGTTACACTTTCACTACAGTGTATTTAATTATAGATTTCTTTTCTTCCTGTTTATGTCTCCTGTCTTTGAATTACCATTTTTTTAAATTAAAAACTAGGATACTTATCAACTATTATTTTTTTAAACATGGTCTTGCTTCTGGTCTCTTTAGAATTTTATTTTGGTACTCTGATTAGATTATGTTGGACCTTAACTCTTCCATGTCTTAACTACGTTTTATTTTTTAAATTGAAATACAATTGATTTATAATATTGTGTTAGCTTCAGGTGTATACCAAAGTGGTTCAGTTATATATGTGTTTACATATATGACACATACACATATATATTTTCCGGATTCTTTTACATGATAGGTTATTACAAGATATTGAATATAGTTACCTGTGCTATACAATAAGTCCTTGTTTAGCTGTTTTGTATATAGTAGTATGTATCTGTTAGTTCCAGACTCCTAATTTATCTCTTCCTTCCCCACTTTCTCCTTTGGTAACTGTAAGTTTGTTTTCTGTGTCTGTGAATCTATTTCTGTTTTGTAATAACTTTGCGTATATCATTTTTTTAGATTCCACATATAAGTGATACCATATGATATTAGTCTTTCTCTCTCTGACTTCGTCACTTGGTGTGATCATCTCTAGGTTCGTCCAGGTTGCTGCTGTAAATGGCATTATTTTATTCTTCTTTTATGCCTGAGTAATATTCCATTGTGCATATATACTCTATCTTCTCTAGCCATTCATTTGTTGATTGCTGTTTAGGTTTCCTTCCATGTCTTGGCTGTTGTGAAAATTGGGCTACATGTATCTTTTCGAATTAAAGTTTGCATCTTACTCTAGGTTCGTCCAGGTTGCTGCTGTAAATGGCATTATTTTATTCTTCTTTTATGCCTGAGTAATATTCCATTGTGCATATATACTCTATCTTCTCTAGCCATTCATTTGTTGATTGCTGTTTAGGTTTCCTTCCATGTCTTGGCTGTTGTGAAAATTGGGCTACATGTATCTTTTCGAATTAAAGTTTGCATCTTCTTTGGATATATAACCAAGAGTGGGATTGCTGGATCATGTGGTAACTATTTTTATTTTTTTTTTTTTTTTCTGTAGTTAATCTTTATTGAAGTATGGTTACCTCACAATGTTGTGTTATTAATAGTTTCTGCTATACAGCAAGGTAAAGGAGCTATACATATATATCCCCTCTTTTTTGGATTTCCTTCCCATTTAGGTGACCATAGGGCACCGAGTAGAGTTCCCTGAGCTATATAGTAGATTCTCATTAGTTATCAGTTTTATACATGGTGTATGTGTATACACACACACACACACACACACATATACACGTCAAACCCAACCTAGAAATTCATACCACTCCCCATCCCCCACTTGGTAGCCATAAGTTTGTTCTTTACGTCAGTATCTCTGTTTCTGCTTTGCAAATAAGTCCCTCTGTATCCTTTTTCTAGATTCCACATGTAAGTGATAGTATATGGTTTTGTTTTTATCTTTCTGACTTACTTCATTCTATATGACAGTCTCTAGGTCCATCCATGTCTCTGCAAATGGCACAGTTTCATTTCATTTTATGACTGAGTAATGTTCCATTGTATATATGTACCGCATCTTCTTTATCCATTTCTGTATTGATGGATGTTCAGGTTGCTTCCATATCCTAGCTATTGTAAATAGTGCTGCAGTGAAAAGTGAGGTGCATGTATCTTTTCAAATTACGGTTTTCTGTGGATGTATGCCCAGGAGTGGGATTGCTGGATCATCAGTCAGTTCAGTCGCTCAGTCATGTCCGACTCTTTGCGACCCCATGGACTGCAGCATGCCAGGCCTCCCTCTCCATTACCAACTCCTGGAGTCCACCCAAACTCATGTCCATTGAGTCGGTGATGCCATCCAACCATCTCATCCTCCGTCATCCCCTTCTCCCGCCCTCAATCTTTCCCAGCATCTGGGTCTTTAAAAGTGAGTCAGCCCTTTGCATCAGGTGGCCAGAGTATTGGAGTTTCAGCTTCAACATCAGTCCTTCCAATGAACACTCAGGACTGATTTCCCTCTGAATGGACTGGTTGGACCTCCTTGCAGTCCAAGGGATTCTCAAGAGTCTTCTCCAACACCACAGTTCAAAGGCATCAATTCTTCAGTGCTCCGCTTTCTTTTAGTCCCACTCTCACATGCATACAAGACTACTGGAAAAACCATAGCCTTGACTAGATGGACATTTGTTGACAAAGTAATGTCTCTGCTTCTGAGTATGCTATCTAGGTTGGTCATAACTTTCCTTCCAAGGAGTAAGCGTCTTTTAATTTCATGGCTGCAGTCGCCATCTGCAGTGATTTGGAGCATATGATATTCTTTTTAGTTTTTTTTAATGTTCTCCATACTGGCTGTACCAATTTATATTCCTTTTAAATCACAGTTTCAGTTTCATTACTTGAGGTTGATTTGTTCATATTTCTGTGTCTTCCTGGTTCCATCTTGGAAAGCTGAACCTTCCTAGACGTTTGTTCGTTTCCTCAAGGTCCTCCATTTCGTTGGTGTGTCTCTCACGCTCCTTTGTATTTCTGTGGTGTCAGATGTAGTGTCTCCTTTTTCATTTCTAATTTGATGGCTTGTGTCCTCTTCCTTTTTTTCTCCATGAGTCTAGCTAAAGGTTTATCAGCTTTATCTTCTCAAAGAACCAGATTTTAGTTTCATGGTCTTTTCTATTATTTTCTTTGTGGCTCATTTATTTCTACTCTTTTCTTTACGATTTCTTTCTTTCTACTAACTCTGGGCTTTGTTCTTTCTCTAGTTGCTTTGGGTATAAGGTTAAGTTTGTTATTTGAGATTTTTATTGTTTTCTGAGATGCTTTATTTCCTTTTGATTTCTTCAGTGATCTGTTGATTGTTTAGTAGCATACTGTTAGCCTCCACGTTTGTATTGCAGTTTTTTCCCCTCATAGTTGATTTCCGGTCTCATAATGTGGTCGGAAGAGATGCTTGATAGAATTTCAGTTTTCTTAAATTTACCGAGGCTTGTTTTGTAGCCTAACATGTGATCTGCTTTTGGTCTGTTGGGTCATTTAAGGCCAATGTTTCCTTATTGATTTTCTGTCTAGATGATCCATTAATATCAATGGGGTTTTAAAGTCCCCTACTATTACTATGTTACAGTTGATTTCTCCCTTTGTGTCATTTAATATTTGCTCAAAGTATTTAGGTTCTCCTACGTTGAGTGCATATATTTACAATGATTATATCTTCATGTTGGATTGACCCCTTGATCATTATGTAGTATCCTTCTTTGTCTCTTATAGTCTCTATTTTAAAGTCTAGTCTGATGTAAGCATTGCTACCCTAGCTTTCTTTAAATTTCCATTTGCATGGAATGCCTGTTTTCATCCTTTCATTTTCATTCTGAGTGTCTTTACTCTGAAGTGAGTCTCTTGTAGACAGCATATAAACAGGTCTTGTTTTTGTTTCCGTTTAGCTATTCTGTTTCTTTTGATTGGAACATTTAGTCCATTTAAATTTAAGACAGTTATTGACGTGAATGTTCTTACTGCCATTTGTCACTTGTTTTGGGTTGTTTATTTCTCTTTCCCCCACTTTCTTTCTTTTTTTTTTTTTGTGATTTGATGACACAAAATATATATACAATGTGTATATCTATTAAAATTTTTTGGTTTGTGGTTACCATGAGGTTTTCATCTAGCTGTACACAGACACACATACACCCACGATTGTTTTAATTTGCTGGTCTCTTAATTGTAAATGCAGTTTTAAAACTCTGCCTTTGTACTCCTTCCCTCAAAGTTACTTTTTTTGATATCATATATATATATATACACTTATCTTCTAGATTAACTTCTTATTGTGAATATAGATGGTTTTACTGCTTTCATATTTTAAACTTCCTACTAGCTTTGTGTGTGGATGATTTCCAACCTTTATATTTGCCTCTACTGATGAGCTTTTTTGTTTTTGTGATTTTCGTGTTTCTAATTGTGGTCTTTTCTTTTCTTGCCTGGAGAAATGCCTTTAACATTTGTTGTAAAGGTGGTTTGGTCGTGCTAAACTCTGAGCTTTTGCTCATCTGTAAAGCATTTAATCTCTCCATCAAATCTGAACAAGAGCCTCGTTGGGTAGGCTAGTTTTGGTCCTGGGGTTTTCCTTTTCATTGCTTTAGACATATTGTGTCACTCCCTCCTGGCTGCAGGGTTTCTGCTGAGAAGCCAGCTGACAGCTTTATGAGAGTTCCCCTGTATATTGTTTCTTGCTTTTCCCTTGTTGCTTTTAGTATTCTTTTTCTTTAATTTTTGTCATTTTAACTACTTTGTGTCTTTGTGTGTTCCTCTTTGGGTTAATCCCCTATGAAACTCTGTGCCTTGTGGACTTGGGTATAAGTTGCTTTTCCAAGGCTAGCAAAGTTTTCAGCTATGCTGTTTTCGGATAAATTCTCTGCCCCTTTTTTCTCTTCTCTTCTGGGACCTGTATAATGTGAATATTCATGTGCTTGATGTTGTCCCGGAAGTCCCTTGAACTATCCTCATTTCTTTTCATTCTTTTTACTTTTTTTCTCTTCAGCATCAGTGATTTCCTCTACTCTGTCTTCAGTTCATTTCAGTTCAGTCGCTCAGTCGTGTCCGACTCTTTGCGACCCCATGAATCGCAGCACGCCAGGCCTCCCTGTCCATCACCAACTCGCGGAGTTCACTCAAACTCATGTCCATCGAGTCAGTGATGCCATCCAGCCATCTCATCCTCTGTCGTCCCCTTCTCCTCCGCCCCCAATCCCTCCCAGCATCAGAGTCTTTTCCAATGAGTCAACTCTTCGCATGAGGTGGCCAAAGTACTGGAGTTTCAGCTTTAGCATCATTCCTTCCAAAGAACACCCAGGACTGGTCTCCTTCAGAATGGACTGGTTGGATCTCATTGCAGTCCAAGGGACTCTCAAGAGTCTTCTCCAACACCACAGTTCAAAAGCGTCAATTCTGCGGCACTCAGCCTTCTTCACAGTCCAACTCTCACATCCATACATGACCCCAGGAAAAACCATAGCCTTGACTAGACGGACCTTAGTCGGCAAAGTAATGTCTCTGCTTTTGATTATACTATCTAGGTTGGTCATAACTTTTCTTCCAAGAAGTAAGCGTCCTCTAATTTCATGGCTGCAGTCACCATCTGCAGTGATTTTGAAGCCCAAAAAAATAAAGTCTGACACTGCTTCCACTGTTTCCCCATCTATTTCCCATGAAGTGATGGGACCGGATGCCATGATCTTCGTTTTCTGAATGTTGAGCTTTAAGCCAACTTTTTCGCTCTCCTCCTTCACTTTCATCAAGAGGCTTTTTAGCTCCTCCTCACTTTCTGCCATAAGGGTGGTGTCATCAGCATATCTGAGGTTATTGATATTTCTCCCGGCAATCTTGATTCCAGCTTGTGTTTCTTCCAGTCCAGCGTTTCTCATGATGTACTCTGCATATAAGTTAAATAAGCAGGGAGACAATATACAGCCTTGACGTACTCCTTTTCCTATTTGGAACCAGTCTGTTGTTCCATGTCCAGTTCTAACTGTTGCTTCCTGACCTGCATACAGATTTCTCAAGAGGCAGGTTAGGTGGTCTGGTATTCCCATCTCTTGAAGAATTTTCCACAGTTTATTGTGATCCACACAGTAAAAGGCTTTTGCATAGTCAATAAAACAGAAATAGATGTTTTTCTGGAACTCTCTTGCTTTTTCCATGATCCAGCAGATGTTGCCAATTTGATCTCTGGTTCCTCTGCGTTTTCTAAAACCAGCTTGAACATCAGGGAGTTCACGGTTCACGTATTGCCTGGCTTGGAGAATTTTGAGCATTACTTCACTAGCATGTGAGATGAGTGCAATTGTGTGGTAGTTTGAGCATTCTTTGGCATTGCCTTTCTTTGGGATTGGAATGAAAACTGACCTTTTCCAGTCCTGTGGCCACTGCTGAGGTTTCCAAATTTGCTGGTGTATTGAGTGCGGCACTTTCACAGCATCATCTTTCAGGATTTGAAACAGCTCAACTGGAATTCCATCACCTCCACTAGCTTTGTTCGTAGTGATGCTTTCTAAGGCCCACTTGACTTCACATTCCAAGATGTCTGGCTCTAGATTAATGATCACATCATCATCATTATCTGGGTCGTGAAGATCTTTTTTGTACAGTTCTTCCGTGTATTCTTGCCACCTCTACTTAATATCTTCTGCTTCTGTTAGGTCGTACCATATCTGTCCTTTATCGAGCCCATCTTTGCATGAAATGTTCCCTTGGTATCTCTGATTTTCTTGAAGAGATCTCTAGTCTTTCCCATTCTGTTCTTTTCCTCTATTTCTTTGCATTGATCGCTGAAGAAGGCTTTCTTATCTCTTCTTGCTGTTCTTTGGAACTCTGCATTCAAATGCTTATATCTTTCCTTTTCTCCTTTGATTTTTGCCTCTCTTCTTTTCATAGCTATTTTTAAGGCCTCCCCAGACAGCCATTTTGCTTTTTTGCATTTCTTTTCCATGGGGATGGTCTTGATCCCTGTCTCCAATCTGCTCCTATGTATCATTTAGTTTACTGTTGATTCCCTTTACTATATTTTTCATTTCTGTTATCGTGTTTTTCATTGCTGTTTGGTTGTTCTTTATGTTTATAACTGTTAAAAATGTCTAACTTCTCTCTGTGCATCCATTCTTTCCTGAGTTCTCTGATCATTTTTATGATCACTTATCTTGAACACCTTGGGTAGATTACTTACTTCTAATTCACGTAGTAGTTCTGGTTTTATCTTGTTCCTTTGTCAAGAGTTTTATCTCGTTCCTCTGTCACCACATTTTGCCTAAGTTATGTTTTATTTATTTTTTTTATATCTGGTAGGCTGGCTACATTTTTCAGTCTTGGAGAAGTAGCCTTTGTTGGAGACTTCTGTGCGTCCCAGGAATGGAGTCCTCATCGCCTAAGCTGTGTGTTCGTGGAGCTCCTCCTATGAGGGCTGCACGGGTCCCCCTGTTGCTGTGGGCTGTATGGGCAGTCTCATAGTGTTGCTTGGCTTCCAGTCCAGTAGTTTTCTAGGCCCTGCCTTGTGGAAAGGCTGCCGGCTGCAGGTTAGCAGCACTGTCGTGAAGTGGATGTTTGTGGAATCCCTAGGTTCCCCAGAGCTTATACTGGCTCATTGCTGGACAGAGTCATAATCCAGAAGATTCTTGGGCAGTTGCTTGCCCACTGGTGGATGAAGCCAAGTCCTGGGGTTGATGCTGGACTGCTGGCAGACAGCATTGGACCCTGGAGTCTGATTGCAGGGCCTAGGGATCCCAGAGGTGGTGTCCGGTCACCCGTTGAGGGTCTGGTTCCTGAGTTGGATATGAGGTCGGGGTGTCCTGAACTTGGCCTGCTAATGGGCAGGGCAGTGGTCCAACTGGTCTCCGGTCAGGGTCTGGACTGCTGTGGGCAGGCTGGACCTATAGGCTGCTGGATTATGGTTTTCTTACATCTAGTGTCTGTCCCCTGGTTGGCGAGGCTGCTCCAGAGGCTAAAGCAGGCTTCCTGGAGTCAGGACATGAGTTTTTGGAGCTGGTGGTGGGTCTGGTCCTGGGTCCTCTGGTGGACAGGACCACGTCTTGAAGTGTGCTTATAGCTGTGGTGGGTTCAGGAGGTCTTTTTAGTAGTCTGTCTGCTGTTGGGTGGGGCTGTGTTCCTTGCCAGTTAGTTACTTAGAGGCCTTCCAGCACTGATGCCTACAGGCTGTTGGGAGTGGGGGCAAGCCTTGGTACTAATGAGTTAGAGAGAGGATCTTATAATGGCACCTGCCAACACAAGCATTCATGAGGTAAAAGCCATCCCTAGTGTGAGCTGCAGCTACCCTCTGCCTCTCTGGGAGACTCTTCAAGGTCAGCAAGTAGGTCTAGTCCAGGCTTCTATCAAATAACTGCTTTTGTCCTGGGTCCTGAAGTGTGTGAAATTTTGTCTGCACCCTTTAATGGTGAATTCTTTACTTCCCCCAGCCCTGTGGGGCTCCCGAAATTATGCCCTGCTGGCCTTCAAAGCCAAATTCTCTGGGGGCTTGTCTTGGTATGAGGCCTGGGGCTGGGGAGCGTGATATGTGGCACAGACCTCTAACTCCCGTGGGAGAACTTCTGCAATGATTCTCGTTTGGGGTCACCCATCTGGGAGTATGGGCCTTAACTAGGTTTCGAGTCCATAGACCCTACCTGTCTTGTTGCGTTTCCTTCTTTATGCCTTTAGTTGTAGATTTTCTGGTGGGTTTCTGATCTTTTTCACTGGTGGTTGTTGTGCAGATCATTGTGATCTTGGTGTTTTCTTAAGACGAGTAGAGCTTAGGGTCTTTCTGCTCTGCCATCTTGGCCCAGCTGAACTCATGCAGTATTATTCATTCTGTGACTAATTTAGAATAGTGTCCTCTAAGTGCGTCCATGTTGTAGCATATAACAAAATTCCCTTCCATTTTATGGTTTAAAATACTCCGTTGAATGTGTATTGCACATTTTCTTTATACACTTAGATACTGATGGACGTTTGGGTTGTTTTCATATCTTGGCTATTGTGAGGAATGCTGCAAATGTCTCTTTGAGATACTAATTCCAATTCTTTTGAATAAACATCTAGAAGTGAGACTGCTGGGTCATGTGGCAGTTCTATTTTTAACTTTTTGAGGCCTGTCTGCACTGCTTTCTGCACCATTTTACAGCCGCTCTAACGGTGCACAAGGGTCCCAGTTTCTTCACGTCCTTGCCGTTGCTTTTTACTTTTTCAGGAATGAATTTTAAAGCGTTACTTCTTACTTACTGTTTTGCTGCTCTGAGTCTGTGGCTGTGTGCCCCCTTCTGTAGCTGTGCTAAGCGGGGGCTTCTCGTGGTGGTGGCTTCTCTTGCTGTAGAATGTGGGCTCCAGGGCATGGGCGCTTCAGGAGTTATGGCACATGGGCTTAGCTGACCCGTGGCAGGTGGCACCTTCCCAGACCAAGGGCAGAACTTGTGTTCCCTCCACTGGCAGACAGTGGCATTCCCACTGGACCCACCAGAGAAGTCCTGGTGTTGGTTTCTGATAAAGACATTCTAGCACATGAAGTGATTCCTCATTGTGGTTTTGACATGCATTTTCCTGATGGCATTTTCCTAATCCTAATGATTAGTGATGTCAAGCATCTTTTCATATACCCATTGGCTATTTAAACATCTTTGGAGAAATATCTACTCAAAAAAAGAAAACAACAACATTTTTTTTTTTTTGGCTGTGGTAGCAGTTTCTGAAATATTTTGGCTGTTAACCCCTTTTGACATATATTCATTCCATAGGCTGCCTTTTCACTCAGTTGATTGTTTGCTTTGCTGTACAGAAGCTTCTTAATTTGATGTAGTCCCATTTACTTATTTTTGTATTTAGTAGTCCCACTTACTTACCTGTATTTATTTTTCTTGCCTAATTGCTTTGGCTAGGACTTTCAGTACAGTAGCCCTCTATATCTGCAAGTTCTGCACCTACGGGTTTAATCAGTTGTAGATTAAGAATATTTTAAAAATAAAATTACAGATTTTCATAAAGCAAAAGTTGAATTTGCTGTGCATTGAGCTATTTATGTAGTTTTTATATACATTGTGTTATTACAGTACTTAATAATATAGAGATGATAAAAGTATATGGAAGACTGTGTGTAGGTTCTCTACAAATACTCTGCCTTTTGTCTAAGGAACTTGAGCATCTGGATTTTGGTAGCCATGGAGGGAGGGGTCCTGGAAGCTATTCCCTAAGCATACTGAGAGACAAGTGTGTGGTGTTGAATATAAGAGGCAAGAGTGGGCATCCTGCCTTATTGCTGATTTTAGAGGACTTTCACCGAGTATGATGCTGGCTGTGGGCTTTTCGTATGTGGCGTTTGTTTGCTGTTGTTAAGTCACTCGGTCATGTCTGACTCTTGCGACTCTGTGAACGCTAGCCCTCTAGGCTCCTTTGTCCCTGGGATTTTCTGGGCAAGATTACTGGGGTGGGTTGCCGTTTCCGTCTCCATGGGATCTTCCCAACCCAGGGATTGACCCCACGTCTCTTGCTTCACAAGTGCATTCTCTACCCCTGAGCCACCAGGTAATATTGAGGCAATTTTCCTGTTCCTAGAGAGCTGAGAGTTTTTATCATGAAAGGAGTTTGAATTTTGTCAGATGTCTTTTCTGCATCAGTAGAGATGATCATGGGTTTTTATCCTTTGTCCTGTGTGGTGTATTACACTGATTATCATATGTTGACTCATCTTTGTATCTTGGGGATAAATCCAACTTAGTCATAGTGTGTGATCTTTTAATAGGCTTTTAAATTTGATTTGCTAATATGTTGCTTAGGATTTTTGCATTTATATTCACCAGGGTTCTTGGCCTTTAATTTCCCTTTATTGTAGTGTCTTTTTCTGGCTTTGGTGTTGGTGTCGTGCTGGTCTCACACAATGAGTTAGGAGGCATTTCCCTCTCTTCAGTTTTTGGATGAGTTTGAGAAGGATGGGTATAAGTTGTTTATATGTTTTATGGAATTCACCAGAAAAGCCTTCTGGTACCAGGCTTTTCTTTGTTGGCAGATTTTCGGTTACTGATTCACTCTCCTTTCTAGTTACCTATATCCCTAGATTTTCTTTCATTATGATTCAGTCTTGGTAGATTGTGTTTGTAGGGATTTCTTCATTTCTCCTAGGTTATTGTTGGTGTGTAATTGTTCATAACAGTTTTTTATGTTCCTTTATATTTCTGTGGTATCAGTTGAATGGTCTCCTTTTTCATTTCTAATTTTGTTTGCGTCTTCTCTCTTTTTTAGTTAGCCAAGGTTAAAAAAAAAAATCATTGGTTGATCTTTGCAAAAAGCCGTTTGTTGACTTTCTCTATTTTTTTTAAATTCTCTATTTCATTTATTTCTACTATTCTTTTAGTTTTAATTGCTTTCTGTTAGCTTTGGGCTTAGGTTTCTTTCTCTTAGTTCCTTGAAATAGTTATAGATGATTATATACATATATATTTAAATCCAGGCATTTATTGCTATAAATGCCCCTCTTAGTACTGTTATTTCTATGTCCCATACATTTTTATATGTTTTAATTTGTCTCAAGATATATTTCTAATTTCTTCTTCGATTTCCTTCTTGATCTATTGGTTGTTCAAGACTGTGTTAATTTCCAGCATACATATGAGTGTTCCATTTTTTTCTTCCTGTTATTAATTTATAATTTTATATCATCAATTTGGATAAGATATTTGGTATGATTTTAATATTCTTCTATTTGTGAAGACTCATTTTGTCACCTGGAGATATACATGTGCTTTTGAGAAGAATGTGTATTCTGCTGTTGAGTAAAATGTTCTATTTCAGTTAGTTTGCTCTAGTGTATAGTGTTGAAGTCTTTTGTTTCTTTCTTGATCTTCTGTTGGGGTTGCAGCCATTATTGAAAGGGAGGTGGTAAAATCTGTTATTGTGTTGCTGTGTATTTCTCCCCTCCTTTCTGTCAGTGTTTGCTTTGTATTTAAGTGCTCTGAAGTTGAGTCTATAAATAATTGTTACATCTTCCTGGTGAATTGACCTTTTCATCATTATATAATGTCCTTCCGTGTCTCTTGTGAGTTTTTGACTTAAAGTTATTTTGTCTGGTATAAGTATGGCCACCCCTGCCAGTTACCATTTGCATGGATATCCTCTATCATGCTTTTACTTTAAGCATATGTGTGTCTTTAAATCTAAGTTGATGCTCTTTTAGACAACATCTAGGTGGGATTTTTTGTTTGTTTGTTTGTTTAATCCTTTCAGCCACTCTGACTTGATCAGGGAGTTTAATCTGTTTGTATCTAAAGTAGTAATTGATAGGGAAGACTTTGCTGTTGCTGTTTTGTTGTGTTTGTGTTATTTTTCTTTTTTTTGGTCTCAACATCTCTTTCTCTCTTTATATGTATTTTGATTTATTTTTTTGTAGTGACATGCTTTATTCCTTTCTATTTTTCTGTGTGTGTTTATCTTTTGTATTTTCTTTGTGGTTACCATGGGACTTCCCTAAAATACTTCATAGTTGTAGCAGTCTGTTTTAAATGGATAACTTTAATTTCATACAAAAATTCTGCACTTTTATTTCTCCCACCTCAATACTTTATACTATTGATTGTGGAGATTGGGTCTTTTTATATTGTGTGTCCAGTCACATACATTTATAGTTAGTTTTTAACAAACTTCTTTTTTAATGTATCAGAATTAAA
>SJYX01018400.1:44702-79240 GCA_006410675.1 Oreotragus oreotragus
CATTCCAAGGCCAAATTTGCCTGTTACTCCAGGTGTTTCTTGACTTCCTACTTTAGCATTCCAGTCCCCTATAATGAAAAGGACATCTTTTTTGGGTGTTAGTTCTACAAGGTCTTGTAGGTCTTCATAAAACCGTTCAACTTCAGCTTCTTCAGCATTACTGGTTGGGGCATAGACTTGGATAACTGTGATATTGAATGGTTTGCCTTGGAAACGAACAGAGATCATTCTGTTGTTTTTGAGATTGCATCCAAGTACTGCATTTTGGACTCTTTTGTTGACCATGATGGCTACTCCATTTCTTCTGAGGGAATCCTGCCCGCAGTAGTAGATATAATGGTCATCTGAGTTAAATTCACCCATTCCAGTGCATAAAGTGCGTTATGCACCATAAAGTGCGTTATGCACCATCATTACAGTATTACAGAATTTTGTATTTATCTATATATTTCCCTTGACTGACAGACTATATTTGTATATGCTTTCCTGTTACTATTTATTTCAGTTGGTGGGAAATAGCAATACAGGGTGTTGGTTTCTGCTGTACAGTAACATGATTCTGTCTTATTATATATACATATCCCCTCCTTCTTGAGCCTGCCTCCTGCCCCTTGCCCCACTCCTCTAGGTCGTCACAAGGCGCCGGGCTAGACTCCCTGTGTTATTCAGTAGCTTTCCACTGTCTGTCTGTTTTACACATGGCATCGTACATTTGTCAGTGATACTTTCTCAGTTCATCCCACCCTCTCCTTTCCCCACTGTCCCCTTTGCACAAGTCCATTCTCTGCCAGGTTCATCAGTACCATTGTTCTAGACTCCGTGTATGTGCATTTATGTATGATACTTCTCCTGTTCCTATCTAGTGTCTTTTTAATTTGAATGATTTACCTTACTGTAATAGAGGTCTAGTGGTGATAAACTCCCTTAGCATCTTTCCTTCATTGTGAAGGACAGTTCTAGATGCAGCATTCTTAGTTGGCCAGTGGTTGTTCCTTTTCCCCTTTCACCTGTTTGAATGTATTACTGCTTTTCCCCCCTAGTCTGCCAGTTTTCTACTGGGAAATCTACTGCTAGGTTTTTGGGGCTTCATTTGTGTGTGGCAAGTCCCTTTTTTCATGCTGCTTTAAAACTTCTGTCTGTGACTTTTGAGAATTTGATTATAATGTGTCTTGGTGTGGACATCTTTGGGTTTACCATATTTGGGTTCCATGCTCTTTAAATTCTCTTGGGTTTCTTGAATCTGGATATGTTTCCTTCTCCATATTATGGGGCTTCATTTGTGTGTGGCAAGTCCCTTTTTTCATGCTGCTTTAAAACTTCTGTCTGTGACTTTTGAGAATTTGATTATAACGTGTCTTGGTGTGGACATCTTTGGGTTTACCATATTTGGGTTCCATGCTCTTTAAATTCTCTTGGGTTTCTTGAATCTGGATCTGTTTCCTTCTCCATATTTGGGGATTTTTCTTCCTTTAAATTACACTTTGTTCGTTCTCATCTTCTGGGACTCTCATAGTGTAGATGTGTGTGTATTCTTAGCCTCAGTCATGTCTGGCTCTTTCTAACCCATGGAGCCCACCAGGCTCCTCTGGCCATGGGGTTTTTCAGGCAAGAATACTGGAGTGGGTTGCCATTTCCTCCTCTGGTGGATCTTCCCAGGGGTCAAACCTGTGTGTCCTGCATCTCCTGCATTGCTGGGTGGAAGTTTCACCACTGAGCCACATAATCTAGATATTGGTCCTTCCCATTTTTACTTTAGACTGTGTTCACTCTGTTTTATTTGTTGTTGTTGTTGTTATTTTGTCTTGTTGTTTAGTCGCTAAGTCATGTCCAGATCTTTTTCGAGTCTGTGGACTGCAGTCCTCCAGGCTCCTCTGTCCATGCGACTTCCCAGGCAAGAATGGTGGAGTAGGTTGACATTTCCTTCTCCAGGGAGTCTTCCTGACCCAGGGATCAAACCCATGTCGCCTGCATTGCAGGCGGATTCTTTCCCACTGAGCTACCAGGGAATTTGTTTTGACTAGATAATTGCAGGCAACCTGTCTTCAAGTTTGCTTATTCTTTATTCTGCTTGATCAAGGATGGGTGAACCTCTTTAATGAGGTTTTCAGTTTAGTTACTGGATTCTTCAGCTGCAGAACTTCTGTCTGATTCTGTATCTTTGTTGGAATTCTTATTTTCTTCATGCATCATTTCGTAAGCTCATTGAGCATCTCTACGCCAGTTATTTTGAACCCTTTGTCAGGTAGTACACTAACTGTTTCTTTAGGCTTGATTTCTAGAGACTTTCTTTCTTTCCTTGATTGGATCATGGTGTTTTTTGTTTGTTTTCTTAATTTTCTTTTCATGTTCCTTGCAGTTTTGTGTTGTTACTCACACAATTTAAAAATGGCGACCTCTCCTAATCTTTCTGTACTGCCTTGATACAAGGAAGGAGTTTCATTGTTCACCTCAGCTGGAGATTCTCAGAGCTCTCAAATCTTTAAGTGTTGGATGCTTGCTCCACTCTTCTCTTTCCCCATCTGTTGAATTTTTAGTTTTGTTAATTCAGCTTTTCATCTCTACCAGTTCTGAGGTTTTCTCTTAGGTCAGTCTGGCTTTTTAAATATTCTTTTCATCTTTGCTTACTTTTGTGATTTAATCTACATTTTCTTAAACATCTAATACATAGTTCCTTACATTCTATATCTGGATATTCCAGTCTCAAGTCCCTGGGGATTTGGTGCTCTTGTTTGTGTCTACTTACTGTGACTTTTTTTCTTCTGTATTTGCTGATCTTTGCTGATGAACTCATATTTGCCTCATTTTTGTCTGTGTGAAAGTTGGGAGACTATATTGAGGATGATTTCCACTGCAGAGGGTTTGTGTTTGTGATTGCCCCTCATGGAGCCCCTGTTGACCTGGTACACTTCAGTCTCCTAATAGGGATCCTGGCTCAGTGACGGTGTTTTAGGTTCAGCTCTCCATCCTGGTAGGGGGTCCAAGGCTTAGTATTTGACCCTGCTGCTGCTGGTAAGTCACTTCAGTCGTGTCCGACTCTGTGCAACCCCATAGATGGCAGCTCACCAGGCTCCCCTGTCCCTGGGATTCTCCAGGCAAGAACACTGGAGTGGTTTGCCATTTAGGGCAATGACAGTGCTGGCTTTTGTGGTAGCTTTTAGCTGAAGTTTGTTTCTTATATATTTGTTGGTTTTGTTTTTTTCTTAGATGTTTCTCTTACTCTGTTCAAGCTCAACAATGCGTTTTAAAAAGTGTGCTTTATCTTGGAGGACCCACTACAGTATCTTGCCTATTATACTGCAGAAAGGCTGGAGTAAGTTTTTTGAAAATGGGAGTTCAGAAATTTTTATGCTCCTATAAATTATTACCCTAAACTGTGTGTATCTGAAATACTCATATCTGTATACTTTAAAATGTGGACAGTTTTCCAAGCTGTTTATAAGTCTTGTAGATTAAAAAAAAAAATCTTAGTAGACTGTGGAAGCCATTTGTTACAATTATTAAAATAGTTACTTTTCAAGAACAGCTGATTGTCATCAGGTAGGTGTCTCCTAAATTACTTTTATAAAAATTTTTCACATAATTGGTGGATGGGTAGAAATGTGGACTTTATAAATAAATAAATGTAACCAGAAATGAGCTGCTTTTATTTGTATGGGGTACTTTTTTAAAATCTATGATAGTCATTGAAATTAAATATTGACATAAGCTTAACTTACAATCAGTCCTTCAATCTCCGTATCACCAATTGTTAAATCAAAATTTTAAAAATCAGGAAACATGTTTATATTGTATAATAGTAATAGTTTATTAATTACTATAAAGTTTGCTCTACACTAAAGTTTTAGTGTATTTCCAAGAACCTTTCACCTGTTTTATGTTATGTTTTTTATGTACAAGCTCTGTTAGTAAAGTAATACATATATAATTTGTGTTGGTATTCTTAAAGTGGTCTGTGCCTAAAGATTTTAAAGATTGGGCACTTGATCTAAATTTTGAAGGCCATTCTGTATCATAAAGGTTAAGATTGTTCTACAGTTCCTCTGTCTAAATTTTATCTTCCTAACTCAGCTGAAACTTTTCTGAGGTTAGTGATTACTTCCAAATTACTTGTGTATGTTGTATGTTACCTACCGTAGTATTTGGCACATTTTTGGTCCTCAGCATTTTGATAAATCAGGGTTATTTTTTCTCAAATATAGTGAGTTTACAGGCCAGCTGGGGCGACCATTTCAAATTCTCATTCCCTAACCCCTGCTCTCTCCCAGTCCATATTCTTACTCAGTTTCTCTAGGGCAGAGCCCAAGTAATTCTGATACTGATATCTACCACCTAGACTTTGTAAAACACTGAGTTATGATGATGAGGATGATGATGGTTACTGTGTAGTAAGTCCCATCTTTTGATTCAAGTGGAAAGAAGATTATGTTTGGTTACTAAAGCAAGTGGGATAAGAGACATGGTGAATCAGTCCTTCTGGTAGGTGATGACAGCAGTAGAAAATACTGGAATCGTCTTGCTTGAAAATAATAAGGTACAAGTGTGGCGTTTGTAGGTGGAAGGAGGGGACAGTGAGGAATTTGTGTTCCTCCTATCTCCTAGCTTTATGTGGTTAACTATTTGAGAGGGAAGGTGCTAACATCAAGGAGTTACCTGTACAGTGCCTTTGATTGTGGGCTGCCTCTTTCTTCTGAGGAAGTACTAGTCGATATTGTTTTGGCTTCTATGAGTTTAGTTCAGGCTGTAAACAAGTTAGAAGCTGAGAAACAGACCAAAATCTTAATGAACTACCTGTAAGGTACATAGTGTCAGGTTTATTTTGAAACTTTAAAGCATGGCTGCCTTTCCTTTGGGCTTCCCGGGTAGCGTGATGGTGAAGAATCTGCCTTGCCAGTGCAGGAGATGCAAGAGACACAGGTTTGATCCCTGGGTTGGGACAATCACCTAAAGTAGGAAATGGCAACCCACTCCAGTATTCTTGCCTGGAAATTCTGTGGACAGACGAGCCTGGTGGGCTACCGTCCATGGGGGTGCAAAGAGCTGGGTGTGACCAAGTGACTGAGCACGCAGTCTCAAGTACGTTTCCTTTGGGGCCCAACAGTGCTGCTTCGACAGTTCCAAAAGAAGGCTTTCGTTATTTCCTTTACTGTTTATTTCAGCTCGGCAGTAGACAACCAAGATGCAAAGGCAAATGAAACCTGCGCCCTGCCCTGGAGGGACTCAGAGCCTGGAGAAAGAGAGAGCCATAGCGACAAACAAGTGCAGTAGGAAGTGACAGCTCCTGCCGTCTGAGTGGTCAGAGCACAGACTGAAAGAGGGTGGGGGAAGCAGGAGGCAGTGCTTGAAGTGAGTGAAGTCGCTCAGTCGTGTCCGACTCTTTGTGACCCCGTGGACTGTAGCCCACCAGGCTCCTCTGCCCACGGGATTCTCCAGGCAAGAATACTGGAGTGGGTTACCATTTCCTTCTCCAAACTAAGGCTCGAAGGCAAGTCGTCCTTTGCTGTCAGCCAGCTCTGTGGAAAACTGGGTTGCTGGGAGGAAGAGAATGTTGGGCTGAAGGAGCATTATGCATGTGCAGTCAGAGGAGGCAAACAGAAGCCCGGGAATGGCCACATTTAGCGAGGGCCCTGCAGCCTGCGTCAGCAGAAAGTGGTCCTGGGGACACTGGTGGCCCTTGGGTGATGCATGTAAAGGGTCAACATGATTAATTTGTATTCTGGGTATGCTGGCATGTTTTAGAAGCATTCCAGTTTTTAAATTGCGTGCCCTGCTTTATCATGGCTCATGAAAGAGCTTTTAATAGGGGACTTACAAAAATTTTATAATAGAAGACTTAATTGGGCCTACTGGGAGAAGGGTTTGGTAAAGGAGAAATGCCAGTCCATCTTGGTCCTTGATCAAACTTCAGTTAGGCTCCTCTGAGCCTTCTTTTCAACTCGGCCTTCCTGTCTGTCCTTGCAGAGCCTGCACAGTCCAGTCTCAGCAGAGTTCAGCGAGGTCAGTTAAGTGAGAATTCTCAGCTCTTGCTATCTGACCACGCTGGATATCTAATCAAGTTTCTCATTCCCTATCTTTGATGTCCAAGTTGTTGACCTGTAAGAATCCTGTTAGGCTAGTTTAGCAAGAATCCCCCTACCCTTGATGCTTCCTTGTAGTAATTTTTTTTGCCACTGACACCCTCCCTGTGCCCCTTGGCTGTAAATCCCCAGATGTCTTTGCTGCATGCAGAAGTGATCTCCCTCCCTTGTTGTAATAGCCCTGTGCAGTAATCTTCAATAAACTCTTCCTGCTGTTACAACAAGTATCAAGATAGTTACTTCTTTGACGCTAGTTAAGAAAAGACTCACATTTTATGGTGAAATCCCATACACATTTCACTATGATAGTAGATATTGAGAATAAGGTTAAAGAAGCCCAGAGTTGCCTTAAAAAATGAGTAGGTCAGAAAGTAGAGCCTCTCTAGACTTAGGGCAGAAGAGTAGGGTGATGTAAAGGGCTTAGGACAGGATTTAGCAAATGCTTGAGGTAAGTAACTCATTATCTGTTCATGACACCCTGTCTTTGTCATTTTTATTAGTAGTGAATAGAGTTGACCTAAAGGGGAACATTATTTAGCTTCTAATGAGTCACTAGCTAGTTATCTTGGGTAAGTCATTTACCCCTTCTGTTGGCACTCATTGGTATACCAGGAAGATCCCCTGGAGGAGGGCGTGGCAACCCATTCCAGTATTCTTGCCTAGGGAATCCCATGGGCAAAGGAGCTTGGGGTTTCCAGGAGCTGGACATGACTTAGCGACTGAGCATGCACATGAATTTTGGTACTTCCTTTTTCTACAGAAATTATTTGTTGACTGAATAGCACTACTAAGTCATGCCATTGGTCCTTCTGGCCACTCTAGATTCTTTCTGTTTACTGCTTAAATACCAAAGCTAGAGGGAAATAATTTCTGTGACAGTGGCCCCGTGTTTAAACATGGGGATTGATTCTTCAGTAAGTTCTTAAAGACCGGTGGCCAAAAAACATGCCAAGGACGAAAGCCTTGGAAGGCTGCTGCCACTTTGGTGGAGTAGTTCCACCTTTTTCTTCTACCTTCCCTCCCTCTCCAGGAGCGGTAGAACCCAGGAGGGACGAGTGTGTCAGGCAGGAGACTGTGCCGTCTCTTCTGGTGGAGTTGAGTATCACGCCGTGGATTCTCCCTTGTGTGCCCTTAAAGGGCAGCCCTTTCACACTGTACTGAGATTTCGTTAGGTCTGTTCTGTATGCAGTGCTACAAACTCCTGGAGACTGAGATCCCCGCTCCTGATTGCCGTATCAGTCAGGCAGTGGTGCTGGTATAGTTGGCTTTCAGAACCTTTCAGAATTGTTGCTGTGTCATATTAAATAGCAAGAATATGTCAGTAAAATACACCCTCTCCAGAAGTCCTTTGGCACACAGTCCTGTACACCTAGTAGCTACTTGATGGCTCTGGAAAATGTTGAAGTACTTTAAGAATCTGAGGCGGTGCTATGTAGATAAGGTATTTGCCTTTTAAATTCTGGTCATTTTTAAAATGAACTTATGAGGTGTTTTGAAGATTATTTCCCCCTAACCCTTATGTTTATGTTCATAAGTCATCAGTTAAATTTTTGCTGTAATTTAAAAGGTTTATTCAGAAAGTATATTGACATTTAGGTTGATATGATTATTAGCTTATTAAGGAAAATTATGGAATTTTGTTCACTTAGTAAATATATCTAAACTGAAAGTCTTAGACTAAAGCATTGACTACTGGAGTATTTTAATGTTTTAAAGAAAAAACATCCATTGTCATTTCTGACATGAGTTTGCCATATGATTTTGTACTTCGGGGACTTGAAAGAACTAGGAAGTTTCTAAAACAGTATACCATATTTTTAGATATAATTTAGGCCCATGTTTTCTTGTATCCCCTGGTGACTCAGTTGGGTCAGCTTGTAAGGTCTTCTGGCAAGTTATAGTGAAAGCCCTCCTAGGGGAGTGTCCTGGTGTTTAGGGGAGTGTCCTGGGGTTTAGGGGAGTGTCTCAGGGAGGAGTGTCTCTAGAAATAAGACACAGGCCAACCACCACCACCACCCCCCGCCCGTCCACCTCCTGAAGAGGGGGAATCACCCTCTGTATACCCCAGCTCAGATACAAAAGCAGTGTNGTGGGGTTTCCAGGAGCTGGACATGACTTAGCGACTGAGCATGCACATGAATTTTGGTACTTCCTTTTTCTACAGAAATTATTTGTTGACTGAATAGCACTACTAAGTCATGCCATTGGTCCTTCTGGCCACTCTAGATTCTTTCTGTTTACCGCTTAAATACCAAAGCTAGAGGGAAATAATTTCTGTGACAGTGGCCCCGTGTTTAAACATGGGGATTGATTCTTCAGTAAGTTCTTAAAGACCGGTGGCCAAAAAACATGCCAAGGACGAAAGCCTTGGAAGGCTGCTGCCACCTTGGTGGAGTAGTTCCACCTTTTTCTTCTACCTTCCCTCCCTCTCCAGGAGCGGTAGAACCCAGGAGGGACGAGTATGTCAGGCAGGAGACTGTGCCGTCTCTTCTGGTGGAGTTGAGTATCACGCCGTGGATTCTCCCTTGTGTGCCCTTAAAGGGCAGCCCTTTCACACTGTACTGAGATTTCGTTAGGTCTGTTCTGTATGCAGTGCTACAAACTCCTGGAGACTGAGATCCCCGCTCCTGATTGCCGTATCAGTCAGGCAGTGGTGCTGGTATAGTTGGCTTTCAGAACCTTTCAGAATTGTTGCTGTGTCATATTAAATAGCAAGAATATGTCAGTAAAATACACCCTCTCCAGAAGTCCTTTGGCACACAGTCCTGTACACCTAGTAGCTACTTGATGGCTCTGGAAAATGTTGAAGTACTTTAAGAATCTGAGGCGGTGCTATGTAGATAAGGTATTTGCCTTTTAAATTCTGGTCATTTTTAAAATGAACTTATGAGGTGTTTTGAAGATTATTTCCCCCTAACCCTTATGTTCATGTTCATAAGTCATCAGTTAAATTTTTGCTGTAATTTAAAAGGTTTATTCAGAAAGTATATTGACATTTAGGTTGATATGATTATTAGCTTATTAAGGAAAATTATGGAATTTTGTTCACTTAGTAAATATATCTAAACTGAAAGTCTTAGACTAAAGCATTGACTACTGGAGTATTTTAATGTTTTAAAGAAAAAACATCCATTGTCATTTCTGACATGAGTTTGCCATATGATTTTGTACTTCGGGGACTTGAAAGAACTAGGAAGTTTCTAAAACAGTATACCATATTTTTAGATATAATTTAGGCCCATGTTTTCTTGTATCCCCTGGTGACTCAGTTGGGTCAGCTTGTAAGGTCTTCTGGCAAGTTATAGTGAAAGCCCTCCTAGGGGAGTGTCCTGGTGTTTAGGGGAGTGTCCTGGGGTTTAGGGGAGTGTCTCAGGGAGGAGTGTCTCTAGAAATAAGACACAGGCCAACCACCACCACCACCCCCCGCCCGTCCACCTCCTGAAGAGGGGGAATCACCCTCTGTATACCCCAGCTCAGATACAAAAGCAGTGTCACTCCAGAGTTTAGGGCGTATTCAAATCCAAGCTTTGCCATTTACTAGCTCCGTGACCTTGGGGAGACACATCATTTCTTTATGTTTCAGGTTCTTTATCTGTCAAATAGAATAACAATGGTGACCGTCTTCTCGGGTTGTTGTGAGGTTTAAATGATTGGATGTATATCGTGCCCTTAAAACGGTGCCAAGCATTTAGTAGAAGCTGTGTGATGTGGCTGCTACCATCACCACTATTGCATTTAGATAAAGGAAGTGAGCATGCCAAAGTTTTAAGTGCTCTCTTTAGAACTACTGGATTATACGTGATTTCAACTAGAATTTCTGTATTTTAGGTCGTGGATTTATTCCTTTTTATACCAAAAAAGTAATAATTGTGGTACATTTAATACATTAAAGTTACAGTGTGAAGGATAATGTTCTGGCTCATTGAAATGCTTCTATTAAGTATAAGAAAGCCAGATGGAAGTCTGAATTGTGTGCAGGTGGCTGGTAAACAAGGAATTGGAGCAGGGCACAGAGGAGGATAGGCGTGTGCTGAAATCAGTGTTCTCAGTGGCAGTGGACATACCTGTGATACTTGTAATGCTTAAGAGCATACATTTTGTAGACAAGACATCCTTGGGGTGGCTTATCCCCAGCTTAGTCATTTATAAGGTGTTGCATGGCATCACCAACTCGGTGGACTTGAGTTTGAGCAAAATCTGGAGATAGTGAAGGACAGGGAAGCCTGGCGTGCTGCAGTCCATGGAGTTGCAGAGTCGGACATGACTTAGCGACTGAACAACAAAGGTGTTTAATATTAGGCATATTTCCTTATCTGTAAAATGAATAAAATGCTTACCTGTTGGTAGATTGTCATGTTTAAGTTATTAGGTACACATTATATACTTGGCAATAGTTAGGTGTTCAGTAATGGTACCAAAGAAACAAAACCAAGGTGACAAGAAGATTCACAGTTGCTCATCAGGATGTATTCTTTCTTCTACCCCACAGTGTGGAAGATACACAATTAAACTTAATGGTGTTTGGGCTTCCCTTTTCCCCATGCTTACCATTTTCTTCATGTCAATCCACTCATTCTGCAGACTGAGTGCAAATATACTCACATTGATTACTGCTTTAAACATGCCAATGGAATCTCTCTCTCGAGACCACATTGATTTTACTGAACCCAAATTTAAAGGCAGGTTTTAAGTGAGGCATTTACAAGTTGAAGATAATTTTGATAGTTTGACATCATGTATGCTGGAATATAATGTTCTTGCATTGTCTTTTTTGAATTGTGATACTTATATTTTGCTCCTTAGAAATGATGGGTAATGGCTTGATGAGCAAGATTTTGGTGACGTTCTGAGACGTTCTTCTCATTCTGTATTGTCTTCCTTCTCTGTTAAGGATATAATATTTATCTTTCTAAAAATAATGCTTGATAGCTATTTGTCTCTTCAGAGGAATTAATTTCACCTTTGTGAAGTTTACATAATAGTGACTTAAATTAGGAATATATTTCCACATTTGACTGCCTTTCACAAGTAAGACCATGCCAGTCTTACCTATATTATTACATCTGAATTCAATCTTGGAAGCATGATCCTATGAATTAATCAGATTAAGGCTTTTGCTGCTGCTGCTAAGTCACTTCAGTCATGTCCGACTCTGTGCGACACCATAGATGGCAGCCCACCAGGCTCCCCCGTCCCTGGGATTCTCCAGGCAAGAACACTGGAGTGGATTGCCATTTCCTTCTCCAATTCAGGAAAGTGAAAAGTGAGAGTGAAGTCGCTCAGTTGTGTCTGACTCTTAGCGACCCCATGGAGTCCAGCCTACCAGGGCTCCTCTGTCCGTGGGATTTTCCAGGCAAGAGTACTGGAGTGGGTTGGCATTGCCTTCTCCAAGGCTTTTGCTATGGCATTAAAATTACGGAGTTGTGAGAACTGGCTGAGTGTTTTATATATGGTTGCTGCTTTGGAGTCTGGTATTAAGAGGCTGAAATTACAAGGCTTTCCAGTCAGGAAGGAAAGACAGATGTGAAAGTAGGGGAGAACAAGACATACTGGTGTCTCTGAGGACAGACTGGAGCTTGTGTCTGTCCTTCCATCCTCTAAGGAGGGTGGCCTGCAGGCAGCTGACGCCCTTCATGTAGAGCTGCACAGCCCCCTGGCTCGGTACTCAGAGCAGCTGCACGTGGCCCTGTGGGGCTGAAGGAGCTGTAGCTGAAATTACAAGGCTTTCCAGTCAGGAAGGAAAGACGAATGTGAAAGTAGGGTGTCTCTGGTGGACAGACTGGAGCTTGCTTGTGTCTGTCCTTCCAGCCTCTAAGGAGGGTGGCCTGCAGGGAGCTGATGCCCTTCATGTAGAGCTGCACAGCCACCTGGCTCAGTACTCGGAGCAGATGAAGCACGTGGCCCTGTGGGGCTGAAGGAGCTGCGAAAGCCTGGCTGCTGCTGCATGCCCGCAGGCAGGCCAGCAGATTCTCTCGCAGCTGTGTCTGGCCCTGCAGGGACCTTCAGAGCAAATAAATGTGCCAGTATTAACTCAGATCATGGCTCAGTGGGTAAAGAATCCGCCTGCAATGCAGGACATACAGGAGACGTGAGTTTGATCCCTAGGTTGGGAAGATCCCCTGGAGAAGGAAATGGCAACCCACTCCAGTATTCTTGCCTGGGAAATCCCATGGACAGAGGAGCCAGGTGGGCTACAGTGCAAACGGTTATAGTCGGTCATGACTTAGCAACTAAACACTAGGAACACTAACCCAGGACCATAGGGGGAAGGGAATTCTGGGAAATATAACTAGCCTAGCCAAGTTCATATACCAGAAGCCACNCCCACTCCAGTATTCTTGCCTGGGAAATCCCATGGACAGAGGAGCCAGGTGGGCTACAGTGCAAACGGTTATAGTCGGTCATGACTTAGCAACTAAACACTAGGAACACTAACCCAGGACCATAGGGGGAAGGGAATTCTGGGAAATATAACTAGCCTAGCCAAGTTCATATACCAGAAGCCACTGCAGCCTGTCCCATGTCTCCTTGGACATGCCTTTTAAGTATGGGGTGTGGCCACACCAGTCTTAGCCATACTTCCAAATAAAGATAATAGCAAATTATGCTTTTGCCTAATATGACACAGCTCTCATAGGGAGACCAAAAACATGTTAACCCTCTCCTTAGAAGAAGATAGACATGAAGTACCTTTATCCCTCTTTGGATAATGTTCACTTTTCTTCTGAGTCACATTCTCCTTTTATACCGTGTAACTTCAATATTCATATAAAAAGCTAGGGGAATGGAGAAGGGGAATAAAAAGGAAGAAATAATTGGTTGATATATAGGCAGATATATTTATATTAAAATAAGGAAGAAATATAAGAGGGAAGGGAATTCTGGGAAATGTAACTAGCCTAGCTAAGTTCACGGACCAGAAGCCACCACAGCCTGTCCCATGTCGCCTTGGACATGCCTTTAAGTATGGGATGTGGCCACACCAATCTTGCCATACTTAACTTCCAAATAAAGATAATAGCAAATTGTGCTTTTGCCTAATATGACACAGCTCTCATAGGGAGACCAAAAACATGTTAACCCTCTCCTTAAAAGAGGGTAGACATGAAGTACCTTTATCCCTCTTTGGATAATATTCACTTCTCTTCTGAGTCACATTCTCCTTTTATACCTTGTAACTTCAATATTCGTATAAAAAGCTAGGGGAATGGAGAAGGGGAGTAAAAAGGAAGAAATAATTGGTTGCTATATATATGCAGATATATTTATAGTAAAATAAGGAAGAAATATTCATAATTATTACAGTCCTTGTTTTATAGCTAGTCACATGGAGATAAGTGGAGTTTATGATTATTTTCTTCTACTACTAATTCCATATTCCCTTTGCCCTCAGGAAACACTTCAGTTGATTACAATTTCTTGCCTGATGAGGTAACCCAGGACTTCATTTCTGAAGAGTCTGGGCCATCAGAAGCCTTACTTGTATTGGGTTATTGTAATTTTCCATTGACTTAATCTCAGGGCATGAGAGTAATAAGAGGTGCCCCAGAGGAGCTTCTGCATTTGGATATACTCCTCTTTAAAGCCTTTGCATAATAGCAACCCAGTTTCCCCTTGGAAGTCAGGATCAGGAGCCCTAGCTAGTATAATAACCTCCTTCTTTGCCTACTGATTCACTGCCATGAAGCAGTCTCAACTTGCAGTTTAATGGATCATTACTACGACATCTGGTGGACGCATTCCTCCCTTAGGTGCTAAGACTTCTCTGGTAGCAGAACCCAAAGTTGTAGAGATGAGAAAGAAAAAATTCACAGATGGATCACCAAAGGTAATCAAAAGAAGAGCTCCTCTCATTTCTGTCTCTTGATTCCTGGACCTATGAATTCTGACTATGGAGTAAATAGCACCGTATAATAGTCACTGATTCAGAGTACGTATTGCATCCTGGAAGATGTTACCCTAGCTCTGCAAAGTGTCACCCATCTGGCATCATAACAGAATCTTTAAAAAAGGCCATTCCACTGGTTTATCAAGCCAGCTGCTTCAGGATATTGGGAACATAATAAGACCAGTGAATTCTTCAAACTTGAGCTCATTGTCTTGCTTCATTTGCTATAAAACAAGTTCTTCGCTTAGAAGCAGTGCTGTGTGGAATACCATGATGGCAAAAAATAGATTCTGTAAACCTCCTCATGGAGGTTTTGGCATAAGCATTATGGACAAGGAAGGCAAATTCATATCTACAACAAATATTTATTCTAATGAAAGCAAAGCACTGCCCCCTTCTATAATGTAAGTATATTCGTATAGTATGCGATAATCAACCATATAATCAGCCTGCTACCAGGCTACCCTTACTTGCTCCTTCTGGGAATTGTGGTGTCATTTGAAGACCTCAGTGTTATTCTTCGCACTTGGCAGATTAGCCTTGGTGAATGTTAGTCTATGTTGCCAGGAAGATGGGTGACTAGAGAAAGAGGCTGACTGATACCAATCACACGAGTAATCCTTGGTGAGCTTTCACATGGTACAACTCTCCACATGCTGTGCTCATTTAGGGGGATCTATTAGCATACTTCTTCCTTGTCATTAATTTTCAAATCATGTTCCTTCCAGGTCCTTGATCATTCAGCCAAGTAACGAGCACCAATGTGCGAGTCTCTGTAGAATCTACACACTCTCTTTCTAGGAGAGGAAGCAGCCAGGTTCCCTGCTTAAAGTTCCACCCATGGGGAATTTTCTTTTTGCTGCTCTTCCTTCAGTGCCATCGCAAAGGGGGGCTGTAGTGCTACAGCTGCCCACTTTTGGGTGGGACCAGAATATTGTGCAGGAATGAGTGTGAACTAGATGCGGATTTATTTTTCTTCCTCTATCAAGTGGCCATAGGAAGTGTCCCGTGAGACCATAGGTGTGGGTTTAGGATAAATATAGAGAATAAGCAGGGAATCTGGAGTATGGGCCAAGGACACTTCAGCCATGTGGATGCAGCTTGTGTATTCAGTATCTGCTCAAGCCTTATCTAATAGACACCACTTGCATCTGATAGTGGAATGTTGCTGTACATGCCCAAATTTTCGGCTTGATGAGTTGGACAATACCCAAGTCATAATGGGAAGCTCATGTTGAATGATCAACTATTCATTCTCTCCCGGGGCTCAGTATCAAGTCAGAAGCAGTTTCCCCAAAAGAGAATAGTTATTTGCCAAGGATGGCATAGTTTTGCTCCCAAGCCTTGAAAGTCTGCACCGTGATTCACATGTAGGGGCCTGCCAAACACTCAGTACTTGACCTCTCTTGGTCACAGATGCTTCTTGCACCGATGAGTGTTCTGAGTTCCAGTGGCTGGGCAGCTTGACAACAGCCTTATATCTCCTACAAAGTCCTGCTTTTCTGGCCCCAGTACACAACTGGCAAGCTTTTGGATTGCCTGTAATGAAAATGAAGTATATGTGTTGTCTTCATTCTATGTCCATGGCTTCCCTTTCTTAAAATTTAGGGAGGCCAGGTGCAGCAATTTGTTCTTTACCCTGAAGAAGATATCTTGACACATCCCAGATGATTAAACTGTTAGAAGTTTCACTGAGGAGACAGGCCCTTGGATTTTGTGGAATTTATTTTCTCTGGCATACACATACCTTAATCAAAGTATCAGAGTAGTTAATTCCTGCTTACCAGATCCAGTCAGCATGACATCATCGATGTAACAGACCAGTGAGATATCCTTTGGAAAGAAAGATAAGGTCCCTGTGGACTAGATCAGTGGTTCTCAATTGTGGACAGTTGGCAAAGGACATTTGGCCATGCCTGCAGACATTTTTGGTTGTCACAAGTGTGTGTGTGTGTGTGTGTGTGTGTGTGTGTGTGTGTGTGTGTGTGGCAGGGGGAGCTGCTAGTCATCTAGTGAACAGAGACCCAGGGATGCTGTTAAGCATCCTGTGATGCACAGGACAGTCCCCTACAGCAAAAAATGATCTGGCCCCAAATGTCTATAGTGCCAAGATTGAGAAAGTGTGGACTAGATTACGAGATAAGGCTGGAGGTTTGAAATATCTCCAAAGTAGCATAGTGAGTGGAGCAACAAACTGCTTCAGATATTCTAAGATGTATAGAGAAAAAAGCATTCATCAGCTCAGTAGCTGCACACTCAGTACCAGAGGGTATGTTGATTTGATTCAGTGGGGAAATCACTTCTAGAATAGCAGTTGGAATTGAAATTACCAACTAATCAAGTTTTGATAGCTTAGTCACTTTTCCGAATGTATCTGTGCTTTGCTGAGACCAAATAACTTGAGCTGAATGAAGACGGGGGAGGGGATGAATGTGTTGGGGGATTACTGTCCCTGCATCTCTGTGCTGTCACTAATCCCCACAGTCCCTAAGGAGCCAGGATTGGTTTGGTTTACTGTTTTGGTAAGACAGCATAATTCTAATAATTTCCACCTGCCCTTCCTCCGTCTAATGGCCTTCCTATTAATTCACAGGCCTGGGAGCCAGTGTTTAGGTTCTGACAGGTGCTGAGTTTGTGTATTCCAACTGTGTATCCCAGAACTGGGGAAATAGCCACAGGATCCATCTGGGGTCCCAGTGGTTCTTCATTTTTGAGAATGTATCTGTGTTTTGCTGAGTTGAATGAAGATGGGGTGGGAGTGGATATGTTGGGGGATTACTATCCCTGCATCTCTGTGCTGTCACTAATCTTTGCAGTCCCTCAAGGAGCCAGGATTGCTTTGGTTTACTGTTTTGGTAAGACCACATAATTCTAATAATTTCCACCTGCCCTCACTCCATCTAATGGCCTTCATATTAATTGACAGGCCTGGGAGCCAGTGTTTAGGTTCTGGCAGGTGCTGAGTTTGTGTATTCCAACTGTGTACACCAGAACTGGGGAAATAACCACAGGACCCATCTGGGGACCCAGTGGTTCCATTGTGAAGTGAGCCCAGTTATAAAGGTCATTGATCATCTAATTTCCTCAAGCCCCAGCTCTGACTGGTAGAACATGGTGGAGTTTTAGGTTCTGAGGAGTTATTGTTAATTTGGAGACAGCTTTTTTTTTTTTTTACTCCACATTACCAGGGCATAGTCATACTAGTTTTTAATTCCACATCACCAGTGCATAGTCATACTAGTAAACTGACACAGCTCCATTTGGGGGGAAGCTAGGAGGAGGATTTACAGTATGCATTTGGGGATAAGTAAAGGAGATCAGCCCTGGGATTTCTTTGGGAAGAATGATGCTAAAGCTGAAACTCCAGTACTTTGGCCACCTCATGCGAAGAGTTGACTCGTTGGAAAAGACTCTGATGCTGGGAGGGATTGGGGGCAGGAGGAGAAGGGGACGACAGAGGATGAGATGGCTGGATGGCATCACCGACTCGATGGACATGAGTCTGAGTGAACTCCAGTTGGTGATGGACAGGGAGGGAGGCCTGGTGTGCTGTGATTCATGGGGTTACAAAGAGTCGGACACGACTGAGTGACTGAACTGAACTATACTGAATATTGTCTTTCTTCCAGACCTATCTTTCCCTTCGTTCGAGGGGCTTTAGGTCTTGAAAGTACTCAAGTCTGGGAATTGTTTGAAAGCTGTAACTATGTTAATTCAAGTCACAATGTGAGCTACAAAAGCACCTGACTTAGAACCAGAATGTAACACTTCCACTTTTCAAATCTTGTACAAGTTTCTCATGGCCAATAATAACTCAAAAACATAGAGGGAAGGAAATCTGTGGGAAACATCACAGCTTAGTTAAAATGATGGTACAAAACCACCACAAGTTGAATACAGAAAAGCTGTTATTACTGATGTTGACCTTGAGCTGATGCATGTTGCTTATATATAGTGATATCTATTGCTGCCTCAGTTTATTTACCTATTTGGAATAGCTGACATTAGGGCTATTGAGGGTGGCTGTGTACAAGTCCAGAGGTACCATTGACGTGGACTGGAATGTGAAAGTTGTGCCCTGACTTTGTGCAGCGCAGCACCCTGGCCAGAGTTAGTGTGTGGCTTTGTGTGTGACCGACAAAGCTTCTGATGGTTTGAGCTTTTTTTTGATCAGAATGTTAATTGGTGATAGCTTTTGATAGATTGTGGTTTTTAATGACTATACTTGCAAGGAAGTGAGAGTATACAGTTTATTTAGAAAACATGTAAGAGATGTTTTACTCTATAAATTTTGGACAGTATTCAGAATGGTAGTTTTGGCAAGTGAGATGCTTCTGAAAAAGTTTCCCCCCTTCTAAAACATGGCTGAAAATCTAAATATTTTAGTATATGTTTATTTAGAACAATTTGGTATGTATATTCGATATTCAGCTTTGTGGTGTGTTTTAGCTCTCATTAGTGAATAAGCATCTAATGATCAAGTGAAAACCAGGCATTGAAAACCAGGCATTTAAGTTATAGTTAAGTAAAAGGATGATGAGTATTTGTTTAAGTTAATATTTGCAGACACAAATACACAGATTTTTTTGGGTACGGTTTAGTGAATTTTGATAAACGTATAGACCAGCTCAATCAAGATGAACATTTCCATTATTCCAGAAATTTCACTTCAGCCTTTTTCTAATCAGCACACTCCCCTCTTTATTACTGTAGATTTGGTTTGCTTGTTCCAGAACTTAAGTGAATCAAACAGTGATTCTTTTTTTTGTTTACAAGGTTTCCTTATTTCATTCATTTGTCTGTGAGATCTGTCCATGTTGTGTGTATATCAGCCAGTAATTCATTTTCATTGCAAAATAGTATTCTTTTGTATGAAACTACCACTATGAGTTCATCCATTCCACTATTGACAAACATTTGGATTGTTTCCACTTGGGATTATTAAAAACAAAGCTGTTATGAACATTCTTGTACACATCTTTTTTTAACTTTTATTTTTATTTTTTCTGGGGAAAAACATAGGATTGGAATTGTTGAATGGTAGCAAAGGTATATTTTTAACTTTTTAAGAAATTGACAAGATATTTTCCAAAGTTATTGTACCATTTTACACTCTTACCAGCAAAGTATGAGTTCTAATGATTTTTCACCAACATTTGATGTTGTCAGTCATTTTTACTTTAGGCATTCTGGTGGATGTTTAGTGGAATCTCCCTATGATTTTCAATTTACAATTCATTACTAATGATGTATACTTTTTTAGTGTTCTTATTGTCCATTTGTATATATTCTTTTATGATGTGTATGTACAAGTCTTTTGATTATTTTAAAAATTGGGTCAATTGTGGTTTTTGTTCTTGATTTATAGGAGTTTTTAAAAAATAATGTATTCTGTAGAAGTTCTTTGTCAGAAAATATGTCTAAAATTCAAAGGGGGACTGTTGGAGATAAAAATTTGAGAGTCATGTGGTATAGCTAATATTGAAAGTCACAGGACAGTAAATTCACCTAGGGAAAATGTGTGGAAAGTGAAGAAAGAAAGTGTTAGTCTCTCAGTCATGTCTGACTCTTTGTGACCCCATGGACTGTAGCCCACCAGGCTCCTCTGTCCATGGAATTCTCCAGGCAAGTATACTGGGGTAGGTTGCCATTTCTTCTTCCAGGGGATTTTCTGAAGCCAGGTCTCCTTCATTGCAAGCAGATTCTTTGCCATCTGAGCTACCAAGGAAGCCCATAAAAGTGAATACGGGGAGTACCAGTACTCTGGTAGAAGGAACTGACGTGGTTCCTTCCTTCTTGCTACAAAAACATGAATTGGCTTAAATATAACTTTTTAAGTGTGTTTACTACTGAGTTCTAAAGGAGAAAGGAATGAAATTAAAAGCCAAAAGGAAAGCACAAATTGACAGCATGACAGCCCTTAAAGTGTACACATTGTGAAATGTGATTCCAGCACCTTTATGTGGATAGGAGATAGAACACAAAGTCACTAAACCACAGGGAAGAAACAAATAGTTTTTGCTTAGTAAACGAACTAATATATATTTGAATAGTAAATGACCAGATAAAATCTACAGAAACAATTGGAAGACAAGTAAAAAGATGGCACATATTTGTTACTAATTACTTTAAATGTTACTGGATTGAGTGCTCCAAACAAAAGACATAGGGTGACTGATTGGATGAAAAAACAATAAACTTCAGTATGTTTCCTACAAGTGATCTACTTTAGGCCGAATACATATAAGGCTGAAAATGATGGGATGGAAAATGTTACTTCATGCAAACAAAAGTGACAAGAAAGCAGGGATAGCAATGCTCATATCAGACAAAAATAGACTTTAAAACAAAGGCTATAACAAAAGACAAAGAAGGACTTTATATAATGATGAAGGAGTCAATACAAGAGGATATTACACTTACATATATGCACCCAATACATAAGCACCTAAATATATAAAGCAAATACTAACAGACATAAAAGGAAAAGCTGACAATAATACAATAATAGTGAGACTTTGACATCCCACTTACAGCAAGGGAGAGATCATCCAGGCAGAAAACTGGTAGGAAACGGTGATCTTAAATGACACAATGGACCAGTTGGACTTGATAGATATCTCTAGGATATAACATCCCAAATCAGCAGAATATGAATTCTTTTCAAGTGCACATGGATGAGTTCTCTAGGGTAGATCACACGCTAGGCCACAAAGCAAATCTCAACACATTTAAGAGGATAGAAATTAGATGAAGCATTTTTTCCCAACCACAGCAGGATGAAATCACAAATCAGTTACAGTTAAAGGAAAATGAGAGAAGCACAAACACATGGAGACTAAACAGCATGTTACTAAAAAAGTAAAAAAGAAATCAAGAAGGAATTCAGAAATATCTCAAGATAAATGACTTGACTTGAAGACACAGCACTCCAAATCTATGGGATACAGCAAAAGCAGTTCTAAGGGGGAAATTTATAGTGATATAGGTCTTCCTAAAAAAACAAGAAAAAAATCCCAAACGACCTAAGCTACTACCTAAAGGAATTAGAAAAAGAAGAATTAAACAAAACCCAAAGTCAGCAGAAGGGAGGCTATAATAAAGAGGGGAAAAAAATTAGGTAGAGATTAAAAAAAAAACAACAAAAAAACAGGAAACATCAGTGAAACCAAGAGTTGATTTTTTGAAAAGATAAACAAAATTAATAAACCTTTAGCCAGGCTAATCAAGAATGAAAAATAGGGGACCCAGGTAAACATAATAAGAAATAAGAGAGGAAAGCTAACAACTGATACCACAGAGATACAAAATAACGTAAGAGAATACCATGAACAGTTATATGCCAATAAGTTGGACAACCTAGAAGAAATGTACACATTTCTAGAAACATAAAGCTTGCCAAGACTGAAACAAGAAGAAACAGACAATTTGAAGACAATGATCACTACTAGTAAAATAGAATTTGTAATTAAAAAAAAAAACAACAACCTACCAGCTAACTAAGGTCCATGACTGGATGGCTTCACTGGAAAATTCTCCCAAATGTATAAAGAAGAGTTAATACCAATCCTCAAAATATTCCAAAATCACTGAAAAGGAGGAAGTACTCCCAAATTGATTTTATGAGACCACCATTACCTGATACCAAAACCAGACAAAAACACTACAAAAAAAAGAAAATTATAGGCCATTGATATAAAAAATACATAATATTAGTTCACCAGTGTACAAAAAAGTATCATATGCCATGATCTAGGTGGCTTTACTCCAGAGATAGAAGGATAGTTCAATATTTGCAAGTCATAAGTGTGATGCACCATTAACAAAAGGAATGGTAAAAAGCCACATGATCCTCTCAATAAATGCAGAAAAACCATTTGACAAAATTCAACATCCATTTATGATAAAAAAAAAAAAACTTGCATCAAAGTGGGTATAGAGGGAACATATTTCAACATAATAAAGGCCATAGCCAACATCATAGTCAACAGTGAAAAGCTGAAAGCCTTTCCTATAAATTCAGGAACAAGATGGGGATTCTCACTCTTGCCAGTTCTATTTAAATGGTATTGGAAGTACTCGCTACAGCAGTCACACGAGAAAAAAAAAAAAGGTAGGGAAGAAGTAAAATTCACTATTTCACATGATAACTATATACAGGAAACTCTAAAAGTCTCTACCCCAAAACTATTAGAACTAATAAGTAAATTCAGTGAAGTTGGAGGATACAATATTGATATACAGAAATATGCTGCTTTTCTATACACTAATAGCAAGCTATCAAAAAGAGAAAGTAGAGAACAATCCTGTTTAAAAATCGCATCAAAAAGAATAAAATACCTAGGAATAAGCTTAACCAAGGAGATGAAAGACTTATCTTCTGGGAAGTATGAAACATTCATAAAGGTAATTGAAGATGATACAAAGAAGTGGAAAGATACCCCATGCTTTTGAATTATAAGAATTAATATTGTTAAAATGATCACACTACTCAAAGAAATTTGCAGATTTAATGCAGTCTCTGTAAAAGTACCCATGACATTTTTCACAGAACTAAACAGATAATCTAGAATTCATATGGAACCACAAAGAACATGAAATGCTAAAGCAATCTTGAGAAAAAAGAACAAAGTTGGAGGTACCACTCTCTCAGATTTCAAGCTATACTATAAAGCTACAGTAATCAAAACAGCTTGGTACTGGCACAAAACCAGACTTAAAGATCAATGGAACTGAGGCAGACGCTTTAGCCTCTGAGCCACCAGGGAAGCCTTGAATCCATACACATACGTTAATTTATGACAGTTAATCTATGACAAAGGAGACAAGAATATACAATGGTGAAAATGGAATCTCTTCAATAAGTGGTGCTGGGAATACAGGACAGCTATATGTGAAAGATCAGAACATCACCTCCCACTCTGTATAAAAGTAAACTCAAAATGGATTAAAGACCTAGCTGTGCAACCTGAAACTATAAAGCTCCTAGAAGAAAACATAGTAACAGCATTCTGTGACATAAATTATAGCGATTTTATTTGGATATGGCTCCCAAAGGAAAAGAAAACAAAGTAAACAAATGAGGCCTAATTAAACTTAAGAGCTTTTGCATAGCAAAGGAAACCACCAATAAAAAGGACAGTCTGTTGGATGGAAAGTATTTGCTCTTGATATGGCTGATAGGCCAAAATAGATGAACAGCTGATACAGCTCAGTGTCTCAAGGCAAACCACTTATAAAATGGGCAAAAGACCGGAGCAGACATTTTTCCAAAGAAGAATACACATAGCTAACAGGCACATGAAAAGATGTTTAACATTGCTAATTGTTAGAGTAATGCGAATCAAAGCAATGAGTTATCGCCTCACCTCACACCTGTCAGAGTGATTTTTATCAAAAAGCCAGCAAATGATAAATGTTGGAGAGGATGTAGAGAAAAGAAAACCCTTGTACACTGAATGGTGGGAATGTAAATTGATGTAGCCGCTTTGGAACAGTATGGAGATTAGTCAAAAAAACTAAAAACAGAGCTACAGTATGACCCCGTAATTCCATTCCTGTATGTATATCCAGAAAAAAAGAAAACACTAATTCAAAAAGAGACATATACACCAGTGTTCATAGCAGCACTATTTACAATAGCCAAGATATAGAAGTAGCCTTAGTGTCCATCAAGAGATGACTGGATAAAGAAAATGTGGCATATATGTATGCAGTGTTACTCAGCCTTAAAAAAGAAGGAAATTCTCTTTGCAACAGCATGGTTAAACCTTGAGAATATTACAGTTAGTGAAATAAACAGACAAAGACAAGTACTATGTGATGTCACTTATATATGAAATCTAAAATATGATACAAACACATGTATTTAGGAAAACAGAAACAGACTCTCAGAAAATGAACTAGTGGTTACTGGAGGGAAGAGGGAAGGGGGGGGAAATTAGGAATAGGGGGTTTTAAGGTACAAGCCACTACATATAAAATAGATAAGCAACAAGGATATATTGTGTAGTGCAGGGATTTATAGCCATTATGTTGTAATAACTTTTAATGGAGTGTAATGTGTAAAAATACTGAATCATTTTGCTGTACACCTGAAACTACATAATATTGTAAATCAGCTACACTTTAGTTTAAATAAGCAGCAAAATATACGTAATTGAAAATAGCCTTGAAGACTCAAATATACATCTGAGAAGATGATTTAGAGTGAAACGTGAAGAAATGGACATTAAGAGTATGAAGAGTGATTAGCAAATATGGAGCATAGAATGAAAAAGTACACTGTACCTTTAGTAGACATTTGAGAAGGAGATAAAGAAATCCTTGAGAAGCTGTTTTTGTAAAGATGATGGTTGAGAGTGATCCACAGTTGAGGACATAACGTGTCTTTAGATTGGACACACTGAATACCTAGCAGAATAGAGAAATCCATACCCAGTGGAATTGCTAACTCAAAACAGAAAATCTGAATAGCAGTCAAGAGGAAACATGATTTCTGAAGTTGTTAATTAGATGAATAGTAAGTTTTTCATTAGCAGTAGTAAATATATAAAATTGATATCTCTTTAATATGACAGAATAACTATAAACCACAAATTATCTCCTTAGATGGTCCTTTAAGAGCAAGGACAAAATAAAGGTATTTTCAGACAAATAAAGACAGATTTTTCTACCCATGTATTTTGACTGGCATAAAACCTGATGTAGAGATAAATGGAACAGACTAGAGCCCCCAGAAATAAAAACATGCTTATATGTTAATCTGTGACAGTTAATCTGTGACAAAGGAGACAAGAATATACAATGGCGAAAATGGAATCTCTTCGATAAGTGGTGCTGGGAATACTGGACAGCTACGTGAGAAAGATCAGAACATCACCTCCTACTCTATATAAAAATAAACTAAAAATGAGGTAAAGACCTAACTGTATGGCCTGAAATTATAAAACTCTTAGAAAAGAACATAGGCACAGCACTCAATACAAGAAGAGGATATTACACTTACTAACATATATGCACCCAGTACACAAACACCTGAATATATAAAGCAAATACTAACAGACAGAAAGGGGGAAACTGACAATACTACAGTAATAATGAGACTTTAACATCGCACATACATCAAGGGGGAGAGATCATCCAGGCATGAAACTGGTAGGAAAACAGTGATCTTAAATGATGCAATGGACCAGTTGGACTTGATAGATATCTATAGGATATAGCATCCCAGATCAGCAGAATACAAATTCTTTTCAAGTGCACATGGATGAGTTCTCTAGGGTAGATCACACACTAGGCCACAAAGCAAATCTCAACAGATTTAAGAGAAGTATGTTGTCTTTCTCAACAAATGTAAGAAATTACAATAAGCAAAGAATTTCAGGTTGATCAATATAAACATGGACTATAACACTAACAAAGGGTAATTGTTTATTTTAGGATGCTGGGGGAAAATGAACAAAAATGCTAGATAAGAATAACAGGGGAATCACTGGAGTGAAAACTTCTGAGACCTTGGTTTACTGGGGAGGAGGATGTAAAATGGATTGTTTAAAAATTTAAGGCATACTGTGCATTTTAAATTTTAAATAAAAGAAATGGAATGTATACTAGCTTGTAGTGGGAAGGAAAATTAAACTAAATCCAGTAGAAGGAAGAAAAAAAAATTGATGGAATGATCATAGGATAGCTATAAGGGGATTAAGCTCCCCATTTAAAACTATATATATATATTTCTCTTCTTGTATAAAAAGTAATAAAATCTAACTCCAGCCATTAAAAAGTGAAAAATTTTAAAGTTTAATGTGAATAAAATGTTGAAAAAGGTAATTAAACTGGCAAATTAAGATTAATTTCAGATGAACCTCATGGCTCAAATGGTAGATAATCCACCTACAATGCAGGAGACCTGGATTTGATCCCTGGATCAGGAAGAGCCCCTGGAGAGAAGAATGGCTACCCAGTCCAGTATTCTTGCCTGGGGAGTTCCATGGACGGAGAAGCCTGATGGGATACAGCTCATGGGGTCTCAAGAGTCCAACATGATGGTGACTGAGCATGCCCACATGAACATAGGCTGCTCTCATCTGGAAGCGATGTTGGATTCTCTGTAAAGAATGATAAGGAAATAATAAAATAAGTAAAATTAAAAAATAAAGATAAGGAATATTGGAACAAGTAAAGTAAGTTTTATTCAGTGGACGTGTACAGAATGTATACTCAAAGCAGAATATGCTGTTTTTGAACATATATAGAGTAGTTCAGCTAAAGTACAGTTAAGATGTAAATTTGCTGCTCTGAATACACTTAATAGAATATGAGGGACTAAGAATTCATTAGAAAAAAAACCCCAATGTAAGATGAATTTTACAACTTAAATTTAACAGGTAAACATAAGGAATGTAGAAGAAAGAAAATAATGAAAATTAGAGCAGGTGATAAGGAAATGGAAAAACAAAAACAGGAAACATCAGTGACACCAAAAGCTGGTTCTTTGAAAAGATGAATAGAATATGTTTAGGACGGGGCCGTGGTACATGAGAAGAGGAACAAAGGGCACTGAAGTAACTGTTAGTAGGTTAGGCAGAAAATCTGGAGTTGTGTTGCAGAAGCCAAGAGAATAAAGAAAGAGCAAGCAGCTGTGTCACATGCAGCTGTTGGGTTTTTCAGCATAGAAGTGACTGGTACCCTTGACAAAACTAGTCCCGTTGAAATGGTGGAGACAGTTCTGCTTGGAGTGGGTTGAAGCAAAGATTGGGAAGTGACAACAGTAATTTACCAGCAGTCACAAAAGCTTCTTTTGATGACTATTTTTATGTGTAGAGAGGGCTTCCCTGGTGGCTCAGATAGTAAAGAGCCTGCCTGTAATGCAGGAGATCTGGGTTTGATCCCTGGGTCACGAAGATCCCCGGGAGAAGGGAATGACTACCCACTCGAGTATTTTTGATGGAGAATTCATTCCATGGACAGAGGAGCCTGATGGCTGCAGTCCATGGAGTTGCAAAAAGTCAGACACAACTGAATGACTTAACATTTTTATGTGTAGGAAGTAGAGTTAGAAGGGGCATATGGTTACAGGACAATTCCCCCTTTTAAAATGAGATACAGGAGTATGTTTATGTGATGTTGGACAGTCCATTTGAAAACTGATGACTCAGGTGAACAAGAGTAAGTTTAGGAACAAAACCCCTGAAACGGCAACGTTAAACGGGATCCATAGTATGGAAGGTGAGTTGGTTTTCTGGTAACAGCAAGGACCTTTCACAGAAGTTGTGGATAGGTCGTAGTTTTGATGTGGATAAAAAACTGAGTAGCTCTCTAATTGTTTCTGTATTATTAATGAACTTTAAAACAAAACATCCTTTGGCAAGTGAGGATGTAAGAGAAGGGAGGAGAAAGTGTGAAATCAGGGTTTTAAAGGGTAAAATTTCTCAAAGTATAAAGGATTGTCAGATGATGTTGAGTCCTCATTTGGGATTTGTGGCCCAAAAATGTAAGTGAATCGGGTACCCGACTTGTGAATGTGTCTCTTAACGATCTTGAACGATGTTGAGTGTGTATTGAGTTGGAGCATGATTGAGTTTCACAGCAATGAGGGTTTGCCATGCAAATGTGAAAGAGGTACTGAAAAGCAGAGGAGTCAAGGAATTTTGTAAAGGAGCAGTTATAGTAGAGAATCATAGCATATTGCCTGGGTGAGGAGGTACATGAAGACCGGGATGTATGGTGGTAAATGAGGAAGGGTCAGTGGACTAGAAGTTTTGAGGTTGAAGAAAACTGAATATTCCAGTGCAAGACTGTTTGAATATTCTGGGGACAAGAACTAATTATTTCAAATCAATGCTATAAATGCTCTCAACACATCTATTACAAGACTTACTTAGGATACATGAAAAATTAAAAAGTCACAAAGTCAAGAATATAGTTTGATTATAGTGTTTATATCAGTGCATCATAAGATTTAAGAATTTTCTGGGAAGGTCCATGTCATTCTACTCTTAGGCACGTAAATGATGAGGAAAATTGTGTTTATATTGTTTATAAATTGTCTATAAGTTGCTTATAAATTGAGTTATAATTTAGATCTGCTCAAATAGTATAGACAGTGGTGGTGTTCATTTGCTAAATTGTGTCCAGCTTTTTGTGACCCAGTGAATTGCAGCATGCTGGTTTCCCTTGTCCTTCACTATCTCCCAGAGTCTGCTGAAACTCATGTCCATTGAGTTGGTGATGTTTTCTAACCATCTCATCCTCTGCCACCCTCTTTTCTTTTTGGTTTCAATCTTTCCCAGCATCAGGGTCTTTTCCAGTGAGTCTGCACTTCATATCAAGTGGCCAAAGTATTGGACCTTCAACTTTAGCATCAGTCCTTCCAATGAATAGTCAGGTTTGATTTCCTTTAGGAACTCCTTGCAGTTCAAGGAACTCTCAAAAGAGTCTTCTCCAGCACCCCAGTTCAAAAGCATCAATTTTCTGGCACTCAACCTTCTTTTTGGTTCAACTCTCACATCCATACATGACTGCTGGGAAAACCATAACTTTGACTGTACAGACCTTTGTCTGCAAAGTGATGTCTTTGCTTTTTAATCTGCCGTCTAGGTTTATCATAGCTTTCCTTTCAAGAGGCAAGTATCTTTCAGTTTCATGGCTGCAGTCACCATCTGCATTGATTTTCCATTTTCCCCCCCTCTATTTACCCTGAAAATATAGAAGATATGTGCTGTGTGTGCCAAGTTGCTACATTCTTTGTGACCCTATGGACTGTAGCCCACCAGGCTCCTCTATCCATGGGATTTCCCAGGCAAGAATACTATAGTGGGTTGCCTAAGGGAAAAGGTACCCTAGTAGGACTGGGTCCCTACCTTGGACACAGAGAATGCAGAGAACGTAACCGCCACCCAACCAAGAAATGGTAATCACAGTGGACCTTTCAGGGATCTGTTTGATATCCGTTACCAATATCTGTTTACCAATTTCTTTTAACCCGAACCCACTCACTTCTCTGTTACACAATTGTTTATTTTCTAGCTCATAAGACCTAAACCTCAAACCGGTCCGTCGACAATTAACACAAGACAAATGAAGATTTACAAGATCTAAAGTCTTAAAGTGACTATTAAAAAAAAAGAAATGACAAACATCAAAAATAAAAGACATATTACACTACAAAACTGTAGAATTTGAAAGACCGTCCCCTCTCAGACGGAGAGTGGTCCCCATCGATTAAGAAAATTTTTTTTTTTTTTTAATGTTACTGGTCTTCTTTGAAGCTTTTTTTTCTTTTTTATAATTTTTTAAATTTAAATTTTATTTTTTTACTTTACAATACTGTATTGGTTTTGCCATACATTGACATGAATCCACCACAGGTGTACATGAGTTCCCAACCCTGAACCCCCCCTCCCACCTCCCTCCCCATATCATCTCTCTGGGTCATCCTAGTACACCAGCCCCAAGCATCCTGTATCCTGTATCAAACCTAGACTAGTGATTCATTTCTTACATGATAGTGTACATGTTTCAGTGCCATTCTCCCAAATCATTCCACCCTTGCCCTCTCCCTCAGAGTCCAGAAGTCTGTTCTTTATAAGCAAAAATAAGAACTTTTTTATTTGTCACGTAAGTGGGAAAAAACTCACCATGAGTTACCAACATAATTACTTAAAAGAAGGGACAGCTAACTATGAGTAGAAGGGCAGAGCCTCAAAATAGAGAGAGCATTTGGGAGTCTTAACACCGACAATGTGTGTTCATTCACATACATACATAAATATGCAGTCCTTTTTTTTTTTTTTNCCACCCTTGCCCTCTCCCTCAGAGTCCAGAAGTCTGTTCTTTATAAGCAAAAATAAGAACTTTTTTATTTGTCACGTAAGTGGGAAAAAACTCACCATGAGTTACCAACATAATTACTTAAAAGAAGGGACAGCTAACTATGAGTAGAAGGGCAGAGCCTCAAAATATAGAATAGTCCTTTTAAGAGAGGGCATTTGGCAGTCTTACAGCAACAATGCATATTCATTCACATACATACACAAATATGCAGTCCTTAGATTGCTGAGGACCTATGTAAACTTCATCTGTTGGCAAGTATTTCAGAAATACCTGCCTTGCTGATTTGAGGACCTCGGCAGTAACCTAGTTTGTCTCTTGGTGATACTATTATCAACAAAAACGGTAGCTAAGGGAGAAGTTTAGCATAATGAATTAAGGAATTTGAAGTTCCACATTCGAATCATCTGATTTTTTTTTTTTTTAAATATGCAGTCCTTAGTTTGCTGAGGACCTGTGTAAACTTCCATCTGTTGGGGAGTATTTCAGAAACACCTGCCGTGGTCATTTGAGGACCTCGGCAGTAGGTCCTAGTTTGTCTCTTGGTGATACTGTTATCAACAAAAACGGTAGCTAAGGGAGAAGTTTAGCATAATGAATTAAGGAATTTGAAGTTCCACATTCGAATCATCTGATGATTTCCATTAAACGGTTGGGACCTTTACAGACTCCCACTTTGCCCAATCCAGTTACTTTCTGCACAGATCCCCACCTCCTCCTCATACTGCATTTAAGCAGGCCAGAGGTAGGTGCAAAACTAAGTTATAAACTGTCTGGACTGGGTAGGACTGTCTTTCATTGCTGTATCTATGGAATGCAGATCATAGCATATTGCTCAATAAATTAGATGAATTTCAGTGAAGTAATATTCCAAGGGCAACACCTAATAGTGGAAGGAAAAAATCCTTTCAAGCTATAAATTAGTATAATTCTTGGTTTTGGTGAATAGTAAATAAGATCTGCAAAGACTATGAGGATAATTATTTCAAGATATAACACTGAAGCATGAATTATTTACCTGAATTCATTACTAGATAATATTGGCTGCCATTTAAGAATGCTTACAACGTACATCTCCCTATGTTGTGTGTTATTCATCCATTGACTCAGCAGATATTTATCAAGTTTCTACTTGTGTGTATTGTGCACTGCTTCTAGGCACCAGGGCTGTGGAAGTAAGACAGACAAGATTTTTTTTTTTTTTCATACTTTTAATGGGGAGGTCATATGAAAACAAGTAACTTTTAAAATAATTTTAGATAGTAGTAAGTGATATGAAGGTAATAATGGAGAGTTAAAGAATGGGGAGAAACTGGTGGGAGAATCTCAGACATGGTGGTTGGAGAAGGCCCTCAGTGCTGGTGCAAGATGGTTGAACATAGCGCTTTGAAACAGGTCCTGGTATCACCCTGCTTCCCAGGGCAAGTCACTTGCCCCAAGTTGCACAGCTGTTAAGTCCCAGGGCCAGGATTCAAGCCAGGCAGCCCCACTCCAGACCCATTTCCCTTAATCATTATGCTAGAGTTTGTGGACCTGAATTATCAATCATGTTTTCTGTGGAAATATTTTCTTTGAACTCAGCCATTTTTTTGCTTTAAAAACTGATAACCCACTTTCTCCAGACTTACTGCTCTCCTCCTTCACACACCGTCTTCCTTTGGGCCATTTCATTGTAAATCAGCACTTCTGTTTGAGGACAGCAGTAGAAAAGAGAAGGGCTGCCAAATGAAAATGGATTACATGCTTATTCATTAAAAACATTAGTTTGCTGAGGGACAGAGTAGAAACTATTGCATTAAATAGCTTTTAAGTAGCCTATGGATTTAATTTCTCTCTGTTCTCTGTAATTTTAATTTAATACCAGGGCTTTAGAGTCTTTTGGTTTATGATTCTTTGGCCTGTAACTTCTTTTTGTGGCGTAGAGTTTGAAACTCTGTTTAACTGAAGGCTGGGTGTAATCTAACGAGGATCAGAGACTGCATGGAGGAAGTGCCGTCTCAGGTCTTATATTTCTGGATGTTTGCTTGTTCATTTCACTCATGAAACTAGTCCAGGTATCTTGTACAAGATGTTTTGCTGGATGAGAGAGAAGCCTATCAGCATCTCCTTGGAGAGGTACAATTAATTATTTAATTATAGTGATAATTGCTAGAAAGGTGAAAGACCAGATGTATATGCAAATTATTTCCAATATATATTTTCTGAATAGGTCTCATGTGGTACAAGAGGGATGAAAGAAGATTTACTGAATTATAGCTCAGGTGGCCCAAGAATATCTGATGCTGGGAAACAGCTCTAATGGGTAGAAAAACGGTACCCTTTGTATACCTGTTACTTATTAATTGCTGTCTCATATCAAAACTGTTTGTATTAGTTTTTCCCGCTAACTTCTTATATTTAGAGTCATTTCTTATAATCATGGAGGCTTCCCAGGTGGCTCAGTGGTAAAGAATCTGCCTGCCAAGCAGGAGACCTGGGTTCGATCCCTGTGCTGGGAAGATCCCCTGGAGAAGGGAATGGCAACCCACCCCAGTATTCTAGCCTGAAGGATTCCATGGACTGTATGGGGTCGCAAAGAGTTGGATACGACTGAGCGACTTTCACTTCACTTCAGTTATAGTCATGTTCCTTCAGCAATTGTAGGTTCTCAATTAATGTTCGTTAAACTAAACAATGTAACGTTGTGCTTTACAGATTTCGTTCTGTCATACTATTTTTTCATCTTAAAGTCATACTATTTTTTTCATTTTTAAGAGAGTTTATTCAAATTCTAAAGGGGGAATCCTCCAAAATAATTTCTTCTTTATTTTCTTTATTCTCATTCTCTTCTTTACAAGATTACCTCTCTTTTTTNCGTTAGTGTCAGCTGGACCTGGCCTTGAATCCTGCAGCTGCCATTTGCTAGGTGTGTGGCCCACTGGCAGTTTGTTTTGCTTGCTAAGCTTCTAGTTTCTTATCTATAAAGTGGGTAATGTAATCCACTTCTCAAGTTTACCCTAAGGATTAAATAAAATCATGTCTAATTAAGCACTCATCACAGAGGACATGGTCAATATTGAATAAATGATGGCTACTGTTTCTGTTATTGAACTGGTAGTGATGTTATTCCTGTATTCAGGGATTATGAGTAAATGCCAATGTAGTCTAGTCATGGTAGAGTTAGGACAAAAAGAGCGAGGAGCAGCCAGAGGAGAGAACCACCACTGAAAACATAAATATAAGCTGTTTATTCTTCTTTGGTCTGTTAATGGATAATCTTGAGCACACCATTTCACGATAGCTCTAACCACTAGCATTTTCTAGTCTGGGTCTTCATCTGTACACCAAACTAGTTGTGCTTAAAACTGTTACTGATCAAGCACATTACTCCCTGCGAACCATTGCTAGGGATTTATTTTATTTCATTTTGAAAGAGGAAGTGACACGAGTATTATATTGCTAAATACACTGTCCTTGCCATGCTCAGTAAATATGGTTTTTAGTTTGATGTAGTCCAGTTTGTTTGTTTTTGCTTTGTTGCCTTTGCTTTTGATATCAGATCCTAAAATTGAAGGTAAAAACATCAACATGTAGGAGGTATTCAGTTAATGTTTGGTGAATATTGAGGCAGAATTTACCTTACTTGTCACTAATAGAAACTAACTTACTCAGTAGTCTTTTTACTTAAATATTTTTTATGACAGGTAATGCATTCAAATGAGTGAAAATTTTTTTAAAGTTCAAAAAAGTATGCCTTTTGCTAGTCTAGTCCCTCGTCATCATAAGTTTTTTCCAGGGATATTTTATTAATATGAGCAAATATACATCTCCTCCCACCAGACTTTACACATAGGGCAGCCCTTGATTTGTTTTAAGACTATATCCTGGAGGTTATCCCATATCACTACATAAAGGTCTGCTTTAAAAAATTGCCTCGTACTCTACTATATGGATATGTTTAACCATGATGGCTATTTAAGTTGTTTCTGGCTTTCTGTTATTATAAGTGTTATTATAAATATTATAAACGTTGCAGTGAGTAAGTCTGTCTTATAAATGTCACGTCATGTCTTTCACATTTGGGAGCTTATTTGTATGCTAAATTTTTTTTGAGTAGTGTAGGGTTGCTACCTCATAGAGAAAGTTTGTAAGAAGCCTCTAACAGGGCATAATAAATATTTGTGCTTTACCTGAGAGGAAAGGAAGGATAGTTAGGGTTGCTGCTGCTGCTGCTAAGTCACTTCAGTCGTGTCCGACTCTGTGCGACTCCATAGATGGCAGCCCACCAGGCTCCGCCGTCCCTGGGATTCTCCAGGCCAGAACACTGGAGTGGGTTGCCATTTCCTTCTCCAATGCAGGAAAGTGAAAAGTGAACGTGAATTTGCTCAGTCGTGTCCGACTCTTAGCGACCCCATGGAGTACAGCCCACCAGGCTCCGCCATCCCTGGGGTTCTCCAGGCACGAACACTGGAGTGGGCTGCCATGTCCTTCTCCAATGCAGGAAAGTGAAAAGTGAAAGTGAAGTCACTTCAGTCGTGTCCGACTCTTAGTGACTCCATGGAGTACAGCCCACCAGGCTTTGCCGTCCCTGGGGTTCTCCAGGCAAGAACACTGGAGTGGGCTGCCATGTCCTTCTCCAGTGCAGGAAAGTGAAAAGTGAAAGGGAAGTCGCTCAGTCGTGTCTGACTCTGTGCGACCCCATGGAGTACAGCCCACTGGGCTCCCCGTCCCTGGGATTCTCCGGGCAAGAACACTGGAGTGGG
>SJYX01018400.1:83162-101313 GCA_006410675.1 Oreotragus oreotragus
AAGAACACTGGAGTGGGCTGCCATTTCCTTCTCCAATGCATGAAAGGGAAAAGTGAAAGTGAAGTCACTTCAGTCGTGGCCGACTCTTAGCGACCCCATGGAGTACAGCCCACCAGGCTCTGCCGTCCCTGGGGTTCTCCAGGCAAGAACACTGGAGTCGGCTGCCATGTCCTTCTCCAATGCAGGAAAGTGAAAAGTGAAAAGTGAAAGTGAAGTCGCTCAGTCGTGTCCCACTCTGTGCGACCCCATGGAGTACAGCCCACCAGGCTCCACCGTCCCTGGTGTTCTCCAGGGAAAAACACTGGAGTGGGCTGCCATTTCCTTCTCCAATGCATGAAAGGGAAAAGTGAAAGTGAAGTCACTTCAGTCGTGGCCGACTCTTAGCGACCCCATGGAGTACAGCCCACCAGGCTCTGCCGTCCCTGGGGTTCTCCAGGCAAGAACACTGGAGTGGGCTGCCATGTCCTTCTCCAGTGCAGGAAAGTGAAAAGTGAAAGGGAAGTCGCTCAGTTAGGGTAGGCTCTTGTAAAGTAAGCCTTTTAATAGTGAATGCTTCTTTAGGCCTCTTCAGAAACCTGAATAGCTGCCTAAAAGCTAGAATTGTTGCTCTGGTGTTTCCTCCTATTTTAAAACAACTCTTACAAAGACTGTATTTTTTGATATCAGAAACACTGAAAGAAATTTTTTTCCATTTTAGTATATGACAAGGTCATTACAGCAGGTTCCAGTGTTGATTATATGCCAGACAACATGTTAAATGCTTTGTTTCACGTAATTCTCATTAAAAACCCTTTGAGGTCTAGGTAATGCTGCCATTTTTAGATGACTCAGGTGAGGCTTAGTGAAGTGACTTCCCAAAGGTCACAGAGCTGTCAAGTGGTGTAACGACACTTAGATCCTAGGTCTGTCTAGTTTTGAAGCTTATTTTCTTAATGCCCACATGACTCCTACTTTCTCTCAATTTGTATTTACCTGGTGTTTTGGCACATTCTGTGACTTTTAACTTTTTTCACTCCATTTGTGTTAAAGTGTCTCTCACAGGCAGCATAGAGGTGAATTTAGGCGTACCCCTGGAGAATCCCATGGACAGAGGAGTCTGGTAGGCTACAGTCCATGGATTCACAGAGTTGAACACGACTGAGTGACCAACACTCCCCCAGTGTAAAAGTCTTTCTTCTGAATGATTTTAAATAACCCACTTACTCTCCGATGCAGGATAGATTTAGCCTTGTTATAGTGCTGCTTGATGTTGCACATTGTCAGGCACTTTAGATACAATAGTGAATAAACTAGACAGATACCTCTCTTACAGTGGGCGGAGGCGGGTGGAGGGAAAGCTAATACGTTAATAAGTAAATACAGCAGGGGAAATGTGGTATCAGATAGATCTGAATGAGCCTCACTGAGAGGGTGAGATTTGGGGAAAGATCGCTAAGGAGGTTGACCAGACAGGTGTCTGAGAGAAGAATGTTCCAGGCAAAGGGAATAGCTAGACCAAAGGTCATCCTATACAGGTGTGCCCCCCTGCTTGAGGAGCAGCTGTGAGCCCACATTGGCTGAGCAAGGGGAGTGTAAAAGGTGGGGTGGTAGCAAGTGAATTCAGAGGGGTAATAGGGGGCCAGAGTTTGTGGGGCCGTTATAAGGACTTGGAGTTTTACTCTGAGTAGAATGGGATAAATTTAGAAACAGTAACCTGTTAGGAAGCTAATGCAGTAACCTAGCTAGCTTCAGACTTGAGTGGTTGCAGTAGGGATGGTGGGGTAGCTGGATTTTGGATATATTTTAAGGTAGAACCAATAGGATTTCCTGACAGAGTGAATGTAGGATGAGAGAGTTGGGGAGGGTTGGAAGGGTCCAAGCTAAGATGACCCTAGAATTTTGGGTCTGAGCGCCAGAAAGGGTGGATTTGTCTTCACTGAGATTAAGAAGGCTGTGTTGGGGCAGGTTTTGTATGGGGGATGGAGATCAATTTGGGACAAGCTGAGGCTGGGGTACCAATAAACATCTATATGGATATGTCGAGGTGGCAGTCTAGAGTTGGGAGAGATAAATGGAGATAGAAATTTAGGAGCTGTCTGCATATACAAGTTATTTCAAGCTATGAGGCTGAATAGGATCACCAAGGGAGTTAGTATAGTGGGGACAGAGAAGACAGGAATACTAAGATCTGAATTCCTGGAGCTTTCAGTATTAGGGGGCTTCCCTGGTGGCTCAGAGGTTAAAGCGTCTGCCTCCAGTGCGGGAGACCCGGGTTCGATCCCTGGGTCGGGAAGATCCCCTGAAGAAGGAAACGGCAACCCACTCCGGTATTCTTGCCTGGAGAATCCCATGGACGGAGGAGCCTGGTGGGCTACAGTCCACGGGGTCGCAAAGAGTCGGACACGACTGAGCGACTTCACCTTCACCTTCAGTATTAGGAAGTGGAGAAGAAGGGAAGCAAACAGCAAACTCTGAAAAGCTGCAGTCAGGCGGGAGGAATACGTGAAAGCCAAGTAAAGAAGGAACTTGAGGGAAGGAAGGAGGGATCAACTCGTTCAAGAGGTGTGTGAGTCAACATATCTTCTCTCTGTTCTGGTCTCTGGTTTTCATCTCATTCCCCTTCCCCTCTTCATTGGATTTTTCTTGTATGAGAGGTGGTCTAGAATAGTGGTTAAGAATATGACTCTTGGAGGTACACTCCCTGGGTTTCACTCTCAGCTCTGCTTTGTAATAGACAGCTGAGTGACACTGGGAGCCTGATCAGACTGGCTCCTGTGTCCTTTTGACACAACCTCATTTTAATAATTGCCAGCTTTTTTGCTTCTGGCACAAGATGTCTGGGGTTTATCTTGTAAATCTCCTGCCCGCCTCACCCAGACCTGGAATCAGCCAATTTTTTTTAATGAGAGTGCTATTGTAACTCGGTTATCTGTGTTATCAGGAAGTAGGCATTTTGCTAAAGTAAAAAAGCATGAGTTTATACTGATATTAGCACTTCAGATTTAATGTTACATGATTTTACATTGATTTTATGATGACATTTTAAAATAACATGAATACGTACTTACTTGCTTTATATATGCATATGTTCATATATAAAATATAGTCTCCAAAAATAACACTATTAATCAGACTACTAAATGGTATTTAACTGTTCTTTGCCTAAAAATGTTATTCCACTAAGAACATAGTCAAAACAGAGTTCTAAAGTCCTTAAAATAATGTTTTTCATTTTATTTGTTTTACCAATTTGACATATCGTTAAGTTCATTTGTTTTGTTTTAAATTTCAAGATTACTTTTTACTTTTAGTTTTGGTTTTGTTTGTCCAGTGTTTAAAATATTCACATGGTTTCTAAATTGAAGCTGTGTAACAAGGTATATTCAGCACCGTCTGACTTCCTCTCGTTCTTGTTCCCTCCTTCCCCTGTAGGTAACTGTTTTCATTAATTTTCAGTTTATCTTAGTGTTCTTTTGCAAATATAGGCAAATGTGTATATATGTTGTAGAGAAGGTTTAATTAAAGTGTTTGGTNCAAGTCACAGGGCTGTCGGGCATCTGCCAGGCTTCCTGCCCATTTATGACACAATCACTCCAGTGGAGGGACTCCCGCCTCCCCACCCCCCATTGCCTTCCTCCAGTGTCTAAGCATAGGAACAGTGCAGGAATCTTTTACTTAATAGTTCATCCTCCAAATGGGGAATTTTTTCTAGGCTTGCTATTTGCCCAAGAATGATGTATATGGATTCTCCTTGAGTTGTTTCACCTTTAGTGTAAGTAGGACTTGAGCTGACAGCTGGGTTTAAGTACACATGGGTTCATATTCTCTTTTCAGTTCTTAGTAGCTTGAGAGAAGTGATGAGTGGAGAGGGGATTAAGATTGTGGTGGAGGTTGGGGCAAGCGGCCTCAGGTAACCTCAGTTAAGGTGTATTTTTTTAGGGCAGTTTTACTGAATTTTAAGGGTTTTAGAGTCATATCTAACCCATAAGAAATACTCCTTTGATTTTGGTCATCCTGTCCTGAATGAGCAGATTTAAAACCCTTTAGCTAGTGAGGAAGCTGAGTTGGGGAAAGTTAAAATGATCTGACCACATGGGTCTTTTCAGTGTCAACTACTACACCTGCCATTTCTTCTGTGGTCTGCCTATGCATCTGATCATCAGCCCTCCTGGGTAGAGATTATTAATAAGGCCCTTCTGAAACTATTCACTTAACCGTTTTTTAATCTAAAGTTTGAGGAATGGGGTTGTGGTTGCATTATTATACTCTAACTTGGTTCTTTCATATTTCCTACCAAAGGGTTATACTGAAGAAGTTATACAAAGTACTGTCACTTATCATTTGCCCCCAAAAGCTTTACTTCAAATTATAATTTTAAAAAATGTCTCTAGCTACATTTATAGTTTATTGAACCTGAATTTTAAATCCCAATAATGGAATTTGTTATTGGATTGAATTTAGGTAAGTTATTCAACCAGTTAACTGGATGGCATCACCGACTTGATGAACGTGAGTCTGAGTGAACTCCGGGAGTTGGTGATGGACAGGAAGGCCTGGTGTGCTGCAATTCATGGGGTCGCAAAGAGTCGAACACGACTTAGCGACTGAACTGAACGTATGGTACCTAGTGGACATTGAGTAAATGCTGGTTCCCCCACCCCTGGAGCATTCTCTTAGATAAACTTAAAAAAATAACTTGTTTCATTATGTTGAAGAGTTAATATATTTACATAATATTATAAAATAACATTTCAAGTATTTTAAAAGATACATTAGAAGAAGATAGTGGTCCCTCTATTTCTTTTTCCTGATACTCTAGTTCCTACCTGAAATAAGAACTACTTACATTTAGGTCACGTGTGTAATCTCCTGGAGATCTTCTTTTCTTATCAAAGCTTGGGGATGGTTGTACATGGGTACACACACATAGAAAAACAGACCTACCATACGTACATGCATAACCAGTTCCCTATTGATGAACACTGATGCTTGTTTTAGCTTTTACTATTACAGAAAGTGCTGCAATGTATTACTTTGTATGCTCTCTTCTTTCTCACTCATTAGTTATCATGTGTATAGAATAAATTACTAGAAGTAAGATTTCTAGTCTAATTGTAGGAATTTCTTTGATAGGTATGACCAAGTTCCTTTTATATAGAGACTGTATTAATTTTCGTTCATCTGTGCTATATGAGTGTGCCTATTTCTACTATAGCTTTAGCAGCTAATGCTGTCAAATTCTAACCTGAGAAATGAGGAATAGTGTTTCATTGTAGCTTAACAAATTTGTATTTGACTTGTTATGATTGTTATATGAAAAATATTAATACATTCAGAAATGATGTATTTGTCCTTTCCATGAACTGTTTGTACCTATCCTTTGTTTATTTTCATTTTCTCTTTGAATTTTTTTTTTAATGATTTGCCAAAGGTTTTAGTATTTAAAAAATGAACCATTTGCCTGCCACGTGTTACAAGTATCTTCTTGGTTTATTATTTCTCTTTTTACTTGGGTTTGAGGGGAGGGTTTTTTTTTTTTTAATTTGGTTTATAACATGTAAGTTTCATGTGTACAGTGTTATGTTTCACTTCTGTATAGCATACATGTGCTCACCACTGAAAGTTTAGTTTCTGTCTGTTACCATACAGTTGATCCCCTTTACCCGCTTTCCCCTCTCCTTCCCATCCTTCCCCTCTGGTGACAGCTACTCTGTTCTCTGTGTATTTGTTTTTGTTTGGTTCTGTTTGTTATTTTGTTTTATTATATTTCACATTTAAGTGAAAAATCACACTGTATTTTTCTTTCAATTTCACGGTACTCTCAAGATCCATCCCTGTTGCTACAAATGGCAAGATTTCATTCTTTTCTATGACTGAACACTTATTCCACTGCATAGACGCATACCGCAGTTTCTTTATCCATTCATCTACTGATGGACTCCTGGGTGTTTCCATGTCTTGGCTCTTATAAATAATCCTATTACAAACATGGGAGTGCACATACCTTTTTGAGTTAGTGTTTTTGTTTCTTTGGATATATTCCCAGGAGTGGGATTGCTGGATCATGTAGTACTGTTTTTAATTTTTTTAAAGGCATCTCCATGTTTCCACAGTAGCTGCACCAGTTTACATCCCCACCAATAGGGTTCAAAGGTTCCCTTTTCTCCACATCCCATCAATGCTTGGTGTTTCTTGCCTTTTTGGTAATAGCCATCCTGACAGACATGAGGTGATAGTTCATTGTGTTGATTTGCATTTTCCTAATAATTAGTGACTTTGACCATCTTTCCAAGTGCCTGTTGACAATCTATATGTCTTCTTTGGAAAACTGTTCAGTTGTTCAACTGTTCAACTCCTCTGCCCATTTTTTAATGGGGTTGTTTTTGTGTGTATGATTTCTTTGTATATTTTGGATATAACCCATTATTGAATATATTGTTTACAGATATTTTCTCCCATTCATTAGGTTGCTACCTTTTGTTTTGTGAGTGGTTAAACCTTTACTGTTCAGAAGCTTTTAGTTTGATGTAATACTCATTTATGTATTTTTGCTTTCATTTTCCTTGCCTGAAGAGGTATATCTAGAAACATATTGCTAAGACCAGTGTCAAAGAACATACTGCCTATATTTTCTTCTAGGAGTATTATGGTTTCAGGTCTTAAATTCAAGTCTTTAATCCATTTTGAGTTGATTTTTGTGTATGGTGTACAATAATGAGCTAGTTTTATTTTCTTTGCATGTGGCTCTCCGATTTTCCCAGCACCACTTATTGCAAAGACTGTCCTTTCTCTATGTTCTTTGGTTCTTTGTCATAAATTAATTGTCCATATACGTGTGGGTTTATTTCTGGTTTCTCTTCTGTTACTTTGATCTGCATATTTCTTTTTCTGCCAACACCAAGCTGTTTTGATTACTATGACTTTGTAATATAGTATGAGATCAGGCAGTGCAATACCTCCAAATTTGTTCTTTTTCCTAGGTTTTCCTTGGCTATTTGGGGTCTTTTGAGGTTCCATATAGATTTTAGAACATTTTGTACTAGTTATGTGAAAAATGTCCTTGGAATTTTGATAGGAATTTCATTGAATCTGTAGATTGCTTTCAGTAGCATAGGCATTTTAACAATGTTGTCCAATCTGCAAATGCAGAATCTTTTTTTTTTAGTAGTAGCTTTATTTATTTTTCTTAATATATATATTTTATTGAAGTATAGTTGACTTACAGTGTTTCAGGTACATAGCATGGTAAGTCAGTTATATACATACACTTATATTATTTTTGAAATGATTTTCCATCATAGATTATCACAAGATATTGACCATAGTTCCCTGTGCTATACAGTAAACCTTTGTTGCTTGAGGCATATCTATTTTTTAATTAGGAATGTAGCATTCTGTTCATACTAAGTCAAACAAGTGGAATCAAAATGTCATAAATTTTTTAGTTAGGCAAAAATTCATGTTTTCTAAAATATATACATTATACATATCATTTATGTATATATGGGAAATTCCCTGGTGGCTCAGATGGTAGAGTGTCTGCTTGCAATGTAGGAGACCTGGGTTTGATCCCTGGGTCGGGAAGATCCTCTGGAGAAGGAAATGGCAACCCACTCCAGTACTCTTCCCTGGAAAATTCCATGGACAGAGGAGCCTGGTGGGCTACAGTCCATGGGGATCACAAAGAGTCAGACGCGACTCAGCAAATTCACTATGTATATGTATACAAAAGCATTTCTACTACACTTGATAAGAGCTTGAGAAAACATTAAAAAAAAAAGAAGATATGGAGAAATTGGAAAACATAAACTAAATGAAATGGGAGCACTGAATATGAAATGGAAAAAGTGAAACAAACTAGATAGAAGTAAAAGATCATCATATAGTCCAGTTTTTAAATATGAATGCTCATTAGAAACATAGTTTGAAGCTCCAGAAGAGAAAAGCATTACCTAAGCATTTGTATTTTTCAAAAAATTTCAAGATAATTTTGTTATGCATCTGGATTTTAGAAAGTGATTACAAGTTTTTCTATTAAATTGTAGCTTTGGTGATACAGAGTTTATTATTTTTCTGCTGACCAGTCATGGTACAATGGCATTAAGTGAGTAATACTTGCATAATCACGATAGTAATAGATATTTATCAGTTTTCACAATCAATAACCAGACAAAAAATAAAAGATAATTATAATTGCAGACTATAATGTGAACATGATTAACCTAACAATATAAAATAATTATGTACAATTTGGTGGATTGGTCAAGCAGAGTGATGTGGTAAGTGGAAGTGCATGCACGCACATGTTTTCATTTGCCCAGCCAGTCTGTGTCTTTTGGTTTATTTTTGGGGGCTCCAAAATCACTGCAGATGGTGACTGCAGCCATAAAATTAAAAATTGCTTGCTCCTTGGAAGAAAAGCTATGACAAAACTAGACAGCATATTAAAAAGCAGAGGCATCACTTTGCCGACAAAGGTCTGTCTAATCAAAACTGTGGTTTTTCCAGTAGTCATGTATGGATGTGAGAGTTGGATTATAAAGAAAGCTGAGCACCGAAGAATTGATGCTTTTGAACTGTGGTGTTGGAGAAGACTCTTGAGGGTCCCTTGGACTACAAGGAGATCCAACCAGTCCATCCTTAAGGCAATCAGCTCTGAATATTCATTGGAAGGACTGATGCTGAAGCTGAAGCTCCAATACTTTGTCCACCTGATATGAAGAACTGACTCATTTGAAAAGACTCTGATGCTGGGAAAGATTGAAGACAGGAAGAGAAAAGAACATCAGAGGATGAAATGGTTGAATAACATCACTGACTCAATGGACATGAGTTTGAGTAAACTCCAGGAGTTGGTGATGGACAGGGAAGCCTGGCGTGCCCTAGTCCATGGGTTCGCAAAGAGTCAGACACGATTGAGTGACTGAACTGAACATTGATGTTGGCATCTCACAACTTCTTTGGATTTTAATCTGTTCCTTAGATAAAATTCTATAAACGTTTTGTCACTTTTATTTTGTCATTCATGGGTCACCATTTAATTGTAATGATTTTCTAGTTGTTAGTCACGATTCTATAAAATAAAACCTTCTGGAAGAATCCAGAAATAAGTGGGAAAATGTTTCTTTGTATCTTATTCTGTATCCAAGTGAGTTATGATTTATAGAAATCAAAGAAAAATTAGCCATAATAATTTAGAAAGTGTATCACCTACACACCTATCTGAAAAAAAATTCACCAACTAGAAAAAGTGAACCAAAGAAAGGGAATTGTAGGATGTAAGCAACTACCATGAATAATGTAACCAGTAATGATTATAGGTAATTAAAAATAATTTCTAATAATGAAGCTATTATGTTTAATGCAGTTCTCTAAAACATTTTAAAAAATGGAATAGGCACATGTTAAAAAAAGAATGAAAAATATGCAAAATAGTTCTTGGTGATGCCTACTTTTACAAGGCATTCTATACTTATAGCATCTGGTTATTGTCCTTCCAGTTGCTGCTGCTAAGTCGCTTCAGTTGTGTCTGACTCTGTGTGACCCCATAGAAGGCAGCCCACCAGGCTCCCCCGTCCCTGGGGTTCTCAGGCAAGAGCACTGGAGTGGGTTGCCCTTCCCTTCTCCCGTCCTTCAGTTATCACCAGCCTAATCACCTGGGTTTCTGGCTACAGGTACTCGGCCATCTGGTGGTTTCCTTAGCTAGTCTTGGTGCATTTCTTCTCTCATCTCGTTGGGCCCTCTGCTGTATGGGCTACTACCCCCTATCCAATAGTGTGTGTTTGTTTGTTTTTGTCTTCTGTTTCTTCCTTATCCAGCTTAGATTTTTGACCCATCATCTCAGTAACTTGCCAGTAACCTAACTTGTCTTGTCTTGCCACTTTCTCTTTGGTGGTACTTGTTTGAAAAACTCCAGGCCAGAGTTAACTCATTTATGTGCTTCCTCAGTAATCTGTCTGTGGGCTGTTGAATATTGCTGGAAAAAAAAAATAACAAAACTGGACAGATTAGAGCCATGATACATTCATGGTCATCGACATCAAGGAGTCTGTCAGTATTGCTCAGCAGCCCTACCATATTGCTTTGGTTAACTCATTTTTCGTTTTTCTAAACGGAGTATTTCCAATCTTTTTTACTCTCTGAAAACCTCTCTTCACTCTTAGAAGGTGACCTTACCTCCAACCACCCAGAGAAAGGAAGAGCTATCAGATTTGAACTCCCTCAGCTTCCTACAATCAAATGTATGTACCTTTCTACATCTAGATCTAACTTCTCTTCCTTTCTACTTTTAATAGGAGAAGTGATGTCTTTCTTCCTGCATTAAGGGCAATGTCTCCATCTGTGCCCTGAATCTTCTCACTGTCCATCTCCCCGGGAACTTTCCTTATCTTTTCCGTCTCTTGTCTCATCAGTGCCTCCCTCTCCACTGGATCCTTCCTTTGGGATTTAAACATGCTCAGATCTCCTCTATCGTAAAACAAGTAAATGAACAATAACGCCTTTTATTTCCACACCTTTTTTTCTTCTCCAGTTGTCATCCTCCTGCCTCTGATTCATAGACAGACTTAGCATCATTAACTGCCCTAGCAGCCTCCATTCCTCACTTTCCACCTTCTGCCAGCTCACTGCACTTTGACTTTTACCCATAAATTTTAAAAAAGTAAAACAAAAACCTCTGTATGATATCATCTATTTATCTAGCATTCTAGAAAAGTTAAGAGTATAATATTAGAAAGCAGATCAGTGAGAGGAGGGCGTTGACAGCAAAGGGGCACAGGGACCTTTTTATTTTGATGAGATGGTTCATATATTTGTTATTGTTTCATGACTTTCCATGTTTGTCACAACTCATATGCTTAAATTTGGTGAATTTCATTGTGTGTTACTCATTCCACAATGAAGCTGACAGAAAGAATGTGTGGTAGAAACATACATAGTATACTACTTGTTTTCTAATGATGAACTTCTTGAATTAGCAATGAAAGCATTTTATTTAGAAACATTTAAGCCAATTTTAGAAGAAAAAGCAAAAAGAAAAGGTTCTGGGGAGCAGGCTTGACATCTTAAAGGGTGGTACAGGGGACTGGTATTTTTTGTTCATAGCCTGTTAGAGTTAGTTGACATTTTTTGGCCATATGCATGTATCATTTTGCTTGCATGCTCATTTGCGCCCGACTCTGCAACTCATGGACTGTAGCCCTCCAGGCTTCTCTGTCTGTGAGATTTTCTAGGCAGGACTACTGGACCAGGTTGCCATTTCCTTCTCCAGGGGAATCTTCCCGACCCATATATTGAACCCATATCTCTTATATCTCCTGCATTGGCAGTTGGATTCTTTACCAGCTGAGCTACTGGTGAAGCATCATGTATCATTTTAGTGAAAATTGACTTTAAAATTTAGGGCAATGCATTGCTTGAAATAACTGTAGAAACACCAAAAATGGGCACGGAACTCAGCTAAGTAGAGGGGTTTGGAATAGAAGCTCTGATATGGTGTATGGCTTTTCCTGGGAGGAAATGCATAAGCTGAATATGAAAGGATGAGTTCAGAGTTCACCAAATGACTCAGAATCTAATTGATTGTTAAGGATGCTTTCTCTCTTTTAACTTTGTTGAACTCAGGTAGTACTTCTCGAAGATATTTTATTATTTACTTGAATTTTGTAGGTTTGTATTCAGGTCAGCAGTGGAGAAATGATACAAGTAAATCTTTCTGCTTTGTTTTTCTTCTTCAAAGGCATTACTGGTCTATCTAGTACTACTATAATCTTGAGTTTTTCATGAGATCTTGTCTTGTTTGTGTTTTTATGGATTATCACTCAGAGCTACTCTGTTTTTCAAATTGAAGTGGTAAGTTGTAATGTTTTTCTTATATAGAATTAAGTTTCCCTTTTTAGGTCATATACTTAAATGACTGTAATGATAGTTCTTTAATATGTTGTTGAATAGTGGTGAAGATTTTCTTTAGGTTTCTTGGACCTCTATATAGTATAGGCAGACCTCAGAGATATTGAAGGTTTGGTTCCAGGCCACTGCAGTTAAGCAAGCACATGAATATTTTGGTTTCCCCATGCATATAAAGTTATGTTTACACTACACTGTAGGCTTTTAAGTGTGCAGTGGCATTATGTCTTAAAAAAATTGTGCATACCTTATTTAAAAAGTATTTCATTACTAAGATATACTAACCCTCATCTGAGCCTTCAGTGAGTTCATAATTTTCTCATAATAATATCAAAGATCACTGTCACAGATCAGAACAGTCAATATAATAATAATGATGGAGTTTGACAGTATTGCTAAAATTACCAGTGTGTGACATAGAGACACAATATGAGCAAATACTGTGAAAAAAAAATGGTGTCAGTAGACTTGCTCAGTGCAGAGTTACCACAAAGCTTCAATTAAAACAGAACCAAACCCACAGTAACCATGAGGCACAGTGAAGCAGAGCACAGTGAGGCATGCCTGTAAACTGTACTGGCCACATTTCTTCATTAGCATCATACATTTGAGGCATTTAAAAATCAAACCCACTTCTGGTTCCTAAAAAAAGATCAGATCAGAGATCTCTTATAGTAAGGAAGTTTGTAAAATTATACAGTTACTTGTTTCAGACAGGCAGGATCACTATGCTGTGCAGCTTTTGCCCCCTGGGTTCATGCAGTGCATAGCTTGGTAGCTGTTGGAAAGTTTTGGTGATAATTTGTTTTAATAACTATTTTGTCATCTTTGTTGGACTTCATTTTTGTGGTTTATCTTTCTACAAATTGATACATGACTGTCTTGTCAGATCTGTTGTCATCTCATTGCAATAATGAGATGTATAAAAGAGATGTACATCTTTAATGTATAAGATAAAATGGAATTTTTAAATTTATATTTTAGACGAGATATTTAAACTGTAACTTGTTTAGTGGGTCTATTCATGCAACACTATTTGAATGATAAAGAAATGTAAAAGAAACTGTGCTTGGTGACTTTGAAGCTCACAGTTTAAAAGGAGATAGTTTCCAAAGAAAAGGCAATTGTATCGTAAAGTAGTAATTGTTGTATAGAAGAATGTACAGGCATATCTCTCTCATTGTACTTTGCTTTATTTTGCTTCACAGATAATGTGTTTTTTTACAAATTGAAGGTTTGTGGCAACTCTTGAATCAAGCAAAACCGATGGCATCATTTTTCCAGTAGGATTTGCTTATGTCCTTTCTCTCTTTCACATTTTGTTAATTCTTGAACTCTTTCAAACCCTTCACTATCAAAAAGGTTGAGACTTGCTAAAAGTCGGAGAATTCTGGCTTGCTTCATTGCAGTACTTTATTGTACTTGGCTGGAACCGAACTCATAGTGTCTCTGAGGTATGTCTGTCACGTGCTGTAGGAAGAGAATGCACAGCCCTTGCATTTTTAGTAAGTATTCTTGTTGTGCTGTGTAAGTTTTTTGACACTTATAAAACCACTGCTTTCATTGAAGCAACTCACCATTGTGCGACTTAAAAAGAAATTTCATCTTGAAACACTGAAATTGTGGAATGAGGGAGGCGTCATTATATAATAATACAATAAAGGAAGCATACCATTTGAGAGGATTTTTCTGACAGTTAAATTCATTTATTGCCTGATCCTTGTGAAAGAGGCATCGTCATTATTAATGATATTTTCAATCATGCTTTTGTATGACATGTAGCTGTTCTTTAAGTCGTTCTTTGACAAGCGACAGTTGTTAACATCTATATGCAGTTTTCCAGGAAGGTAATTTGATACTTAAAGCTTAAAAAATCTGGAGTAGGGTTCTTGGCTTGGAGACTGTGATTCATGTACTTTAAGAAATCTGTAATCTACCTTAAATTAATAGTGTGTTCAGACCTTCCTTACTCATACTGGGTTTTGAGTGAAGTTCTTTAAACTGTTGAGAGAGTGTTGTTAAAATCTGCAGTCATAGTTGTGGATTTGTATATTTTTTCCCTTTGCTATTAGTTTCTGTTCACTGAGACTCGGTTATTAGGCACATACATATTTAGGATAGTTATGTCTTCCTCAGAGTTGATCCTTTTATCATTATCAACTGTGTGTCTTTATTTTGTTAGTACTGCTTGTTTCGAAGTCTTTGTCTGACATTATTATAGCTTCTTTAGCTCTCTTTTGCTTATTACTGTTTGCATTAGTATTTCTTTTCTCATAATTTTACTTTCAGCCTATCTGTATATTCATAATTAAAGTACATCTTTTAATTTAAAAGCTCATTTAATCCTGTCTTTGAATTGAAATTCTTGTTTACATTAAATATAATTATGAATGTTTGGTAAGTCTTTAATTTTTTTCTTTTGTTTTTCTTTCAGTTTCATTTTGCTGTTATCTTTGGTGGTGTTCCTCTCTTCTTCTGTTCTTCTCCACTTTTGAGTCAGTTAGTTTTTAGTATTCCATTTAAGAGTAATTTTACTCATTTACTCCGTTGCTGTGCAGGCTTCCTGTAGCTGCGGTGAGTGGGGACTCCTCGCCCTTGCAGTGCGTGGGCTGCTCGCTGCAGTCGCTGCTCTTGTCGCCAGGCACAGGTCTAGAGCTCGTGGGCTTCAGCAGTTGGGGTTCCCTGACTCTGGAGCACAGGATCAACAGTTGTGATGCGTGGGCTTCGTGGCATGTGGGGTCTTCCTGGACCAGGGATTGTATTGGCAGGTGGATTCTTGACCACTGTGTCACCAGGGAAGCCCTAGTATTTCATTCTAACTCCTCTGTTGACTTACCTATGCTTCTGTATCTTTTTCAGTGCCTTTTCTCCCCATTGGTTGTTCTAGAGATTACAGAACGCACCCATATAGTACTTCAGTCTACATAGGGTGATATTGCAACAGTTAATTCCCCTGATCTTTGTGCTTATTTTTTTCCCACATACATTACTTCTTATAAACTCCACAATATGGTGTTACCTTTTTTGCTTTATATAGTCATATTTCAAAAGATGAAAAAATATGTATTATTTATATTTCTCACATATTTATCATTTCCAGAGCTCTTTTTTCCTTTCTGTAGGTTTAGATTACTATCTATGGCCACTATTTTAGCTGGAAAAATTATCCTTAGCATTTCATATAATATATGTCTTCTGGCAGCAAATTCTTTCAGTTCTCTTTCATCTAAAAATATCTTTATTTTGTCTTCATCTTTTATGACGATTTTTATTCGGGTATTATTGATTTACAATAATTGTCTTTTTTTAAAGAATATTGTCACTGGGTAAAGGATTTGGGGGCGCATTTATTTTTTTTCTGCAGTACATCAAAAGTCTTTCGTTGTCACCTGATGGCCATTATTTCTGATAAGAAGTGAGCTACCATTTGTATTGTCACTCCTTTGTATGTACTGTGTTGTTTTCCCCTAACTCCTCTTAAGGTTCCCCACCCCACTTCACCCATCTATACATAATTTTTTAGTAGTTAGACTTCGTGACGTGCCTCCTTTTGTTTTTCTTCAAACTTATCTGGCTTGGCGTTCATAGTTTAGGGGAATTATATGACTGTTATTGCTTCTAGTAACTTTTTCTCCCTTCTTTCCTTCTTATTCCTCCTCTAGGACCCCATTTACACATGTGTTAGTGTGTGTTATTGACCCACAGATCATGGGGCTCTCTGCATTTTTGTTTAATCTTCCTAGTTCTTTAGGTTGACTAATTGATGTTCTCAGTTCTTCAGATTGGCTAATTTTTATTCATCTGTCTTCAAGTTTGTTGACCCTTTCTCTTTTGCAGTCTGCTATACACCTGCCCAGTGAATTGAGTTTTTTTTTAAGTATTATACTATTCAGTTCTAGAATTTCCATTTACTTCTTTTTAACTATAGTTTCCATTTCTCTGCTGATATTTCCCATGTTTGTTTCTTCTAATCATATTATCCTTTACTTTTAGAAACAGTTATCATAACTGCTTTAAAGTTCTTGCCTGTTGAATCCAACTTCTATAACATCTTGGTGTCTGTTTCTGTTGACTGCTGTTTCTCTTAACAGTCTCATTCTTCTGTTCCATCATGTATTTAGTAAATTTTTGTTGTATATAGGACATTGTTGATAGTACTAAACAGAGTCTCTGGATTTATCTTCCTCTGAAAAGTGTTGATTTGACAGGAAGTTAATTTGGCTTAACTCAGACTTCAAATTCAGCCTTTCCAGTAGCATGTAATAGGCAAATCTATAGTTTCCCTAACCTTCTATCTGTCTCCTTCTGACATATTCTTGGAGTTTCTCTTGCTCACATTTGGTTTAGGGCTCAGCAAGGGGCCTGTAGTTTGCATGAGGCCTTCAGAGTTTTATTCTCCATAGCTTTATTTTCATCAGAGTTTCCTCTTTCACTCTTAGATCAATTCTTTTTTTTAGCCATCAGCTCCATCCGCTGACTCCTTAAACCAGTAAGACTGTTGCTCTGCTTACATTTCAGTCACTGGGAGCTTGGTGGATCAGAGTTTGCCCCAGGTGGAAACTAAAACTTTCACCCTATGTGGTTCCCTTTTTACAAAGATCAGTCTCCTTCCAGTTTTTGGCTTCTTTCTGTGGCTCTTCAGGGCACCAAACAATTGTTTTTAATATTTTTTTGGAGATTGTATTCTTATTTACTGGTAGATTAATCAGGTACAACTATTTATCCATTATTAGAACCATAACTTCCCTACTCTTTTTTTTAAATGACTTTGAGAAATAGAAATTTGGTTATTGTTTCTAAATTGTTGTGGCCTGTATTGGTGCTAACTGACTGACCAGTAGTTATGGTGTGAAGTGGCATGTTCTAGAGTCCTGGGAAGTGAGTTGTGACATCCCCAGCTTCAGGTCTAGTGTATGATGTATAACTTCTCAGGAATATTCTTTCTTTATCATGTATTTGTCATTTGATTGATTCATGTATTCATTTATCATTAATTACCTAATAGGTTAGCCAAGCTGCACCGTCTTTTACCTTCTAAATCTGACCCTGTATGGTCCATTGTGCAGGGGCTCTATATCCGTAACTTTAACAGTTTGAATTCCAGTAGTATTCAGTTGGACAACTGAATTTTCAACATGTAGGCCTTTGAAAAAGATCCTCCATTATTTAACATACCGTTTTCCTAAGTACCTTTCTTCTTTGACTTTCCAAAGTATGCACTCACCTTGGGGTTTTTTCTTTTTATTCATTTCACTGTCTCAAATGGTCTTCTCCTGTTTATCTAGCTCATTGCCATCTGTTGGGTCCAGCTCAAACATCATTTATTACATCTAGTCCATTAGTAGCATTCACCCCAACTCCCTCCCTAGACACTTTTGTCACATCTCCTCATTTTATTTCCTTTTTACTCCATATTACCAAGTATAGTTATTTTATTTTGCATAGTTTTGTCTTTTTTCACTCGAATACAAATTTTACCCTTCAGAATTTTTTTTCAGGCTACCAAGACTTTAAAAAAAATGCCCTTTTTTTTGGGGGGGGGAAACTTAGCGTAAGTTGGTTTCTATTGCTTAGAGACAAGAAACCTGACTGTATGGAAACTAGTACAGTTTCTACACAGTCAGGTTACAGGCAGCCTGACTGCCTGCAACCAGAGGTCATTGCAGGCAACAAACACTCAGGGAAATGGCAGAAATTTGGGATTGGTTTTCTGATCTAGAAGATGGGTTTTTTTGTTTGTTTGTTTCTTTCTTTCTTTGGTTATGACAAACCTAGACAGCATATTAAAAAGCAGAGACATTACTTTGCCAACAAGGTCTGTCTAGTCAAGGCTGTGGTTTTTCCAGTGGTCATGTATGGATGAGAGAATTGGACTATAAACAAAGCTGAGCGCTGAAGAATTGATGCTTTTGAAGTGTGGTGTTGGAGAAGACTCTTGAGAATCCCTTGGACTGCAAGGAGATCTAACTAGTCCATTCTAAAGGAGAGCAGTCCTGGGTGTTCATTGGAAGGACTGATGTTGAAGCTGAAAGTTCAATACTTTGGCCACCTGATGCGAAGAGCTGACTCGTTGGAAAGGACCCTAATGCTGGGAAAGATTGAGGGCAGGAGGAGAAGGGGATGACAGAGGATGAGATGGTTGAATGGCGTCATCGACTCGATGGACATGGGTTTGCAAAGGGTCGAATACAACTGAGCGACTGAACTGAACTGAATCAATAAGCACTTGGATGATTCTTCAGTTCAGTTCAGTCGCTCAGTCGTGTCC